>JADLZL010004334.1:0-99835 GCA_015844335.1 Chrysopogon serrulatus
CATCTTTAACCATTGATTTTAAAACAAATTATATAGTTTCATGTCATAAAATCTATATTTATAGATTTATTATGAGAAATACCATATAATATATAATTTGTATACTATGAAACTATAAGGATTTTTAAAAATGGCTGGTCAAAGATTACAATATTTGACTTAGGACAAACTAAATATGACACTTATTAAAAAACAAAGGGAGTACTTGTCAACAGCAAAATATGATTGCTGGCGGGACAAATTTAGAGGGAAGGAGTTAAATTCAGATCAATTGAAACAGAATTTGGGGCAAATACTGTGAAAACCGACCCAATCTTGTTGTGTTCACCGTCTGGCAACAGGCAAAACTGGTCTAGGTCGGTTTCTTCAGCCAGGGCCTGAGGACTAGCAAAAAAAAAACCATACTAGTTCGGTTTCAAATTGATGCATTCAGGTGTTCCCATCAAGGATCTGTGACAATTTGGCATTGTTTCATTGACCAATTCTGCAGTAAATGACTGTCTGAGTTCTCTCCTTCCCCCATGTTGCTGTAGTTGTAACTTGTAAGTTTACGGAATCATCAGAGTGCTATATATTTCCTATATATTTTTGTATGATTTGGATTCTTGAAAATTATATCAATGGTAAAAATGAAACTCGATCTGTGGGGTAGAGACAACCCTCTTGAGCATTATGCTTAAGATAGAAGATGATCTTGTTATGCAGATCAAGAAAACCTTCGAACCTCTATCCCACCTACACATAGCAGCACTATTGCCCACGTAAGAGCATCTCCAAGAGTTTTTCTAAAATCTACTCTCTAAATCATCATTTAGAGAGTCATTTGAGTAAAAATTATTTTTTATGTCTTTGTACTCGGCTTTTCTATATCTTGTTCGTAGTCTAGAGAGCTATTCTCGTTCTCTATCTTTGGAGAGCGACAAATCTAGAATAAAGGATGTCTATATTTAGATATCCATTTGAAAAAAAGACTATTAGAGGGTTTTTTTTTTCACTAAACTTAAACTCTCTAATGCTTAGAAAAGATATAAAGAGTTTCTTGGATATGCTCTAAGATTGAGTCATACCTTAGACCTATGCTTTGGCATATGACGAAGTTAAGGCTTCCCACAACCTAGTGGGTGACCACCAACTGAGCTACTGCTGATTTACAAAATCTTATCATACTATTACTAATTAGAGGCCCTAACAGAGCCTCCACGTTAAACCTCGTCATAGTTTAAGATTATCCTTTTTAGGCTAATGTTTCAATTAAATGCATATTCAAGTTACACAGAGATGCCATGCAAAGAGAAAAAAAAAACTATGGCTATGGATGGAAAAAATATATAGGTTAGTAGTTGATACATTGATCATAACTTCATAGATTTCATTGTATCTGTTGAGTCTATTGTGATGGAAAATTAAAAAGTGAAAAACGGGCAGTTTAGTATTCATAATTTATTTTAGATCGATGTGGGCTATACAACAAGACACCATAATTTAAGCAAATGTTTAGTAATTGATACATTTATCAAAAAATTGGATAAAGATATCATAGTATCTAGTGTGTTAGAAAATTAACAAAGTGAAAACATGCAATTTATTAATTTTAGCATTTTTATTTGTTAAAGGTTATTAAACAAAAACTAATACTTATGTGTTCTAAGATTTTGCCCCCTACGAAAGCGCAGGTTGTTCAACTGGTTATATCAATGGTAAGAAACTACTGCAAAACTGGGTGGTAGTAGTGCGCAGTAGTTGTGTCCATATTGGTAGTTGTATTTATTTGTCAACATTGGTCAATAGTTGTTAGTAAGCATGCATAGCTCTGTAAGTATTCGTTGGTCTTATTTCTTGGGTATATTTAAGGATTAGTTGTTGTGGTGAATTTAGTATCTCATTGTGTTTAATATTATTGTTCCGCATTTTGACAGATTTCAGTTATGTTTTGTGTGCAATCTTGAGTCTTGACTACTTCCGGGTATTTTCATGGATCGGAGTAGTATTCATTGACTACCAGAAAATATGCATATCAGCGCATTATGAGCCTGATTGGTTGACAACCAAAATTTTTCATACAAAAAATTTGGCAAACTAAATCTTGGGCAAAAAGGTTGCTAAAGATTTGGTAAACCAAATGTAAGTAGTTGGCAAATTTTGGTAGTCAACCAATCACTAGCCAAAATCATGGCTTGCTAAATCTTTGGCGTGACAAATTTTAGTTGTCAACCAATCAAACCCTATATTGCAATGGGAGAAAAAACCCGTACTACACCATGCCAAAACCAATAATAAACATGTCATCATAAGACTTATCTTATCAAAATGACACGCGCATGGCGGCAAATTTTTTTTTTTGCATATATTTAAAATCGAGCTGAAAACAGAACTATTCATATTTTTTTCCCTAAAAACTTTTTAGGCCCGTTCGTTGCAGGGTTTTTAGGCCGGTGGATCAGGGCTTTTTGCAGCAGCTAAAAAGACCAGCGAACAAGCTAGCCAGGACTTAGGAGGGTTGGCTTCCTCTTCCTGTATATGTGGGCTTCTATACGCGCCAGTCAAACCCGTGTGTAGGCCATGGCATGTCTGCGTCGGTTTCCAGAGCCCTCCATATCCATCGCGAGTGTTCTGGAGTCTTCTACATCAGTCTGACAACCCGGGCCCAACCATTCGATAGTACTAGCCACTAGTACCCAGGAATGGAGGTAGAGCCGGCCACCTGGCCTGTTATTGGCAGGAGGTATATATAAGAACCGGCCCCCCAGTCCCCACAGCCACGAACAGCGAGCCATCGCTTGCTTCCAGTCCAGGTTCACAAACCCTAGCCCTAGCTAGCCGCTAGCTAGCTAGCTAGCTAGCTGTAGATATCCTAGCTACCTCGGCCGAGGATGCCGATCCAGTGGGCCTCGCTAGGGCTAGTTGTCCTGATCGCTGTCTCCTCCTGCTGCTGCTTCCCCGGTGCCGCTGTTGTAGCGCCATGGACGACGCCATGCTGGAGGAGTTCAAGGGTTTGAACGTCTCCAACGCTGCCGGCTGCACCGACATCGTCAAGGCCATCCTCTGCAAGGTACGGAACTCCCTAATTATTCCTCCGCCAATTGTTGATGCTAACGCTACTTTCATCATGGTGGGGTAGTGGGTACATACTATTATACTGTTAGATCGATATTATAGATATTATATTGAACAGTAGTAGTATTGTACTATTGTATGTATGTACACGCTATTGAGTGACGAGGGCATCTTGCTGTTGCTAATTAACTAATGACTCTTTTTCCACTTGATTTGCAGCGGTGCATCCCCTCTTGCTCCAACACGGCCGCAGCTACCTCGACGACCAAGACCAACGCCAAGTCAATAATCCCTCCCCGGTGCGCCTCGTCTCCGGCTCCGGCTACTTCGTCGTCGACATCGTCCTTGGCAGGACGATGGCCACCGCAGCAAGGCCGTACCATGTGCCTGGAGAGAATCGGCGAGGGCTCCTACCTCAACATGGCCGCCCACCCAGATGGATCCGCCCGAGCCTTCTTCTCCACCAAGGACGGCAAGATCTGGCTGGCCACGGTCCCCGCGCATGGATCAGGGGACACTCTCCGAATCCACGACGAGGGCGACGAGGCAATCCCGTTCCTGGACCTCACGGATCGGGTGCTCCACATGGTGTGCGTCGCGCTGCACCCGGAGTTCGCCACCAACGGCCGCTTCTTCGTCTCCTACACCTGCGACAGCACCGCCTCACCGACCTGTATCAACTCGGCGGCGGCGGCGGCGGCGGCTGCTGCTGCTGCTACCAGAAATAATACATCTTCTAAGCCGTCGCAGTATCAGCTCGTCGTCGCCGAGTTCTTTGCCAAGTACAAGGTATAATAAGTACAACGACTTCACTAAATTCCGTTTGATCCGTTGCTTTTTCAATTCTATCTAGGGCAGCTCTTCGTATATACGTATTTTATTATTATAGTTCCCTGGCCTGTAAAATAAATGAAGGGAAATATTTGTAATATAAAGATTACATACAAGCTATATATATACAAGCACGCGCATAGTGGCTTAATTAATTTTGTTCTCCAGACCAAGATTATATCGACACCTGCGTGCCGCCACCGATTATATATATTCCGCTTATCCTCTGCTTTTGCAAGGCGACTCGAGCTGATCCATATGAAGTGAGGAGGATCTTCACCATGGGTTTGCCTCGGCTGCACACATCCTACTCCTACCAGCAGAATGGTGGCCAGATCCTGTTCCGTCCAAGCGATGGGCGTCTCTACCTCATAACGGGCAACGGTGGACAGAGAGCACGCGGCCACCGGCTCGATTATTCTTCCAAGAACAAGAGCTCATTTCTCGGAAAAGTCATCCGGTTCGATGTCGACCGTGTGCCTGCAAAAGGTAAACGCCTGGACCACAAACATACATAATTAACATGATATATAGTAGTATCATATAAACTTGTTTAATTCGATCTCTTTGATCATTTATTTGGTACCGGTATTATTATGTCTTATTGTTGGTACCTGGAGATCGAGGACCATGAAAAAACTCTTTTTTTCCTGATAAAATTATGATATATTTCAGGACAAAGCGGAGGGACCACTGCTCCTACGGTGGTGACGCCCGAGATCTTCGCCATGGGTCTCAGCAATACCATGGGCTGCAGCTTCGACTCCGCCAAGCCTTCCTACTTCTATTGCGCTAATGTCAACTGGGTATATATATATGTAGATAATTAAAGGGTTAAGTCCACTTTAGGACCTCCAACTATCGTACAAGTCTAGATTTCAACCTTGAACTTCAAAACCGGATGACATTGGCCCTCCAACTCTTGAAAAAGTTCACTTTTCAACCTTGGGCGGTATTGCAGGTGGTTTTGGCGCATGAACAGTAACTTTTGGTATTTTTCTATAGTACTGATATTTGTTTATTTCATAATTAATTATTGGTACATGCTAAATTCATGAAATTTTTATATAGCCTCTTCATGATGTGCTCTACCTAGAAAAATATGAAACCTAGAAAATGAATAGTTTTTGCATGTTTAAAATTATCTATTTTAATTAATAAGTGCAACTTCTATGATTTTTGTAGGTCAAAATAAATATCCAAAAATTATGAAAATTGATTTGTAGCTGCTTTATGATGATATCAACCTGTACAAAAAGTTTGGGATGAATTTGAAATATTTAAATAAATTCTTATTGCACTTATTAATTAAAATAGGTAATTTTAAAACATGCAAAAACTATTCATTTTCTAGGTTTCATATTTTTTTCTAGGTAGAGTACATCATGAAGAGGCTACACAAAAAATTTCATGAATTTAGCATGTACCAATAATTAGTTATGAAAAATAAATATCAGTACTATAGAAAAATACCAAAAGTTACTGTTCATACGCCAAAACCGCCTGCAATACTGCCCAAGGTTGAAAAGTGAACTTTTTCAAGAGTTGGAGGGCCAATGCCATCCGGTTTTAAAGTTCAAGGTTGAAATCTAGACTTGTTCGATAGTTGGAGGTCCTAAAGTGGACTTAACCCATAATTAAATAAGCATGCTAGCTAGCCTCCTCCTCCTCCTCCTCGGTGTGTTAATCTGATCGATCTTGCATTGCACGTACTCGATGACACAAACATGCAGCAACAACAACACGAGGAGGTGCTTTTGATCTCAAGGAGTAGTGGAAACTACAGCGACTCCTCCTCGGTCATCAACACAGCTTCCCTCATCATCGACCATGGCCCCGCCAAAGCGGGAAGTATCCCATCAATCGCCGGCGGTGTCGTCTACCAAGGTTCCGCCGATCCCGCGTTAAGAGGAAGGTACGGTACTACTACGATATATACGCAGCTGCTTCTAAGTTCTAACTAGGTCTGCAATCTATTTTGTCCCGATCTGACACACAACCAAATTTTCAATCCTCTTCTAGTGAAGTCCTAGTGAAGTGTTTTAGTTTTCAAAATTTAGAATAAGTCTTTTCTACTAAATGCCTCCTAATGAGATTTTAATATGTTATGACTAATGGTAGTGTTTTACAACTGCTTGAGAAGCTCACTGTTTTGGTAGTAACACATCATTATATTTGTGCATATATAGGTACCTTTATATGTACGCTTTTGCGCCATGGACTGCCGTGGAGTTCCCGTTGAGCAGCGGACACTACACCTCCGTTTCTGTTCCCAACATCAGGTGCTCCGCGAGCACCCCGGTGCCCTGCCTCGCCAACGGCGGCATCGGTGGTCGCGTCGTCTCCTTCGGCGAGGATAACAGCAAGGACGCGTTCGTCCTCGCCACGGGAGGCGTGTACCGCGTCGTATGGCCCGGGCTCTGCGGTGGCTCCGACGACGGTGCCCTTTATCAGCAAGGACAACAGTTAACCGCGGTTGATTTTGATTACTACCTGTGGTTCACTGTCTTGCCATTTACCTTGTTGGCGTTTTGTATTATCAAGAAGAGACTACTGAACCCCTGCGGAGGGCAGACGGTAACGCACAACTTCGAGTGCTTTCGGTGCTGCACCAATGTCAATTGCTGCTCGGATGTGACAAACAACAGCTACTAAGTGGGAGAGGACTGACGCGCGTATATATATATAGAGAGAGAGAGTGACGGAGCACTTCGTCGCCGAGTTTCCTTGTTGGCCCGGTGACAGCGTTGAGTGTACATTTGTTGTTGTATCTCCATTCGTTTTGTTACAATTTGTTGAATATCTGTACGTAAGTTTTCATAAGGATGAGGCCGATATACGTGTGTATATTGTTGAATTGCTTGTTCAAGTTTTCAATATGATCAGTGTATATATTTTAATTTGGACAATAGTTCAGCTGAGAGAACGCTAGCTGTTAAAAAAAACTCCAATATTTCATAAGTTCTACATCGAAAAAACCTATGTCATTGTTTATTTCTTCTTCTGTTACAACTTGCCTCAGCTGAATAATACACCTTCTTTCAGTTATATTATAAGTTAGGACCAGCTAACAGTCTATATATAAAGCATTACTAACAGTAGCGGATCTAGGGATAGATCAAAGGGAGACTGAACAACAGCAAGAAAGGGCCACTTGCCCACTTCCTAATGGGCTCCTTTGCTTGGGCTAGAATCATCTACTGTTTAAATGTGTCCCAACTACCAGATTAGCCTAGAAACGAGAAAACATCGTCTTCAACCTCTAACTGCACCTAGCCCCTCCTTTTCTTGCTCCATGGCAGAAATTTCTCCTACCCTGCCTGAAATTTCTAAGGGGGCTGAGGGGAGGCTTCATGGGCACGGCCACACTGTTTAATTCCTCTCTAGGAAAGAAAGTGAAAGCTAGCCATTTAAGCATGAATCTTAGTGTGGGGTGCTAGACTTCCTCAGTGGTATATTTCTATTTCCTTTCTGGTTTCTTTGCAGTGATGCTCTCCCAAAAATCATCTTTGTTAAAATCTTGGAGAACTTCCGCTATATTAACTACACACTGATTTGAAAATCCTAGTGCTATACTGAGAGTTTTCCATGAGAGGGTGAAAGGTTTGTTGAACATTCTAAATCTAACATTATCATCATCAAAGTCTAGGATGCTTATAAATTCTATAGTGAGTAATTTGCTACCCTGCTCAGTGACTTGCCATGCATCTTCCCATCCAACATTTCTAAATATGAGCTCAAACTCGGAATCCATTCCGGTTTCATGGAGT
The DNA here is from genome assembly GCA_015844335.1 of Chrysopogon serrulatus. Classification (NCBI taxonomy): domain Eukaryota; kingdom Viridiplantae; phylum Streptophyta; class Magnoliopsida; order Poales; family Poaceae; genus Chrysopogon; species Chrysopogon serrulatus. Next base: position 7,656 of record JADLZL010004334.1, read on the forward strand.
AAAGTGTCATCAAACATTGGAGTATGTGTAAATTCTTTTAGCTTAACCACATTGAATATTTCAGTTTGCGGCCTAAGTGGTAATGAAATTTGGTTAATGTTTGTTAACTCATACCTCCCTTCTGTTGGGAAGAGGATGACGGGTTGTCGTACTTTCGAAAGATGATGGGGATCGACGTCCATTCGGAGCCGACAAACGAAGGCACTTGAGATGATGATTGGCTTCGGTGCTTCAGAAAAAGAGAGTGCCTTTCCGAGGCTCCTTGCTGCACTCCTGAGTTTCTTGCTCATCTTGTCTGTAGAATAAAGAATACGGAGAACACGAAAACTTGAAAAGGATTAGGATTAGCAAATCAAAGAGAAGGGAGAGAGAGATTCCTATTGATGAACTTACACGTTGCTTCCTCTCTCTTTTCTTTTCCTTGCTAATTAATGGTGGATTTGAGAGATTGTAGTGTCGGGTTTGGAAATGAGGAGGAACTGGGCTCTCTGGTATGCAGATGAAGTAGTGAGTGAGTGAGAGAAGTGGGAGGCAGAGGAGAGGAAGAGGGGTGCCGGCCGGCGTGGTGGTGGGGCCGGCCGGCCCCACCTGCTGCCTGCTGGTGCTCTCATTTCCCTGGTGTCGACATTGGTATGTGAGCAATCTTTTGAATCACGGGCTATTTAATTTCGCGCGAGCCTCCTCCAGACGCTATGTGCGCTATCGCGCACGCTATAGCGGCGCTATGCCCACGCTATAGCGGCCGCTTTATGCAGTAGCGGCTGCTGTCTGTGCACGCTATAGCGGCGCTAAACCCACGCTATTGCGCGCTATTTTTTTACAAACCAGCAAACATAAAAAAAATTGACAACCAAGTGCAACAGGCACATATTCCAGGACCAAATACTTTCATACAGTTAAATAAACACAACCAGAAGTACATATTGCATAAGCATAACCAGGAGTGCATAAGCATAACAAGTTAACACTTAACAACAATTCAACTTCAACATGACAACAATTATTAAGTGGTGAACTCAGTCTAGAAGTGCATAGCAGCACTGTAGCACACTTGAGACTAGAGAAATCACATCGACATCTTCACAGATCGTCTTTGAGGACCTCGATCACTTTGACTGCAGAATCAGGCGAAGTAGGATGAGGATAGCACATCATTGTCATCTTCTCCACCAGAAGATGCAACAGATAACTCTTCATCGCCAATAGCAGTAGGGATCAACCTCTTCCTCTTCTTGGTCTTGTTACCTCCCCTTGTTGTTTCTTCTCTTTGAGGTGCAGCTGCAATTCCCTGTGATGATGCTCCCATTTCTCCCTCATGCTCTAGATCTAGCTCTGTTGGCTCAATGCCGGTGATCCACTCATTGTCTTCATCTTCTAATGCATCAAGAACAGTTTTCTCAAGGGGATCCTTATCTTTGTTGTCCTTCTTTTGCCTCGGTTTTGAGTTGAATTTGACAAAGACTAGATCCCTCATTACGTCATGAAGCAGCCTATTGCGTCTCTTTGTGTGGACCTACATAGGTTTGATTTTATATTTATTAAGTCAACTTCAGCTCAATTGTCATTATCAATAAGAAAAGATGGTAAAGGATTGAAGAATTGCTTAAATGACAAAGAAATCAGTGGACAGATTCATACTTGTTCAAATGAACTCCGGCATCTCTCACAAGGCGATGAACTGCATGTCAAACTTAGAATTCTTGCAGCCAATTTTCTAAGGTTTGGTGCAATACTTCCATGGTTCAGCCACCACTTAGCTAAATTAGGAAAAAGTGAAAACAGAAAACAATTTTAATATTTTATATACCAAGGTCAAGAGAAAGTTATTAGACGAGTGCAATTTTTCATACGGATCAAAATGAATGTTTTTGCACTACCTTTTAGCAATGTCTTTGCCAAATGTTCCTTCTGCGTCCTGAAACTTTTCAAGCTCTTCAATAATCTTGTCTTGAGTGTTTTCATCTGGAACAAGCCTTGTGATGCAAGTTATTACACCATCTCTAAATGATTCATTCTCCTCTGTACTTCTCTTGTTTTGATAATAGTAGAAGGGGTTCAAGTAGTAACCAGCCCTATGCAAAGGTGTCTTTGACTTCTTGTCCCACCTCTTGTCAATGTACTGAAAAACTTCCTTAAACTTTTTCCTGTCATTGCTAAACCTCCTAGAGATCTCATTCTTAGCCTCTACTAGATAGCCATACAAGAACCCCATTGCTGGCACATCACTGTCCATTCTCCTCAAGACATTAGCTAAGGGCTCAAAGTAATTAATAGCAGCCTCAACTCCTTTCCAGAAAGTCTCAGAGGTCACTATCTTGTGTGCTTTCTTCCCTTTGACACCCTTTAGGTAGCCTAGTTCATTGAGTTCATCTTCCCTAAAAAGCCTCAGAAGTTGCTTCTTGTTTTTCAGCAAGATTTTCAAGTTGAGATAAGCTGTACCAAACCTTGTAACACCGCACCTCACCAAATCTCTAGAAAGGTACTTCCTCATAAGGTTCAAAACTCTAGTATGGGCATACAGGAAAACAGTCAGGCACTTTGCTTTGCTAATTGTTTCTGCCACTTTTGGCATCTTTCCTATATCTTCTAGCATGAGGTCAATAGTATGGGCAGCACAACCAGTCCAGAAAATAGAGGGGTGCTTTGCTTTCAACAAACTTGCTGCTGCCTCATTTGGTCTTGCATTGTCAGTGACAACTTGAACTACATTTTCCACCCCTATTTCCTCAATACATCTATCAACCAGCTCAAAGATGTATCTGCCATCTTTCTTCACAGCTGAGCAATCCACTAAATCAAGAAAACAAACACCATAAGCACTATGAACTACCAAATTCATCACACCTCTACCTCTCTTGTCTGTCCAAGCATCTGTCATAACTGAGCATCCATGTAGCACCCAAGAATCCTGGTGAGACATCAATAACTCCTGCATTTTCCTTTTCCTTTTCTGTAAGAATTTCCCACTCATCTCATATGGAGTTGGGCCTCTCAAGTTTCTGCCAAAGTCTCCAATAGCCTCAAGCATAAGATCAAAGCTAGGAAGTGTAACAGTGTTGTGTGGGATACCTGCTTCATAAAAGAACTGACAGATGTACTCACATGCCCTGTCCCTCTCTTCCTCTCTTTTTTCAGTAGACAGCTTGGACTAAACCTTATTTTCAACAACAAATTTGCCCTTCCTTGCAGCAACTACTACTTCTGGTGTTAGTTTATAGAACTTGTCAATGGGACCACATGAAGAAGCACCTTTGCTACTCACCTTCTTCAACACAATAACTGAATTTCCTTCTGCATCACTGTGCTCCTCTCCTTCAGAATGGCTCAAATCAACTTCAGCTCTATCATCTTCCTTCTCCTGTCTCTTCCTTTGCTTGGTATCCAACTTCTTTGACAGCAACTGAACCATTTCCTTTTGCACATCAGCTGGAACTTTGTTGCACTTTGCAACACCAAATTTAGGAACTTTACTAAGGTGGTACTTGATTCTAGTTATTCCACCAGAATAAGTGTTGCCACAATAGTTGCACTTGAGAGAATTCTTCTTGTTGACATCGGCATTGTGCGGTGCTTCCAATTTGGGTCGGAAGGTTCAGCACAAGCTTCATTTGTTTGGTTGCTGTGGATGCGGTCTTTGGATAAGCCTACAAAGTTGAGTAGTTGACAGAATTAACAAGTGTCAGCTGGATCCATGCTATTGATAAACAAAAGAATTACAGATCAACTCAAGTGAATACCAAGTTACTGTGATCTGTGAAACAATTAAACAAATAAACATTGTGACTGCATAAGTGACCAAAACAAGTTATGTGTTGACAGAATGAGTGAACAGAACAAAACTTAGACAATTTGTCAATTTCACAACACTAATTCTGTGATCCCATCTCAATTCATCACATTCACATCACTGATTCACTGCATAGAAGAACGGGAGAGAAGAACATGGGTGAGAAACTTGCCTAGGGTTGGCGTAGGCGCACTGCCATCAGGGTCCGACATTGTTGGGCGTGACTTGCCGCCGTAGCCCAGGTACTCGTTGCCGGCCCCAAGTGCGGTACCACAACCGCCGTCGTCGCCCAATGACCCGGCCGCCGCCGTAGCCTTGCCTCCTGCCGTCCCTCGGCCGCCGTCGCCTAGCCTTCTGCCGTCCCTCGGCCGCCCGTGGTGGCCTAGCAACCAAGCCACCGGCGTCGCCTACCCTATCGCCGTTGCCCGGCCCGCCGCCAAGGAGAAGAGTGTTGTGTTGTGTGCGTGAATGCTTGGCGTGGTCTAGGGTTAGCGCCCGGTAGGGAGCCGTCTATTTTGGGCCGTAGTTAGGCTCAATTCGACCAGGCCACGCCTTTTTTTGGTCCAGCCAGCAAGCCAGCAATAGCGCTTGTTTAGCGGCGCTATGACGCTAAACGTGTTTAGCAGCGCTAAAGCACGCTATAGCGGCAAAAGCGCACATAGCGTACAAACGGGCAATATCATCGCGTCATCTGTCTGGGGACGCTATAGCGCCGATATAGCGTGAAATTAGCGCGCTATTTAAAAGACTGTATGTGAGTGATCCAAATGCTAGTCCCTAGGTGCTGCTTTCGGTGGCAGGAAAGATTGGGGAGGGTACATGCATGTGAGTGTGATAATTTGAATGAGTGGAGTGTAGTGAATAATTGGTGGGTGAGATGTGATGTGAGGTGATGTGTGTGGGTCCCATATGTCTCCCGTATTTATACCATATAATGACACAAGAACGAAAAACCAAATTACTAAGCTACGAAAAATTAGAATTCTAATGATGGTCTTTTTATAATTTTCTGTCACCACAGTAAATTTCAGCGGCGGAGGTTTTACGCTCCGTTAGTTGTAATTACATGGGGCTTAGGTTTTATTTATGACATGCTTATTTTTATCTCTTTTTAATAATGCAATAGGAAAATAAATATAATATTCAATGCGAGAATTACTTGATAAATACCGAGTTACCTCCCGACGAAGGTTCGGGGTTTTAAGTCCACCGACCCGGACTTTTCCAGTTGAATTATTCTTCATGATTGATCTCCGCTGTCGGAGAGGTTGCTACATCTTGTTCTTCACGATACTTCAGAGTTTGGCATTGTTCGGGTCTTGGCTTGAATGCGAAACGCTCTTCTTGCCCATTGATGGTGAATATGATTTCTCCAGCTCCGACGTTGATGGTTGCATTTGCAGTGTTTAGGAATGGTCGCCCGAGGATAAGAGGTATCTTCCTCTCTTCCGCATATCAAGTACTACAAAAAATCTGAGGGATAAAAAAAATTGTGAATTTTTACAGAATATTTTTTCCGCAATTCTGCAGGATAGCGGTGATTGGTCGACTAGTTGTAGGCACATTGAAGTTGGCGTGGCGTGGAATGGTTGAGCTTGTCGAAGACTGTCTTGGGCATAACACCGGACGCTTGCTCCAAGGTCACATAGGGCGTTCTCAAACATCTGGTTGCCTATTGAACAATCGATAGTAGGGCATCCTGGATCCTTCTTCTTGACAGGAGAAGAATTCAGAATTGCCTCACTACACTCTTCCATTAGTTTGACGACTTCGGTAGAGGGTAGTGGTCCCTTGTGGTTGAGGATGGTTCGAAGATATTTTACGTATGTAGGTACCTGCATGGCATCTAATAATGGAATATTGACATATAATTTCTGAATTACCTCTACAAACTTACTGAATTGGTCGTCCATTTTGACGCTTGTCCTTCTTCATGGGAACGGTAAGATAGTAGTATCATGAAAGTCTTGTGTTAATTCTTGTTCTTGTGGTTCAACTGGTGGCGAAGGTGTTTCGGCTTCTTCTTCTTTGTTATCCTTCTCAGCTTCTTCTTCTACCTGCACTAAATGTGGGGGTCTACGTGCTCCTTTTGGATAAGGTGGATCACGTGTAGACTTACCTCCTCTTGTTGATATTCCTTTTGCCTGTTCATGGTTAGTGGCGCATGCAGTAGAAGCTAGATGTGTAATTTGTGATTCTATCTTTTTATTGAATGTTATCGATCTTTAAGCGCTAAAGAGAAATTATCCAATTTTGAATTAATTCCTTTTATTACTTTATCATTAAAAGCAAGCTTCTTATAAATGCTCTCATTAATTCTAGTTTGTTCTAATATTAATTCTCTCAAGGGTGGTTGTCTTTGATTTGAAGAATTATAATTACCTTGGTACTTACCTTGATTTGTTGCCCGAGGTTGACTCCATCCTTGCTTCTTGATGACTGCACTAATATCTTCCGGAGTGAATTCAACTCCTAAGTAATCTCCACATTGATTCTGAAAATTGAATGCATCTTGAATGGCTTGACGATCTCTCTTGTAATTATCCCTTTGCTCTAACCAGCTCAACAGTACATCCATCTTGTTTGATAATGCGCATAACTCCTCTGGAACTTCTTCACTCTTATGGCATGTTTGAGTGTTATATGTCCAACTCTGATTTTCTGCTATCTTTGCCATAACATCTTCAGCTCTTCCAGGGGTGAGTGACATAAATGATCCTTCAGCAGTGGTATCCAATTGCTCACATGACCTTTGGGTTAGTCCGTGATAAAATGTTTGCATGAGCAACCACTTTTCCATTCCATGATGTGGGCTGTTTGATATGTATTCTTGAAAACGCTCCCAGACTCCTGGAATAGGTTCACCTTTCTACTGATGAAATTCTAAAATCTTTCCTCGTAGGATATTGGTTAGGCTTATTAGGAAAAACTTTTCTAGGAAAGCTTTTGAACATTCTTCCCATGTCTTGACTTGATCTTTACTCTGATAAAACCACTGCTTCGCCTTTCCTTCTAATGAGAAAGGAAACAAACAAAGTAGCACGACATCTTGAGGAATGCCTTGAATGTCAATGGTGTTACCCATCTCCAGAAAGTTCTGCAGATGGGCAATTGCATCTTCATCCTTCTTTCCGCTAAATATGATAGCTTGCACCATTTTAATGAGGCTTGGCTTGATCTCATAGTTATGTTCTTCAAGGTTGAAGGTTGGACCAACGCGAATGTTCTCTGTGCTTGGAGCAGAGAATTCACGTAGAGTTTTCTTAGCCATTGCTTCTCAAAATAATGTAAGACCCTTCTTTCTATGGTTGTTCCGATAAGAGTTAAAGTACCACAACCAATCCTGCACTTACCCTATAAAATAGCTAAACAAAACACGGGTAAGTACGCTAAAGCAAAAGGCTATGATCTATTTATAGGTATTTATATTAGAGTTTAATATTTTATTTTTTTTCCTATAAAATTCCTTATATGAAATTCTAAAAATATATATTCTGGCAAATCAATAAATCCTTATAAATTATCCTAATGAATAAAATTGCCCATCCTCGGCAACGGCGCCGAGAAATGCTTGTTGGTAATTTTAACATCATTTCGCGTTAAGTTGTCATCCCTAACATGATGCCAAAAACCAAGGATCAAAATAATCTACACGCAATGACTCTTATAGAATATATCCATAGCGCCACAGATAATCCTCTCATTGTAGCATTTTACGGGAAAGTATTCAGTATCGTTTATTTATTTTATGCCAAAAGGATAAAGAAACACTTCTATTCATTTGGAGTAAGCAATTTATAAGGACTAAGAAGAATATAAATGTGTAGACCTATCATAGCCAACTACACTAATGCTTTAGCATTAAATAGTCAATAATATGATAAATGATAACTAAGTAAATGAGGTAAATGGTATTCCGGAGATAGAATATAGAGACTCACTAAAGTAGTAAAATAATCTCGCGATCCGGCTAGTAAAAAGGAAACCTATGTAATTACTAAATATAAAGTCTATAGCCTACGCCATATTACACATTCTCATCTATAGTATAACCAACTCAAAAAACATCATAAGGAGCATCAACTAATGAGGATTTTAAGACACAAGGGTCACCTCCTTCGCGGCCGTGCTCGCCGCTAGTCCTACGTGCGGGGGTGGACTACGGAGGAACCAACGCAATTTGTCACTGTCGCGGACTACCACACGTCCCCGACACATCGGGGGTGCCTCCGTAGGTACACAATATATCTAGACACCACGTCTACATAATGCATACCATCTAACTCACTCGAGTACTGAATCAGGCGCTTTACGGTCATACGACAATAATCATCATCAATCACAACTATATCAAATATGCAACTAGAATAAACTAAGAACTGAATAAATAGTAATATAATAAAGTAGAGCAAAGTCATAATGAGATACAAGATAAAATTACCAATCTCCAGACGAACGGATCTGGAATCCCGAGCGTAGTGTCCAACTCTACTTGAACCTTGCTAGATGCCTAAACTAAGAACTTGAAGAACTAGAGCTCTACTTCTAATCTCTGGAAACCCTAACTTCTGTCTACTCTTGACAAATGAAGCAGGAGGAATAAATTGGTTCTCTTCTGAAGGGGGTCTGCCTCTTTATTTATAGCCCGGTGGGATGAACACGCGCCGCAGGATCAAACCGACTTAACCAAGGGCCATGATGCACCGTAGGAGGTGGTGGAGGAAGCTTTCAGAAGGGGAGGCCAAACCCTAGCCTCAGGGGGCCGGGCGGCGCCTTGGTGGGGCTGGCCGGCCCCACCTGGTGTCTGCTGTGGGTCCCGCTGCTTTGGGTGTCTTCTAGATCCTTCCCGGTCCAGATGGCGATGTTTTCCGTCGCGGTTAAGTTTTGTGGAAAATATGCACTCTAATCCCTCTTTTAAGCTTTTCTGAATAATTCCCTAGAAAATAGACAATTCACCAAAACTCGTGGAATTTATCAGTAATAACCCCTATGTTTCTATTATTGGTTCTTTCCAAGTGATAGTTGACGGTATAAAATATGTACTTAATGATCGTCAACATAAGACTTCTAATTTAGGCTCAAGTAAGATATGATTAGGATGCTTTGCTGGGGAATTGGATAGAGGAGCACAGGCAAAACTGTAACCCGACTACCAATTATTCTCCTGCTCGGCCTACCGACGGGATAGTGGGATATATAAGATTCAACGGAGCTATAAAGTCACCTCCGCGAGCTACCACCAAATCCAGACGATAGGATATATCTACGAGTAACGAAGTCTAAGCACCACGCTTACACTACGAATACTACTCTAACCCAAGAGCTACAAGGATTAAAGTACTCAAAAGAGTCACAAACCAGTAAAACAAGATAAACAATGTTACTTACTTGAACTCAGAAGTCAATTCCGAAGTAATCTCATATACAAGCCGTAGAGGTAGCACCGACAGGCTGATACTCCTCTAAAACTCTCTCTTTAACTCTATCTCTCTATCTCTGAAGAACTAGCTTCTAGAGGTGTAGAACTAGCTCTCTCTTGGAATGCTAACTCGGGAGGTCATCCATTCAAGGGACACCTCCCGAGATCCTAATTAGGGTTTCTCGCTAAAGCTATTCTTCTTCTGAATGGATCCCCCTCTCTGGGGGGTTGCCTCTCCTTTTATAGCCCTGGCGAATCAACGTGAGCCTTTGGATCAAACCGACATTGGCGGGCCGGTGGAGATCAATCCTCAAAGGCGGTGGAGTAAATCGGGCGAACAAAGGCGCGGCCGGGGCGGACCCGAGCCGGTGGGTCGGGGCCGAACCGGCCCGTGCGGCACGGCTTCGCTGGTCCTCTGCTTCGGTCCAGTGTCTTCTCGTCTCTTCTAGAATGTTCCTGTGTAGCCGTGGCGTCCAATCTTGCATTCTACGTTACGGTGTAGCTCAAAAGTGTGTCATTTCCAGTATTTACCTGCAAAACCATTGATTCACCAAAAACTCGTGGAATTCGTTAGTCAAAGCTCTACTTCTAGGTAGATGAATTGCTTTTATATCATTTCGGAAGGTTAGTTGACGGTTGGATTTGAACATTAAGGACCGTCAACAACAGTGCTCCTTCTACAATGCTTTCTGCGACACCGGATCAGCTGTCAACATCATATCTAAAAAGGTATATGACTTACTATTCGATACACCTTTATACCCTACATATATGCAGTTGCAGCGGGCGGACAACACGACGAGATTTCTAGAGGGAGTAGCAAGGGACATTATGGTCAAAATCCACACTCACTACGTCCCGACCGACTTTATGATATTGGACATGGAAGAAGAAGATAAGACACACATCATCCTTGGGAGGCCGTTCCTCAGCACCACAAATGCCATCATCTATAATGGATCAGGCCAAGTCCACTTTCAATTCCCAAGAGAGAAGATACGCTATCAATTTAAAAATTATAACTCTTCTGGATTAGCAGCTTTCACCCTGTCTAAGAGGAGACGTCAGTGCCAGAGAAATCGCTCTCAAAAGAGCAATGTTGAGGAGGAGGCAATCAAAGAAGAATCTACAGCACCTAAGGAACATCAACAACCAACTAAGGTATGGAAAGAAAAGGTAACCTACTCAACCGAGTCATTATCACCAGGAGGTCCAGCATCAGGGTCCCCATCCTCGGGATCCGATAAAGCACCCCAGGAGTGACGACGATGAGAAATCTTGTCCGGAGGACTATAAACTCCGAACCCTTGCCATAAGGTAACAATGGTAGTTATCTGTTTATTTTTCTATACTTTTAATTCATAGTTAGTTTTCATCATCCTTCTAGAAAAACAACAAAAATATTTGGAAAACCTCAAAGCCCCATGTGACATCCCTGCAGTGCAAGCTAAAGGAGTGATCTTTGTGGTGGCCTAAAAATAAAATAAAAATTAGCATACATATTTCCTTTCTGTTCAATAAAAAGAAAATCTAAAAATAATCATTGAGCATCTTGCTGCAGTGTATACTTTGTAACAACCTTTAAAAACCTCTCACAACAACCGGTCCGCGAAACGGCTAACCACTAACTGTTTATCCTAATCCGTTCCACGAGTTTTGGTGTTTTGTGAGATGTTTGCTGCAGGATGACTCTAAGGGCTAGTCCACCTAGGAATCATCATCATCATCACTTGAAGTACACCTTCCCCGCACACAGCTAATCACTGTGTAAAGGAAGCAATTTCTTGTTGGATGAGATGAAGGTTCTCGGCTACACTAGCTCTTGTAAGCGTGAGCTCCACTGAGAGGACTGCTCAGCTTCAATGCTCAACCACGACAACAACTAGCTTGGGGGAAGGCATCCCCTAGGTACCCAGGTAAGTGTACCTACACGATTATCGAGTCAGTCATAAAAATAAAAAATACTAAAAATATGTGAGCACATGAAAGTTCACCATAGTATCATAAGAAAACCTAGAAATACCAAAAACATATGGGTACATAAAGGTCCATGCTTTTTAGAGTCTTTAGAGTCTTATATAGTATGAGTCTTAAAAAATAAAAAACTAAATAAAAATGTTTGTCTGTCTAGAGTCAATAAAAAGGAAGCTCTTGAGATAATTTGAAATGATGATAAGCTGCTCTGTTGCAACACCTCTGAAATGCCTAGGGTTGAGACAAAAGTTTTTCTAAGTTTTAGCTCCAACTGTTTTGACATGAAGATTTGCTCTAAGCCTGAAACTTGTGGGTTGTATATGCTTGAACTAAGTCTAGGTACACGATTGATAAGATTGAGAAAGTCCGATTTTGCTATCTATCTTGTTCTAAGTGACACTAGAGTTCTGGAGATTTATCTTTTGAAAAATGCAAAAATATGATGAGGTCCTATATGACAAAGCTTACATTCCCACCAGAGCCAAATATGATGAGATAGGCTAGTTATACTTCCACATACATGCTGGTTGTCTTGCATTGAGTTTTGTCAACTTTTGTGACCCTGGTGAGAAATTTGTCATGCTCTTAAATCAAGATTCACCTCCATATGCACTACTCTATACTGGAGTAGGTGCAACAACATGCCACTCTATATACATCCATTTAAAAAAATATTTTTTTTCTCCTACACTGGGAGAAAACACCAAAAATATTCCATTAGGATAGCCACCCAATAAATGCTCCAAGTTTCTGTTGCTATCTCTTCAAATCCATCAATGCCAAAAGGAGTGCTATGAGCTATGCAAAATAGAAAAGATAGAAGAAAAGAAAAAATGAACAAGTGTCCCGGTGCTTAAACAATGGGTACTTAGATGCCCGACTCCTTGAAAAAGGAAAGAAAAAAAATAGCTCATAACCTCTGGCCAGTTTTCAAAGTCTAAAGGAGAGATAGGCATTCAAGGAGCTGAGTAGAATTAGGTTCCATCATATATCCACCATATCCATCCACATATACATCTTGATTCGATTATATGACTTGTTTCTCTATGGATACATTGTTTGACTTTACAACACATGTATTGCAAGTTTGCTCTTTCAGTTTTCTCCTTACCTATGAGCTCCACATAAGCTTTAGTCATAGGATAAAAAGAAAGGCAACCATCATCACTGCCTTGGTGAGAATCCATAAATACCACATATATTGAGAGACTTGAGAGTGTCATACATGGAAAACTCTGAGTTTTATTTGAAAACCTCTAAAAACTCGAGAATGATAGTTGATCGAAGAGCTTGAGACATAGTACTTAGATAGGATCTTTCTATCTGTCAAGTACCCAAGACCTAAGGAAGAGCTAATAAGCCCCGCAGTCAAAGATAATATGGGTAAGTTTAAAAGTCAGCTCAGTTATCGCATAACTTGGAGGAGAATTTCTGTCTAACCGCAGGTATATTTCTAGGGAGTTGATCCGAGATGGCTACAATACTTAAACATATACATCTTACAATAACTTTTTCTAAGTTTTCTTTGCTAAGGGACTAGCAAAGGTTAAGCTTGGGGAGTTGTTGACGGTCGTTATCGTACAAATCTAACCATCAACTAGCCATAGAAAGGATGCAATTGCAATCACCAAAGTAGATATAGGGTTTACACTGACAGAATTCCACGAGTTTTGGTGTTTTACTGTTTCTATAGGTGTAAACTGGAAAAGACGTAAACCCAGGAGCTTATCGGAATGTAGAACGGGAAATCGGACGCCACGACAGCGCAGGAACAATCGAGAAGGGACGAGAAGACACCACGCCGAAGCGGAGGCCCAGGAGCCACCAGGCCAGACCGACCGATCTGGGCCTGGACCGGCCGGTCTAGGCCCTGGCCCATTTGGGGCCCGCTTCACCCAGGTTGCTCCATCGCCTTAGGGTTTCAATCTCAGCCGTCCGCCAATATCGGTTTCATCCGATGGCTCACGATCATCACCCAGGGCTATAAAAGGAGGGCAGGACCCCCTCCTCGGGAGGGAGGCACATTCATTCATTCCTCATTCGAAGTCCGATCATCAGCCAGAAACCCTAATCAGAGCTCCTTAGCTAGGGCCTAGATAGCTAGTTAGAACTAGAGGGAGGCAAGCGAAGGTTTGGATTTCGGAGCCATCAAGAGCTTGGATTTGGTATAGTTCTTACCTCCTCTCACATTTGTTCTCTATCATTGTATAGTTATATGATTGCTACAATTGAATTGATGAATACTTATCTACTTATATTCATAGTTATATTGTTCTTTGTCTATTGTGGTTATATGCTTAATATAGCTAGATTGACATTATACTTATTCATAGGTTCGCATAGCGCTCATCTAATTGATCGTTGGGTGAGTGGTGAACATTGTGTAAGCATGGTGCTTATACATTGTTTATCTGCGAATGCATCCTATAGGCCGGGCTTGGTAGATCGCGGGTGTGACAATCCTGTTGAGTCCTATGTAGTCCAAACCCTGTTTATAGACACAGTAGGGCTTTTGTACGAAGGAAGGGTGTGCTATGTTCTCAAACTTCCCTAGTATGTCCACTATGAATAGATGTAATGCTAACCTTAGCTATGATGTAATGCTAACCTTAGCTATGACTACTAAGTGTACTGCACTAACCATAATATGCATTGACATGTAGCTAGGAATAACACAGGAATATCTCTTGATGTTCTACTAGTAACCCTAATGATATAGCTAGGAGTCTCTATCTATTTATGCTGATGATTTATACTTATCCTTATCATTTATCTTGTGACTTACCCCTGCATTGAGTAGTGAGGACCTGTTATGCCTATCCATTACACTCTAGGTTATCACACTACCTTTACACGAGAGCCATGTAGACCTTCTTTTGGGAAAATATAAATGACAACCTGGTAATACTCCGGGTAAAATGCTACAATAGTATTTGATCTGTGCGCTTGCGGATACTATTTCTATATTCTAAATAGTGGCATAATTTAATACCACACCCCTTGGTGTTATGCTGGGGATGACAACTTGGCATTCTAGTAGCGATGCTCTGCCTACAAGCATTTTTAGCACCATTGCTAGAGATAACATTAAGAGGTGTCAACAAACGTTCCTTATTCTTTGTGATGTAGAGTAGTAAATCTTCCTTTCTTTGTGGTGGTACCATCACTTTGGAGCTGATACAAGATACTCTTTTTAGTTTTGGAATGCTTCATCGGCTTCTTTTCGTCCACTCGAATTTTTCAGTCTTTTTTAATAATTTGAAGAATGGCATTCCTTTCTCTCTAAGTCTTGATATAAATCATCTTTCAAGGCCGCCATACATCCAGTGAGCTTCTGTACGTCCTTGACGTTTTCTGGAGGCATCATCTTCAATATTGCTTTGACTTGTTTTGTACTTGCTTCAATACCTCTATTGCTGACTAAGAACCCCAATAATTGTCCGGATGGTACTCGAAGACGCATTTGCTTGGATTAAGTTTTCACTTCTAGACTTTCGGATTTCTGAAGAAGGTTTCCTCGAGGTCCAATTATCAATGTGTGCGGTGTTTTTGTTTTTATCACTACATCGTCAATGTATGCTTCAACATTAATTCCTATTTGATCTCCCAAACAAGTTTGTATGGCTCTTTGATAAGTTGCTCCTGCATTCTTTAACCCGAAAGGCATTGATTTATAGCAATATGCTCCATAAGGCGTTATAAATGAGGTCTTGCTTTGGTCTTCTTCCTGTAGTGAAATGATGATATCCTGAGTAACAATCTAGAAAAAAGTAGTGTCTTGACCCCCTTTGTTGAATCAATGATTTGATCGATTCTAGGTGGATTATATGGGTCTTTTGTGCAATACTTATTGAGATTTGTGAAGTCAATGCACATTCGTAACTCGTCTGTGTTCTTTTTGGGTACTAGTACTGGATTAGCCAATCAGTCTGGGTTTAATATTTCTCTGATGAACCCTGTTGCCATGAGTTTGGTGAGTTCTTTCTTAATTGCTATTCTTCTGTCTGGTGTGAATCGTCGTAACTTCTGCTTAATTGGTCTTGCTCCTTTATTTACGTCAATTATGTGCTCAGCCAAATCTCTCGGAACCCCGGGCATGTCTGCTGGTTTCCAGGCGAATATATCTTTGTTGTCCCGAAGAAATTTGGTGAGCGCGAGTTCCTATTTGGGGTCTAGCTCGACCGATTATTCTTTGTCTTCTCGGGTCACCGGTTTGTAAGTCAATCTTTTTTGTTTTTGCTTCTTCTGATGGAGTAAAACTGTTGGTTTTGCTCATTTTCTTGCTTGGTATTTGGATCTCTTCTTGTTTAAGCTCTTCAGCTAGTGTGGCAATCTCCTCTCTGATCTTTAAATCTTGTATCCTTTGAGATATCTGAACTGCTTGAATGTCACAGTCATAAGCTTTCTTCAAGTCGCCTTTCGGTGATAGGACTCCCTTTGTTGTGGGCATCTTTAGTAATAGGTATGGGTAATGTGGTATTGCCATGAATTTTGCCAACGCTAGTCTTCCTAATATGGCGTGATAACAGGATTCGAAGTCTGCCACTTTAAATTTGGTGAACTCTGTTCTGTATTTTTCAGGTGCTTCAAAGGTGACTGGTAACGTAATCTGTCCGATAGGCATTGATGCTTCTCCTAGTATGATCCTATAGAATGGTGTGCTGGTTGAGGTTAGCATTCCTTCGTAATCTATTTTTATTTTTCTGAGTGTTTCCGTGAATATGATGTTTAATCCTACTCCCCCATCGATTAAAACTTTTGGTACTGCTACTCCAGCTATGGTTGGAGCGAGAACTAGCGGGTAGTGTTCTGCATTGGCTGTGCTAGTCCATTGATCATCCCTTGAAAAATGTATTGGGTATTCTGACCAATCGAGATATCTGGAAGTTGCAGGTTCTGCTGCCATAATCGTTCTATGGGCTAACTTTTCTTGCCTTTGGCTTCTCGTATTTGGCACTCCTGAGTAGATTACCCCGACAATCTGTCTTTCTGCTTCTTGGTAGTCTCCTTCTGGCTTCTTTTCTTCTTTTGCTGAGTTGTTTTCCTCTTTGTCTGTCTTCCTTCGATATTCGTAGTTTCTTCTACTGTATTGATTCTTGAAGATGACGCAATCTATCAACTTGTGACTAGATTTTGGGTGGAAGTGATATGGAGTGTTATCAAATTCCTTAATCTTCCTCTCCTTATATTCCCTGCTTTCACTTTCAGAATATCTTCTTTTGTTATTTGTTGCAGCAACTATATTTTCTTGTCTTGGTCTTTTGTCGTATGTTTTGTTGTCAAAGCGATTTCTTCTATCTAGGTTGCCACGCTCCGGGAATCTGCTTCTTGTTCTTTCTTCAGAAGAAATTAACTTTTTAACTGCTCTTTTGAACTCTTCGTTGGTTCTCGGGGTTTTATTGCAGAAGTCTTTGAATTGCCATTTTGAGAGGATACCGTCCCTAAACGCTTCTACTACTTCTCTGTCTGTGATGTCATGCACTTGTGCCCTTATTTCCCCGAATCTTCTATAAAAATCTCTAAGATTTTCATTTCTTTGTTGTCTTAAGCTTTTCAACTCTGCTGGTGTGATTGGATGGGTTATAATTTCTGCAAAGTGGTCACAAAATGCTCTTTGTAGATCCTCCCAATATTTGATTGATTTTGGTCTTAATTTATCAAACCACTGTAATGGCATAGACTCTAGTGCCATTGGAAAAAATAGTGCTTTAATATCGTTGTTTCCCCCTGTCTATTCTATTGATTGTGAATAGACCCTGAGCCATTATCTGGGTTCTATCTTTCCATTGTATTTGGAATGATTTGATGGTTTGAATTTTTGAGGTAACTTAATGACTTGTAGCCTTCTTGCGAAACATGAGAATCTATAACATGGTTGTTCTGTTTGATAATACATCCTGTCGTACTCTTCTTCTCTCCTGAAATATTGAGCCTGAGTTCTTCTCGTCGATTTGACTTCCCTAAATTCGGAATCGTCGTAGCTCGAGCGCGGCGGCCTCGAGCTACGGCGGCGTCCTCACGCCGCGGCGGCGGCGCGCTAGCCCCCCCCCATCTGCTCCGGCGCCCTTCCCGGTCGCTCGTGCTCGGCGCGCCGGCCTCGAGCTACAACGGCGGTGTGGTGGCCTCAAGGCTTAAGCTGCGGCGTAGCACGGCGACCCTCCCCATCTTCTCCGGCGCCCTTCCGGTCACGCTCGGCGGTCGGCCTTGGCCGGACCTCGACTTCCACCGCGACGGTCGATCCGGCGCCCCTCACGGCCTCCCTCGGCTGCCGCCTCGAGCATCCCTTCCCCATACGCTTCTCTGGCTGGCCGGCACTCTATGGGGCGGGGCTAACACGACCTCTTGTGCTTCTTCGTGCTTGACGGGCGGCACGGCCCGACAAAATGGCCCACGAGCCGTGCCTTGAGCCAAAGGCCAGGCACGAGCATGCCACAGGCACGGCCCATCAGGCACGACGGCCCGTGGAGGCACGACGCCCTCTGGGCCGGCACGGCCCGTTGGACATCTATACTATAACTGCAAGGATTCATCCAGGAGATTTGGGCTGAGCAGTCCAGCAACCATTCCCAGCCCATGGGTTTCGTGGGCCTTTCTGTCACCCACCTCTTTGTGCTGGGCCTCCAATCGCTCTTTTTGCTTCAAAAACCTTGTTGCTCCTTGGGCTTTGAGTCTTGCCTTCCTTTCCCCTTTCTCTATCCCTCTCCACTTGGGCCCCCCCTCTCTCTCTCTCTCTCTCTCTCTCATGGCGGCGGCGGCGTCGGCGTCGACGCCGCAGGGGTGGCGGAGCGGCGGGGCATCCCAGCGGCGGCCTTTGTCGAGGACGTAGAGGCCTACCTCCGCCAGGCCGGGCTCGACGTCAACTCCGCCCTCGCCTTCCTCCAGGAAAGGTGAACTAAACCTCAAAAACTTTGGGTACAGTAGTAGCTTAGGGATCTCGCTAGGCTCCGGCGCGCGCGCGCTTGATTCGGGAATCGATCGCGTATTGGTACCGCTGCTGCGCCCGTCGTATCGGGCACGACCTGGATCCACTGTGCGAGCACCTCCGACGCGTGGCTTTTGGAGAAGAGAGGAGATGCGGCTGCTTTGTTCGGATCCCAGCTGCGCGTTTGTGGCTTGTGAGGGTGGTGGTTGTTGATCACACTCTGCTGGTTAATTGAGCTTACGAACTGGGAGCAATCGAACTGACTGGTTCAGGGTTTCTGCCCGGGTTTGGACACTCTACTGGTTTCATACTCATTCATAGGTTGATCCTTTGCTCGGATTCATAAGTTAATCCTTCGCAGGGTCCCAACTTGGAGTAGCTTTTTCTACTATCGGTTTGCTGATTATGCTATGGTTACTTGGTCCTGACTCAGGATACCATTTATGGTATGCAAAGGTCCCTTGTTTTGTTTCGGTTATCCATGCCTGCTGATTATGCAGTTCAATGGTAGGAGCATTTGGTGCTTGTATTTGCACAAAACATAAGAAAAAAGAAAAGTAAATTCTAGCTGGCTGTGGTGGAAATCTGGATTTATTCCCTGCAACTCTATTTTTTGTGAACTTACTGCCTTGTGGGTTTATATAGCTTGCCTTGCATTCATTGCCTCCTTGGATTATGCGTGATCTGGGAAAAGTGGTCTGTTTGTTTTGCATCGTTCATAAAGCGTTACCTTTCCATCCATTCAACGTTTCTTCTTACAAATCGTGGAATTCGGATTGTATCGTTGTTTACCCAAGGTGGACATTGCCTTTGTGATATCTTTTATTATATAGCAGTAGCTTTAAGCAGTGTCCTGATTAAGTGGGGCATATTTATATTTATTTTCTGAATTTCTCCTTAGTTATGAATGAAATTCTGAATGCTAAATGCAAACTCTTTCATGAGCTGTCCAGGAAGTGTTATTTCTGTTCAATCATTAGGCAAAGTTTGTTCCATTTGGTTGATCGCTTGTGATCACACTTTAAATGTTTGCACTGAAATGCGGGTTGCCCTAGCTGCAACATGTGTCCACTGGCCCCTAGCTATTGGTCAACTAACTCTTTGTCTGCGAATACATTTAATTTTCTGTCTCATCTATGATATTACTCATACCATTCTGAATTGGCACCCTATTGATTTATTCCTACTTTGTCAAGTGTTTTTATGTGATGTGAAAACTGGCGTGACATCTGTTTGTGTGATCTGGCATGCATTTGCTGTTCTTTTATGCTACACGTAATGGTGCCTCAGTGTTTTCCATTAAAACTTCGTGTAAGGTGTTAGGTGTTATATGCTTTGAAAGAGTCAAAGCTCAGCATATATCCTTGCCGAGTACAGCAGGTCATATATCCAGTGATACCTATTTAATTCTATTGTCCAGGTGCTAAACTTGTGGCTATTGTCTAATGCCAGACCCAAGACTAAGTGCTGGGACATGAGGGGAAGCGCTGTTGTTGTCACACCGTGTATTTGTAGCTACTGTTTAGTGGAAGATAGGGGTAAAAGCAAATTCCCATACTGTATGATATTGTTTTCCGTATTATGATAACGTTTTTGACCGTTTCTGTTTTTAGCAGAGTAAATGCATGAGCGGCCCCTGAACTTATCAATGAGTGCCACTAGGTCCACAATTTTTTAAAATTTATTTCTGAGTCCCTAAGCTTGTTAAGTGATGCACCGCATGTCCCTAAACTTGTTAAATGGTGAACTGCAGGTCCAGTTTTGGACCATGCCAACCACTGCGGTGCACCACTTAATAAGTTCTGTACCGACCATTTTCCATACTACAGCACAGTTCCTGGCCATTTCCAATCATGTCCATTCCTAGTGGAAGACAATTAATAGGCATGAAACATGACAGAGTTGCTGTGTGCCTTTCTCCAACTGAACTTTATTATGGTTGTGTGGCTCTGGCAGCCATCACCGGCATAGTGGAGGAAGAAAACGTAGCCTAGGGACCAGCTTCTGTATTTTGGGAGATTGGCTTCTACTCCATGCCATGCGTACAGCGTGCCCAAATATGAGATAATTTCATAGCCAGTTTAGGGTTCAGAATAGTCATACTGTCATAGTATTTTGAATCTGAATCTTTATTGTACTAACGTGCTCGAAGAATGAATTTCTGTGCGCCTTGGGATCCTGAGATTTTTTTTAGAGCTAATAAACTAGCAATACTACTTGTAGAGCTAGTATGCTCATTCGGTGGAACCTTAGATTCAATCAAGATTCAAGGCAGGCATGGTTGAGATTATTTCATTCTAATTTCTTATCAAAGGAATCTTTGTCAGATTGTGGCTAAATAGTTTTTTTGCTGTGAATGTTCATATTTTCACCTGTCACACTTATTTTGAGAAGGAACATAACATGTGCTTTCCATTTTGCTTAGGTTGCAGCAGTACAAAATAGTGGAGATGAAGCTTCTAGCACAACAAAGGGATCTTCAGGTGCTCATAGTACTTTCCTTAATATTTTTTGTGGGCTTGCTTGTGTGTCGTATGATATTGATATTCACATGATTAGTAAACTTAGTTTGCCTAATGAAGTCAAAGTGAACAGTGAACTTGTGGGTGAAAGAGTGAAGATTTGGTTTTACATCTTAGGCTTTTATCATGAACCTCTTAGAGATTGGTGATAGCTCCCAGAAGTTTATAGTTTCTTCGTGATTCCTTAGCACAGCTGTTCTCAATACGCTGTTTGGACTTGGAAACATTTCTGGACCTTAGGACGAACAAAGCTGGACAGAGGGAGTGTCAAATAAATGAACTATTGATACATATTTCATCTTGGATTTAATTGAACTTGATGTTCTACATGTTGGTGTATTTTTTTCTACAAACTTGGTCAAAGTTGGAAAACTTTTATGTAAGACAAAACTAAGATGAGCTACATTTTGGAATGAAGTATTGGATTAGTGGTAAAAATTTGAATTGCTATTCATGAAACAGACCAACGGTTAATCACTGTGACAAATTTGACTTATGTTGGCAATCAGATGTAACATAGTAGCCTCTATTCTGTTGACAGGCAAAGATTCCTGATATAGAGAAGTGCTTGGATATTGTTGCAACATTACAAGCTAAAAAGGATTTGGGTGAGGTTTGTACAATTTCCTGGAATCGAGTTATCTACTTTCTTTTCATCTTAGGCCATAAAATGTTCAGTTTTGATGCTTTACATGGTCCTTTGGTTTGTTTACCTTGTGTTCTGCTACCTAGAAACTTTATTGGTTAGTAACTTCATTTGTGTTGTACAAAGATTTAAACATGAAAAGTAAATAAAAAATCAGATTATCAGTAAAGCACTCATTCCAAGGAATTTTATGATTAAAAAGGTACTGCACCAATACGCTTGCGTTACATACATGTCAATTTGTTTAATCTGCAGTGCCATTTAAACTTGCCTATTGTCAACACATAGTGCACATTTGCAGGAAATTATGCTGTAGGCTTCTTGATAGTTTCTTTTAAGCTAAAATCATGATGGATTCTAGTTGGGACTGGAATTGAGCAAATCAATTATCGCTGTGAAAGCTAACTGTCCGTGGCTTCCAATTAACTGATGCAGGCACTCGTAGCTGATTTTGAATTATCCGAAGGGATATACTCCCCGTGCAAAAATTGAGGATACAGACTCAGTGTGCCTGTGGTTGGGTGCAAATGTGATGCTGGAGTACTCTTGCGACGAGGTTATTAAAAAAAATGACCATCTGTATTTTCAATGCTACTTTTGTTTTAGTCCAGGTCCCTTATTTCCTGAACTTTTGCAGGCCAATGCCCTCTTGAAGAAAAATTTGGAAAATGCCAAGGCCAGCTTAGAAGTCCTTGTTGCTGATCTTCAGTTCTTGCGAGACCAGCAAACCATCACTCAGGTAAAATTGTTATGACTAGTTTAAATGATCTTAGTTTGCATGATCCGTTTAAATGATCTTAGTTTGCATGATCCGGCAATGATTATACCATGGTCTAATACCTATAGCATGGAATGATATCTTGATCAGGTTACAATTGCTCGGGTATTCAACTGGGATGTTCACCAACGGAGAAGCAAACAGGCTATAAAAGAATCTTGATCAGTTATATCACGAGGCCAACCAATGTGATTGGAACATCTTTTTTTGTACCTTCTGCTGCCTCTAGCAGATTAGTCCATCATAGCGAGCTCGTTGTTGTTGATGGTTCCTTTGCTGTGTAACAATGTATCGGTTTATTCTGTTTTATGGTGTGGGAACATTATTAGAAGATGGCATTTCACTGTTTTCCCCCACGTTATGCCCATATTCTGGTTTGATGGATCACATATCACAAAACATATTACCATTCTTCAGGGTTTACAGAGAAGCCTAGCAATTTCCAAACATACATTCATGGAACATCATTTCATGTTTACTGCATCACTGCTGCAGTACTGGAGATATAAGCGGCCCATTGTCATGTTGAGTAAAGATATATTTGGGAAAAAAATATGAACATGTGAGATAACTTTGGTAGGGATTTTATGCATGACAATTGGATTGTACTTTGTCAGAATGATTTTATATTGTTCCGGTCAATTGTTCGTAGTTGTACAGTGCTAAATGTTCCAACAGAGATGTTTACTGCCTGCTCTGGGTCGTCAGTGTTAACGGACAGCTGTCTGAGCAAATCCACCTGTGACTTGTATTTGCAAGCTCTCACTGCCTCAAAGACCAAACGAAGCTCAAGTCTGAATTCGATCCACATACCGCCTTCCAAATTCCAACAACTTTTGGAAGCAGATCACATGCCCTATTGTGCTTCAAGATGCTAAGAATTGACTAGGTTACCGAACAAATTTGCATTTGACAAAAGCTGACCCTATAACTACGTGAACGACCAGGAACCATACATGCAAATGCAAGCACTGTATGTTGTGAACTTCTGATCATCTGCTAAGCTAATAACATGCAGGCCTGAAATGGTGCTGCTGTCCTGCATTCAAATTGTGCTCCATCACAACAACAGATAAACTGGCAACCATGCTTGCGTTATGGCTAACTACTTGTTGTAAATCCCTTCATCTTTATTTTTTCAGATAATGATCCCTTCGTCACTATTAACGTAGATTAATATTATTCTCATGAATTTTCCTCTCAAGATCAATAATTGGATAGATTTAGTCAGCATGCTGTTGTTGGGTAGAGCTTCCGTTTGGCCTGGTCTAGCCTTACAGCGTGCGGCGTGCCATAATTTGTTCGCTGTCAGGAAAAATTAATTTATGGCTTTGCCAAATTAATCAGATCCTTTTCAGTCTGTCACCGCTATGATAACTAACTGCCTGTCTGTGACCCATCTTGGCTTTTATTTGTACAACCGAATTTGGTCAGTATATTGTTCACATGGAATCTGAAGTCA
Source organism: Chrysopogon serrulatus (assembly GCA_015844335.1). Taxonomy (NCBI): domain Eukaryota; kingdom Viridiplantae; phylum Streptophyta; class Magnoliopsida; order Poales; family Poaceae; genus Chrysopogon; species Chrysopogon serrulatus. The sequence continues at coordinate 31,166 of JADLZL010004334.1, forward strand.
GTACTAAATTGTGTCACAGCGTTGCAGTAACTGAATTCACAAAATCTCTGTTAGGAGCCATAAAGTTACATAGGGTAAAACGCTCTATCATTTTTTTTACTTGGACATTAGGAGCTTATACAAATGATCAATTACATACTGGCTTTACTCCTTGTAATCCCAGCAACGTGTTCACCTAGCTCTGTACATTGGCTCTAAAGCATGCCGCGAAAGAAAACCTATCTACCAGTAGCTGTTACAGATATGGTCACTTGATTAATACTACTTGACCGCGTAGCAATGGAGGCCTCTTCGTTTCCTACACTACTTAGATTGAAATAAGCAGGATGCTTTGGCTTAACCAGGACCATAGTTCTGTTGCTTAGCATTGCAACAACATCGGACATGGTCGGCCGATCAGCCGCTTTCTCTTGTACACACAACAATGCAATGTTCATACACCTCATAATTTCTTCTGAATGATGCATGGTGTCCAGTGATGTATCAATGAGCTCACTCCATCTTTCCTCTTCAAATAACTTCCATGCCTGTTTTGCAAACAAACAAAATTATATATTTGTATAAGGTACCAGATAAACAAAATTTTTTTTGCAAGTTACAAGTGTGTCTAACTCACATATCCAAGGAGACTAATGAAATTTCCACATTCATGGCCATCTGCAGAGTTCCTTTTTCCACCAAGGATCTCAAGAATGAGGACACCAAAGCTGAATACATCAGATTTGATTGAGAAGAGGCCCTCATAAGCATACTCAGGAGCCATGTAGCCACTGAAAAGATAGATATAGTATATGTCAAATTGCTATATATGCGTTAGCCTAGCGTAAGTATCCATTAGTGGACCAATTTATAATAAACTTACTATGTGCCAACCACTCTTCTTGTAGTGCTTCCTTCAGTGTTATTTGAAGTAAATATTTTTGCCAGTCCAAAGTCTGAAATTTTAGGATTCATTTCACTGTCCAAAAGGATGTTGCTTGGTTTAAGATCTCTATGTATGACACGAAACCGGGAGTGCTTATGTAGGTAGAGAAGCCCATGTGCTATTCCTTCAATTATTGCTATACGTTTGTCCCAGTCCAGTAATGCTCTTCTATTTTCATCTGCAAATCAATTAGTGTATTTCAGTTACATGAGGACTTAATTCATTAACTTGACAAAGAAACCAATTTTTTGAGTAATTTTAATTTTAACCCTTATGTTGCTTCAATAAACTCTGTGTTAAGTAAATCAAGGAATGTAAATAATGTGTACCAAATATGAAGAAATCCAAACTTTTGTTTGGCAAGTATTCATAAACCAGTATCTTCTCCTCTTCTTGAGAGCAACACCCCAAGAGCCTAACCAAGTTCCTATGCTGGAGTTTGGCTATGAGTTGGACTTCATTTTTGAACTCTATGAAACCTTGTCCTGAATGGGAAGAAAGCCTCTTCATTGCTATCTCCAAGCCCTCAGTAAACTGGCCCTGGGGAAAGAAATACTAAAAGTTAGGGAGGCATAGTTTGTGATTTTTGGTTTTAAGTGATAACATATATTAGCACTCGCCCTAGGTCATCTATGCTTCAAAAGACAACCAAGCCACCAAATGCTGAAGTGATCATCCAAGTCAATTAATACAAGATTAGAGTATGCTATATTAGGCATAGAGAGATGATTGGAAAGTGATAATGATTGATTATTGCTAGTTCAAGGAGCGAGCCATGCTTGTATTGTCAGTGACAACGCCTTGGAGCCTTCACGGTTCATTGGTAGATCCAGATCTAAAGTCAAGACATCATCATAGGACAGCGAGAGATTTGTACTGACACTTGCCTTTGTAGCAAGTACATCAAGTATCATCCGGCTTGTTCCCATGAATGCACCTTGGTGGCGGTGATTCAAGGCTTAGTTGGAAGAGGCTCGATGACTAGGAGTATAACCTTGGTGGAAATTTAATGTGGACTAGGAGTATCAGTTGTCCATTATTACCATGGGATAGATCATTGTACTGAGTTTGCACTCCCCAGCTTATCTCTTACTTACTACATTTACATTTCTACATATACTTTGTTGCAACTAGTGTGCATTTACCTTCCTAGTGTAGCTTGATAAGCTAGAATATCATGACATCTGTGGCTCTAGGTTGAAGAATTCATTGCACCCTAAGTAAACACAATAAACCATAAAGCACACCCAGATAGACATGCATAGCTAGGTTTGTTTTAAGAAAAAATAGTGTGAACCTATATAAGTATTAAGCATCCTGATTCACCCCCTATCTTAGAGCATGAACATGTAATTGTTGATGCAAGTATCGTTCCACACCACCAAGAATCTAGAATGCTCAGGTCACAAATGGATCAAAGTAGCATGAATTTGCTAAAACTGGCCTAGCTGATTTCAGGAATGGATCCATCTGAGGACCACCTAGGAACCCTGAAGAATGATAATCAACACATTTACATTGTGAAGAATGGCAAGGTTTACAAGCAAACCAACAAAATATAATTACCATGCTTAAGTGATGAAGAATGATAAGGCATATGAGTAAACAAGCAAAAGATAACTAGCAACTGTGCTTACATGATGAAGAACAGTTAATTTCTAGGCAAATTGCAAAGAAACCATTGAAGCTCTCTCTTGGGAGGTATCCCCTCAGGATGAGGATGCTAACAAGCCTATGACGCCATCCTTTATCATCAGATCAAGAGGGGAGTAGCATAATGGAACTGGAAGAGTGTTTAGGAGATTGATATATAAAAGTAGATTGATACATGTTTTGGTTCGATTGGATTTAGCTTAATTGGTTGTGAGCCTTTATATATACAGGGTGGGTGTGCACTTAGGGGTGATATCAATCGAGATAAAATTCCATTACATCCCATCCTGATGTCTACACTTAACCTGCTTGAAATCGTATTGTCGGCCATCTTGATTGTTTTTTAATATATTTTTGGTATAAGTGAAAATGGGGTGAAACGATATGGCTGTTTTTCGACCATTTTTTAACTTTTCTCTTTTTTTTTTTGGCTGAGATATCCCTTTTTACAGTTACCCCATTTTAGTAAGTCCAATATTGTTGCAAAGTCAATGCATATATATGTTGTACACTTTACTCTTGTTATCTTTTTTGACCTAATCAGCAAGGAGCCCCTACCTTTTTTATTTTAATTAAACAAAAGAAATTTATGTACAGAGAAGGAAAAAGAAAGGAGAATAAGAAGAGAAAAAAAATACAAGGCTTCTAGGCCATAGATACGAAACACATTATCAGGTGGGAAATCAAGAGACGGTTTTCTGGGATGTATCTTCATGAAAGTGTAATCTCTCATTTGGACTTCAAATTTGGAATATACATTCGATTGTATTGATGAGAAATCTAATAAATGTAAAGTTTAGTTTGTATTTTTAGGAAATCCCCAGGATCGGCTTAGCTGGTATGTTTCCTTGAATTTGACCGAGTTGGCCAATTTTTTATGAGAATAATACTAAATATTCATACTAGAACAATGTTTGACAATTATGGAGTGTTTTGTTTAAGCAAACACCTTCCTCTAGATCATTGGCGGTCTGAAGTTCTATGGGATAGGTCCATGCATCCCTCATGTTTATATCATTTGGTTGTGAGGGGATACCAATACCAAACAAAATTATGAGTGAAAAGGTGACGGACCACTTATACAAAGTAAATACCCACTGATTCCTAGGATGTTTTTTTTTTTTTTTTGTTGGGAGAAAATGATGATAGATATGCTGTTGACGTGCTCTATTTTGACTTTGCATGCATGTGTTCTAACCCCACTGGTAAAAAAATACTTATCACATTTGAGTTTACACGGTCTTGATGCATACCATTGACCACTAACTCGTAGGATAATTTATATGATTATAAAAGTATTAATCTACACATATAAGTCGTATGTTTTCAAACGTACTACTTAAAGGTTATTGACTAGATATTGTCCTAGGTTATTGATGACTAGTTTTATAACCGGAGAGGGAACATCAACTATTTATTTACCTTGTAGACAACGCCAAAGCCACCTCGTCCAAGTTTGTTTTCTTCTGAAAAATTATTTGTGGCCTCCAATAGCTGTTCAAAGCCAAACACCTTGAACTCTGAGCTAACTAGTTCTTCCTCCCCCTGCATGTCCCCAGGACGCCTTGGTCCTGCTTGAAATCTCCAAAGATGAGCAGACGAGAATATATACCACCTCATATTCCATTAACTGGATCGTAGCTAATTCAAACAACATTATATTTGAGAATAATTTGATAACATGCATGATAGAGCAAGCAATAACCCTGTAACAGATCGATCAAAGGTACCTTTTCTGTGCATTCTGAACCAACGGGAGCGGAAGAGAAATGCTGCTACTGATAGAGGAACTACAACTATGGGAATTGCCCAGAGCTTGTTCATACGCCCTGATATCAACATGATACAAATTCATCTCATAAGCACATGCATATTGGAAGAAAAGAATGTAGTACAAACCATGGGTATTTTTTTTGAAAGATCCAAATAAAAACCATAAGAGAACGAATCATACATACTCTTGTGTTTCACTGCTGTCATGGTGGGCGTGGGCGCCGACGCCGCGCTGAGACGTATCATGGGTGTGCCATTGTAGAACCGATACATCTCGTACCTGAGATTACACCGCGCGACATGGATCTGTCCTCCCACCCTTAGGGCCATGGACTCGTTCACCATGCCGAGGAGACGGCCAAGACACGCCAAGCAGTTGCCGGCGGACATGTCCGGCGTGCACTGCGCCAGGGAGTACACCGCCGGGAAGCGGCGCGCGTCGTCGGTGTCCATGAAGCCGGTGGCGAACCGCGGCGGCGGCGGCGTCGTGCCGGCCGCCGCCGTCGTCTGTACCGTCTGTGCCAGCAGGTCGCGGACGTGCCCGGCACTGCGGCTCAGGTCTCGGGGCCCCAGCTGGTCGAACCCGATTTGGTCCCAGGTGATCCCGTTCCACACCGTGTCGGGCGGGTCGTCGCCGCCGTTCTTGCCCGTCGTCGTCGTCGCATTGAGGATGTCGCCGTCGGCGGAGTAGACGAGGACGCAGCGATCGCGTGCGCGGTGGCCGGTCCTGTTGCACGGTGGCTGCGGCGGCGGTGGCGTCGAGCTGTTCAGGAGTGTGTCGAACGCCCTGGACACGCAGAAGGCGCAGAGGGAGTCCTCGGCGACGTCGCCGCGGCAGAGCGCGAGAGCGTAGACGACGCCTGGGGCTCGGCCGAAGACGGCGGTGGCGAAGTGCTGTGGGGAAGAAGCCGTGTTGTTGGGAAGGGTGGCCGCGACGCGTTTGAGGTTGTCGCAGAATATGTCGGCGGTCGTCGCCGGGGACAGCGTGACGCCGCCGAGCACGAGGAGCAGGACGCCGGAGACGACGGCGTTCGGCTCCATGGATAGGCGAATCAACCTGATGTACGTGTGGTGTGCTTCTTGGATTTCACCTGTCGCTGCCGCTGCCGGCCAGATTGTCATGCTTAGTCGTCTTATCTACCACCGACATATTCAATCATGCTATAATCTGTTGCGCACCAGGCCAAATGGTCAATCTTAGCAATTGGCATTTTCTGACAGTTGATTTAGTCACCATACCTTAGAAGCCATTGGTGCATCTCTGGCACTACCGCGATAGTCCATCTGTTTTCAGGGTACTGTTTTGTATTGTTGTTGTCTCCTGTCAGTCGCAAGTCAAGTTCCAGCAAGGCTGCTGCAGGAGTAAACAAGGCAGTAAACAAGAAGGCGGCAAAGTAGAAGTTCTCTGTAGGCTCTTGTTGAGTATGCAGTTAGTCTTTAGTGCTTTTGTTAATCTTTAATTATGAATAAACATATACTTTTGGAATGTGAGAGGTGTGAACTAGATAAAAAATGGAATTCTATCCGTGATAAAGTTGTTGAATGCGGCTGTGAAATTGTCTGCAGGAAAACAAGCGCGAAGCCATGTTTCTTTCATTCGTAAAATCTGTCCCCCTAGTTTTGACTCATTCCAGTTTTTGCCTTCCGTGGGCATCTCTGGTGGCTCTATTGTAGTCTGGAAGAGCTATTTCTTCAGAGGCACTCCTATTTTCAGAATCAGTTTGCTCTATCTCTTGAGTTTGTTTCCAATCATATAAATGAACCCTGGGTCCTCACTTAAATATATGCTCCTTGCGTTGAGCCTGGTAAAGAAAGGTCTCTGGTAAAGAAATGTTACAAATAATGAGCAGACAAATAATGAATTCCTCCCGCCATTGCTGGAAGGTTAATTCAGAATCCTTAGTTTACCAGAGTAGAATTTCAATTTTCTCCTTGAGCAGAAGCTAATCAATATCCTACAACAGCAAAAAATATATTGGAAACGGAGAGGTAATATCAAATGGGTTAAAATGGGTGCTGCAAGTACCAAGTTTTCCATGCAAATGGTTCTATCAGATACAAGAAAATTCTAATCACTATAGTGGAAGACCCAACTGGTGATGCTATTTCAGAGCATCAAGACAATAACTTGTTTTGGTAGAATTTCAATAGATTGGGCACTTCAAGAACTCCTCGGATGTTATTCAACCTGGACCATCTACTTTCAAGAGATACTGATTAATTAGTCCTCACTGGTAGCACCCTTTGTGGCAAATGAAATTGATATAGTTGTCAGGAACTCAGGACTCTGCCATCAGATAAGTCACCTGGTCATGATGTCTTTAAAAGATGTTGACATATAATTAGAATTTATTTCTATGCTATTTATGAAGCCTTTTAATCTGAAAATATTTGTCTCTGAAGTATCAATGGATCCTATATCACCCTTGTGCCTAAGAAGGACTCACCGGTAACAATGTCTGATTATCAACTAATTTCACTACTCAACTCATTGATTAAAGAAAGAAATCATAATTCTAAAATTGGACTTCGAAAAAGCTTTTGACAGCATTGAACATCTAGATTATGCAACACAAAGGCTTCCCAGTAAAGTGGATTTAGTGGATGAAATTAATTTTCATCCTTGGAACTTCCTCTGGCCTTTTCAATGGCGTTCCTGAAAGGTCTCCCACTACAACAGGGGTGTTAGCTAGGCAGGGAGACACCTTATCTCCTCTATTTTTTTTTACTGGCAGCAGATTTCCTTCAGACTCTTCTTAATGCAGCTAAGGATCTTGTCTTTTTAGCCTTGCCAATACCCCTTCAGCATAACTTGGCTTTTCCCATATTGCAGTATGCAGACGATACTTTAATCTTCTTGCAAGGTTGTAGTACACAACTCTTCTTTTTGAAATCATTGGTCAATTCTTTTGCTACTTCCACTGGCTTAAAAAGGTGAATTATGCAAAGTCAATGATGGTCCCTGTAAATATTTTGCCAGATGTACGTGTGGTGTGCTTCTTGGTCTTCATCTGCCGCTGCCAGCCAGATTGTCATGCTTAGTTATCTTATCTACCACCATTGAGCAATTCATCACTAAACAATCATCGCTTGGTAAAATAAACAAAAAAATTCAATTGATTTCTCCCTGCTTTATTAATAATTATTAGCAGTACATTCCACCAGGCCAAATGGCCAATCTTTGAAATTAGCATTTTTTTTACAGTTGACTTCCACAATAGTCAGTCTTAGAAACCATTAGTGCATCTCTCTGGCACTACCGTGATAATCCATTTGTTTTCTAGGTACTGTTTTGTATTGTTGTCTTATGTGAGTCGCAAGTCAAGTTCCAGCAAGTCTGCAGAAGCAAAAGAGAATTTGGTCCAGTGATAGGTTAGTCCAGTAGGATGCTACCCACCAAGGTTCAAACCCTATTGTCACACCTTTATTGTGGATTTTTTTAGAATTTGTAGGGCACACGCACACGTGCGCGTTTGGTGGTACTGTGCGTTTCCCACACACTGTGTGTGAGTCAGAGTAGAAGTTCTCTCTGGACCCTTGTAAACTCTGTCCACCTAGTTTTGACTCATTCCAGTTTTTGCTGTCCGTAGGCACCTCTGGTGGCTCTATTGTAATCTAAAAGAGCTTTTCTTTAGAGACACTCCTAGTTTTTAGAATCATCAATTTGCTCTATCTCTTTGAGTTTTTACGTCTCCTATCATACAAATGAACACTGGGCCCTCACTAACATATATGCTCCCTGTGTTGAGCCTCGTAGAATTGCATTTTTGGAGTGGCTTTAACACATTCAGATGTCTGATGACATCAACTGGCTCATCTTAGGAGATTTCAATCTTTATGAGTCTCCAGAGGATATAAATCGACTAGGTGGTGATTATAACATGTTCCGTTTCAATGGTGCTATTACCTCTTTGGGTCTAGCAGAGATACCTTTGGAAGGCCGCCATTTCACCTGGACCAACAAGAGGTCCCCTTTGCTAGAATTGCAGGGTGGAATTTCAAATTTCTCCTTGAGCAGAAGATAATCAATCTCATGCAGCAACAAAAAATATATTGAAAACAGAGAGGTAATATCAAATGGGTTAAAATGTGTGATGCAAGTACTAAGTTTTCTATGAAAATGCTTCTACCAGATATTGGAAAAATCTAATCACCTCCTGGAAAAAGCCATTGGTAGAGGGACACAACAAGGTTGCTCTAGGATCGGCAAGACCACCTAGAACAACACCAAATGTCAAGTTGGAAGAACTAGGGTTAGGAGTAAAGGGCAGTAGAGATGTGTTTTTTTGACAATTAGATGTTGAAATTTTCAATTGGCCGTGTGATCATCCGATCTATAAAAGGGGTTATCCTAGTAGGAAGCATCTTGAATATGCAATCCACAAGTTTCCCAGAACAAAAATACATTTAGACCGAGTCGTATTCAACCTGGTCTCAGACAAACAAACTCGGCCTAAACTTGTACGACCGGTCCGCTAGAAAAACTCAAAAGAGAAAGAAGTCTAGTTAATCTCTTCATGCTCACTCCAAGTTCGATGTTGGCTAAAGAAAAAGCTGCTTATTTACATAATTGTCTCTTTATATAGATAGATATATGACCTATGGGGTTATTACATAATTATTTTAGATGGTAATGTAAATGAACCGTAACTATGTAAACCTATTCCTAACAGATTGATACCAAAATAGCAGATCCAAATTATAAGAAATCCTATCGAAGCTACAAGTGCGGAATTCGTACCCTTCCAATTTGGATTTGTTCTACTATGTAAATATATTGCAAATATGGTCCGTTTTCTAAATCTGGCCTGGCTGGTTTTCACTCAAGCTGGCTCAAACAGTCTGGCGGCGAACATGAAACCAGCCAGGCAGTTTTCAGCTGAAAGAGACCAAAAACCTCTTTTTCTTTGTTTGAACTCTAAATGCAATGATCCAAATATATTTATTGATCGTCTCTACGCTAGGAATTTAGCAGTGGAGTCCATTACACATGTCAACACATTTTTGCTATCATCGGAGTTGTAGGTTTTCTTTCCTACTATTTCTCCTAAATTTAAGCAACAGTCCCATGCATATACATCCTTGCTTTTCTCTTCGACCTATCTACCAGTTGTAACAGATATGGTCATATCATTAATACTGCTTATTACCCGCGTAGCAGTGGAGGCCTCTTCGTCTCCTACACTACTTAGATTGAAATATGCAGGATGCTTTGGCTTAAGCAGCACCATAGATTTGTTGCTTAGCATTGCAACAACATCTGACATAGCAGGTCGATCAGCTGCTTTCTCTTGTACACACAACAATGCAATATTCATACACCTTATCATTTCTTCTGAGTGACCAATGGTGTCTAGAGATGCGTCAATGAGCTCACCCCATCTTTCCGCTTCATATAACTTCCATGCCTGCTTATAATTTCATCATAAAAATACACCTATATCTATGATACCAAATAAACAAAATAATTTTGTAAGCTACATATGTGGTGAACTTACATATCCAAGGAGATTGATGAAATCTCCATAGTCATGGCCACTAGAATTCCTTTTGCCAGCAAGGATCTCAAGAACGAGAACACCGAAACTGAACACATCAGATTTGATTGAGAAGAGACCCTTGCAAGCATATTCAGGAGACATGTACCCACTAACATCATAGATGTAGTATATGTCAAATTACTGTATATGATCTAACTTAGCTTAAACGTTCACTGGTACATCAGTTTATATGAAACTTACAGTGTGCCAACCACTCTTCTTGTAGTGCTTTCTTCAGTGTTATTTGAAATAAAGATTTTTGCTAGCCCAAAGTCTGAAATTTTAGGATTCATTTCACCATCCAAAAGAATGTTGCTTGGTTTAAGATCTCGATGTATGACACGCAACCGGGAGTGCTTATGTAGGTAGAGAAGCCCATGTGCTATTCCTTCAATTATTGCTATACGCTTGTTCCAGTCCAATAAATATCTTCTATTTTCATCTGCGAAATGATTAGTATATTTCAGTTACACAAGGAATGAATTCATGGACTAGCCAGAATTTTTTTGAGTATTTTTTAGTCATTTTTCTGATAAATATCTTCTATTTTCATCTGCAAAATGATTATATTTCAGTTACACAAGGACTGAATTCATGGACTAGCCAGAATTTTTTTTGAGTATTTTTTAGTCATTTTTCTGACTGCACGAAAATGCCTAAAGTAAAGTTGAGAAACATAAATGTGTTACCAAAGATGAAGAAATCCAAGCTTTTGTTTGGCAAGTATTCATAGACCAATATTTTCTCCTCTTCTTGAGAGCAACACCCAAAGAGCCTAACCAAATTCCTGTGTTGGAGTTTGGCTATGAGCTGGACTTCGTTTTTGAACTCTATGAAACCTTGTCCTGAATGTGAAGGAAGTCTCTTCACGGCTATCTCCAATCCCTGGGGAAATTGGCCCTGGCGGAAGGATATTAAAGGTTAGGCTCTTTGCTTCCTGCATTCTCTTCCACCATTTCCAGTTACAAATTGTCAGCTAGGTTCATAACTAGAAATACAATTGTATTTTCAGTTGTCTAATGACTTTATATATACCTTTACAAATTGTCAGCTAGGTTAGGTAGCAGTGTTAAGACTTTGGGGGGGGGGGTACATGGTTTGACCGTTTTAGGAATCATATCTCATCCCTAGATGGTTGGTGACATGATGAGTTCATTTCAGCAAATTTTGGTAGGATGGCTTCTGTTGACGCTAGAATTGATCTAGGCAACACACTAGCAAGGGCTAGCACGCCCAAGAGGTTGCAAACCAACCTAGAACGCAGCAAGAACTCAGCGGAATCGATCGAACCGATCTAGAGACCGGTAGGACCGATTTAGGGCACATTCTTCGCCGACGAAGCTCCGGAACACCCCTCGGGAAGACCCGTCGGAGGGATGCACGCGAAGGTTCTCCTAGGACCAGCAAGGCCGCCTAGGATGCTGCTGAAACTCGTCGAGAGTCGCAACGAACAACAAGGTAGAGATGAAACCGCCGAAACCCTAGTTGTGTAGGTGTTTTTGACGATTGGATAGATGGGATCTCAATCGGCCATGATCCTCTCATATATATAGAGGGGGTGGTCTTATCCCAAAGTATAAAACTGCTCCAATACTTATTTTCCAAGTTTTCCACGAGTTTGGACGAGTTCGGGTCGCAACTTAGGAAAGTCCGGATCCAGCCCGACGAGGTCTACCGGAACTTCGGTCAAACTTCCGGTCTCGGACCGAACTTCTGGTCTTGGACGGAACTTCCGGTCATAGACCGGAAGTTTCAGAGCTCGGGGTCGTCGCAGGCCGAAACTTCCTGTCCCCGGACCGGAAGTTCTGGTCTCGGACCGGAAGTTACGGGTCAGCACCACGGCATTTTCCGGGGTCATAACTTCCTCATCCGATCTTCAAATCGGGCATTCTATATATGATTTTTGACCATCTCGACGAGAGAAACGCAATGGTGACATCAAATCAATATTTTGACAACTTTATAAAATAGACAATTTTGGTTGTCAACACATGCCCCCTGTTTTTCAGGTGAATGATGCATGAACCTAAAAATACAATTTAAAACCAAATAGCGACGATACCCATCTCATCGGCTATCTAGTGACTAAGGGCGATGTATACATCGGCCATTTTTGTTCTAAGGGCGATACATGTATCGGCCGTTGTTTGGAAAGCACTTAGGCTTCTTGCCAAACACTTGGAAAATACTTTTTTAAGTATCTTCCGTTTATTGCTCTCGGGAGACTTTCACCTTGCAATGTCTCTAGCATATATGAATTTTCAAATATCGCTTTGATCATTTTATAAGGACCTTCCCAGCTTGGTGACCATTTGCTAAACTTGTTGCTTTTCGATCCAATTGGTAGTATGGTCTTCCAAACCATCTCTCCAACTTGGAAAGACTTGCTTTTTACTTTCTTATTATATGCTCTAGCAACCCGAGCTTTGTCTTTCTCAATTTCCTTAAGAGCCTTTAATCTTTTATCCGGCACCTCGTCAGTATTATCCATCTTAGGTCATGATACATAACAGCAGATAGATCATTTTGTTTAGCAAGCCTATATGCATCCAAATTCACTTCAACAGGTAACACAGCCTCTTGACCATAGACTAACTCAAAAGGAGTCACCTTTGTAGCAACATGCCTTGATATGCGATGTGCCCATAGAGCTTCAGACAAGACTTCATGCCACCTTCTCGGATTATCCTCAATCTTTTTCTTAATAAGCTTGATCAAAGTCTTGTTGCTAGACTCAGCTTGACCATTAGCTTGAGCATAGTATGGAGATGAATTGAGAAGCTTTATCTTAAACAATTCGGCAAACTCTCTTACCTCTTTGGATATAAAGGATGTCCCTTGATCCGTTGTCAATGTTTGAGGAATGCCGAATCTATGAATAATATGCTCAGTAATAAACTCAATCACCTCTTTATGTGTCATATTCTTCAACGGGACTGCCTCGATCCACTTAGTAAAGTAATCTGTAGCAACCAAGACAAAACGATGTCCCTTTGAAGATGGAGGATGAATTTGACCAATGAAATCTAGCCCCCAACCACGAAAAGGCCATGGTTTGATTATAGGATGAAGCATTGCAGCAGCTGAATATTACTAAACTTTTGGCACTCCTCGCACCCCTTGTAGTATCAAAAACAATCGGCCATCATAGTAGGCCAATAGAAACCGGCCCGACGTAACAACCATTTCATCTTTGGAGCCGATTGATGTGTACCACAAATGCCTTCATGGACTTCTCCCATAGCCACTTTTGCTTGATCAGTTCCCAAACACTTAAGCAACAAGTCTTCGGCGGTTCACCGGTAAAGCTCGCCATTATGCAGAGTGTACTTGAATGCACTCCGCCGAACACTTTTGTCAACTTTTGAGTTGGGATCCTGTAAGTATTTTAACAAAGGAGTTCCAATCTCCCAAATCAGTCACATTATTACTGGGATGTGGACTGGACCGATTTGGAGTTTGATCGGCGGCATGGCCGAGCTGACCTCGGGGAAGTCGGCTAGGCCGACCGGGTTAGTCGGCTTAGCCGACTTGGAGGGCCTGCCTCCCGTGAAGAACCGGCTAAGCCGGCTAGGGGAGCCGGCTTAGCCGGATCAAGCCGGCTTGGCCGACTCTCTGAGTCGGCTCGGTAGGTTCCAGAGCACTGCACGAGAAAAAGTTTGAATCTTGATACATCGGTCCTTTTTGAATATGAAAATAATACTCCTTGATAGTAAGGCCCGATGCTTGTTGAGCTAGCAAGTTGGCCAAATAATTTGCATGCCTCGGAATATGCCGAATTTGAAATTCAGCAAATGTAGAGATCAAGGCACTTGTCACGACGCTCCTTTAGTGATCCATCTAAGCATTGAAATTCACCAGCGACTTGTTGTACCACCAGCAAGGAATCACCATAAGCCACAACATGCTTTACATCCAGGAAGACAACATTATCAAGCCGAATAAGAGAGCTTCATATTCGGCTTGATTATTAGTACAATGAAAATCTAATCGACTTGATAATTTAATTTCAGCATTGCTAGGGGAAACAAGAACAATGCCAACACCTTGGCCATCTTTACAAACCGATCCATCAAAATAAAGCTTCCATGGAGTAATAGTAAGGTAATCAATCTCATTTTCTAGATCTATACCATGCTCAACAATAAAATCAGCAAGGACTTGCCCCTTCATGGCTCTTAATGGCTCAAAAGTCAAGTCATATTCAATTAGTGCGTATGTCCATTTGCCAATCCTTCCACTAAGGATTGGCCGATATAACATATGCTTGATTACATCGGCCTGGCAAGCAACTACACATGTACTAGATAATAAATAATGTCTCATCTTAGCACAAGCATAGTATAATGACAAGCACAACTTTTCAATATGGGCATACCTTGTCTCGGGATCAAGAAGGCGGCGACCAATGTAGGCAATCACGTATTCTTTATCTTCATCTTCTTGAGTCAAAACAGCCCCAATTACTTTCTCTTCAAAGAGCAATATACAATTTAAATGGAACTCCTCTCTTTGGTGCACGAAGAACCGGTGGTGTAGACAAATATTCCTTTATCTTTTCAAAAGCTTCTTGTTGTTTTGCCCCCTAAGTAAATTCAGATTCATCCTTCAATCTCAATAAGGGGGTAAAAGGAATAATCTTCCCAGACAAGTTGGCAATAAACCTTCTCAAGTAGTTCACCTTCCCTAAAAACTTTTGCAAGTCCTTTTTTTGCATGTAGGAGGCCGAACTTTCTTGATCTTCTCAATTCGCTTTGGATCAATCTCTATGCCTTTATCATGGATAATGAAACCCAAAAACTTTCCAACCGATACACCAAAAGCACATTTGAGTGGATTCATCTTAAGCCCATAGCGGCGCATCCTTTCAAAAGCAAGTCACAAATCGGCTAAATGAGGAATTCGAGAAGCCGATTTAACAACAATATCATCGATATAGACCTCCACAATCACACCAAGCAAATCATAGAAGATCAAATTCATAGCACGTTGATAAGTAGCACCAGCATTCTTCAATCCAAATGTCATCACAACCCACTCAAATAATCCAACAAATCCAGGACATATGAAGGCCGTTTTAGAAACATCATCTTCGGCCATAAAGATTTGATTGTAACCAGTATTACCATCAAGAAAGCTAAGCACATTATGTCCCGAAGCATCATTAACAAGCATATCGGCTATAGGCATAGGATATTCATCTTTTAAGGTAGCTCTATTGAGATCTCTAAATCAATACAAACCCGGATCTTGTCTGAATCCTTCTTTTCAACAGGCACAATATTAGAGACCCAATTTGCATACCTGCATGGACGTATAAACCCCGCTTCCAACAACCGATTAATCTCTTCTTTAATCCGGTCATATATAGCAGAATTGAAGCGTCGGGGATGTTGTTTGTGAGGCCTGAATCCATCCTTGATGGGGAGCCGATGCTCAACTAGCTCGCGGCTCAATCCAGGCATCTCTTTGTAATTCCATGCAAAGCAATCAGCATATTCTTTGAGAAGCGTGATTAATTCAGATTTATAATCGGCTTCTAAGTTCTTATTAACAAACGTCGGCCGAGGCACAGAACCATCCCCAATGTCAACTTGTTCCAAAGGGTCGGCCAACGTAAAACCTTGGCCCAACTTATTGAGCTCATCAAAATCATCAATAGCCTCACATGCATCGGTCTGAGAAGCCCGATACTGCTCAACACGATGTTTTAACCATTCTAAATTAGCATCCATTGATAAATTACATGATGATATTGAGCCGATTATCAATCGGCTTCAATGATATAGGTACAAATCCCTCTTTAGTAACACTAATAAACTGAAAATCAGAAAGATCTCTACCAGAAAGAGAAGCAATACCATCATGCCCCCCGAGCGAAGGAGCATCTATTTTGTAGCTACATAAGCCGATGAATCCGCATGCACCACCTCAATCTCATCGCCCGATCCTTTGAATGAGACATTGATGCAAGCTAGAGGGAACACACGGCGATTGGCATGAATCCAATCACGCCCAAGTATCAAGTTATAGCTACCTTGGGACGTCGGCGATGAAGAAAGTTTGTAGCTAGAGTTTTGCTCCCAACAGTGAGCTCCATGGAAGTAACACCTCTAGCCGGAATAGGAGCTCCACCTCCAACACCAGTGATGGTCATGTTGGTCTTGATCAACTCCTCATCGGTGCCACCAAGCTTCTTGTAAAGTGTATATGGCATCAAGTTCACAATCGCCCCGCTATCCACCAACATGCTGTGAACCGGTGTGCCATTGATATGGCCCTTCAAGTGCAGCGGCTTGAGATGGTTGACTGAATCTTTAGGTTTCTGAAACACAGCACTTTGTGTGGCAAAGTTGAATTCCATCGTCGTTGAATCATCCCCAACGATATAGTAATCTGAAGACAAATAAATAACATTAACTTCTCCCCTTTTCGGAGAAGGTTCGTAGTCCACCATCTCCTCCTCAGGAACCTCTGGAACCTCAATACCAACCAACGTGGCAATGGTAGAGGCGAAATCACCAGAAGATGCATCGGAGATCTCTGGAGCCATGGGAGTTGGCTCAACCGACTCAAAAGTCGGGTTAGTCGACTCTGGACTCTCCAGAGCAGCAGTCACAGTAGGAGCCGACTTAGCCGACTCAAGAGTCGTCTTAGCTAGTTCGTCTTCCTTTGGCACATGCGCTGAAATAGCCGGCTGAGAGTTACTGGCCAATTTGCTTTGATTTGCCGGCTTCTTTGACTTGAAGATTTCCTCCCTCATCTTTTCCAGCTTCTCTCTCTTTTATTGCTTGTGCCTTGCCCGCTGCAGTTTGCGCCTTTAAGTTTTATCCAAGCCGGGGGGACACCACTTAGGTTGATTATATTTGGGATTCACCTCGGCTTTCTTCTTCTTTTCAACTTCAACAACAAAGCATTTGTCGTTTCACCTTGATTTGTCCTTTGAAGTTTGGATTCTCAATCATAATCGGCTCATCATCCTTTATGACGGGGAACTTCGTAGAGCCGATTACAATAGATGGAAGAGAATTAGGCTTCGGCATGGGAGCTTCAAGCATCTTCTCATCCCTGTTAGGCACATAAACCTGCTGCATTGGTGCCTTCCCTGTTTCCTGTGGGGTCACGGTTCTTGATGTGATTAAACGGCCATGATTACCAACGGTAGAGCTCGATTGGCTGAAGTTCAATCGGCTAAACACGGATGGTTTGGCATAAGGTGTAGCAGGCATTCCCCACCCTTTTTGCTGCATCATGGGCGCTTGAGGAGGATACGGCACCCAAACTCCATAAGGTCCCCGTTGCGGCGTAACAGGCGGTGGAATCGAGGGACCCCAGCGAGACACACGAGGAGTGGTTCTTTGTTGTGGTATAGATGGAGATGTAACCACAAGTTGTTTTGCTTTCTCATCCTCTCGCTTAGGCGGAGTAGATTCTCTTTTTTTAACGGTCGATTCTTGGAATCGGCCTTTTCCCCCTTGTACTTGGACATAAGCCTATCGAAGGTGCACTGCCTTTTGACAAAGACGCCTTTGTTCTTCTTCTCATTGGTCTTCCAAGTACCTATCTCGGCCTCTGCAGAACAAACGTCGCGCAAAACCTTGGCCTCGGCCGGGCGTTCTTTGGAACCCGAGAACCGGCCCGGCCGGGCGGTCGGCTCGGCCGGTTTGGCTGGCTCAGGGGTGGTAGAGCCGACTTTGGGGGCTACGACTCGGCTTAGCTGATTGGCGAGCTGCAGGAGAGGTCGAGCCGGCTTGGCCGACTCCCTGAGTCGGCCTAGCCCGACTGTCTTTATCTTGCCGCCGTCTCGTACCATCTTTGCTTGCTTAAGTATCTTGTCGACCCAATGGTGATCTTGAGCTTGTTTCTACCTTCTTCGTCCTCCTCGAACACCACCTTGCGCCCCGAATACACATTAGCATTCGGTGCTACACGTGGGTCGCCGATAATCACTTTCTTGCCTTGAGCTTTATCGTCTTGCTCTGGACGAATCAAAACAGCGGGATCTCCTTTCTCAACCACATAGGCGGAAAAAAGGGTCTTGTCGACCTGCATCTCAGTAAGACTCAATCGTCCCTCATTTAGGGCCGATTGGACCTATCGACGGAAAACATTGCAATCATTAGTGGCATGAGAAAAAGAATTATGAAACTTACAATGTGCCCTTCTCTTCATCTCATCAGGTGATGGCAATGTATAGTTAATCCTAAGATAGCCGAATTTAAGCAATTCATCAAAAATTCGATCACACTTAGAAAAATCAAAAGTAAACTTCGTCTCCTCACCCCGATTCTTTTGAATCGGTTTGAGAGATGGGCAAGTGACTAGTTTATTAGGTGCTGGCCAAACAATTTCAGCAGCACAAAACTCACTATTTTCATTGTTCTCACCATCCGAAAACTCCTCCAAGACGTGAGTATTCGGTCGGTAAGACTTATGACCATCACGAGGTTCTTTGAGGTGCGATTCAACGGAAACGGCCCTCTCTAGTAATTGATTAACATTCAAAAACTCATGATGCTCAAGTTTCTCCCTAATACTAGGAAGCAAGCCAGCAAAACACAAATCAACTAAATTTCTATCAGAAAGCATTATTAAATGGAAACAACGGTTCTTAATGTCTTTGAAACGCTTAAAGAAATCAAGAACGGGCTCACTACGTCCTTGACGAACCGATGCAAGATGAGACAATCTAGTTTCTTGGACTCCATTATAAAAGTGATTATGAAATTTTTCTTCTAACTCAGTGTCGACGATATCTGGTCGGCAGCCTACCTTGGGGGTGCCCGAGGTAGTAGATTAGATGATGGTGGTGGGGTGCGCGAGATCAAGAACGAGATGGTAACCCAAACACAAGCACGGAGACACTGATTTATACAGGTTCCGGCCGTCGGCGTGACGTAATACCGTACATCCCGTGTTCTATATTGTATTCGAGTTGATTATGGGGGTACCCCCTGTCCCTCCTTATATAGTCCGGAGGGGACAGGTTTACAAAGTAAAGTAACCGAGTTGGTAGTAATCTAGATTACAACATCGTCATATCTCATGGGCCGATTCGCCGATGGTGTGGCCCATGTCTCGTCTTGAGGGTACGGGGGCTATACCCCCACAGCTAGTCCCCCGGCGCCTTGTATCCTTTGAGCAGCGCCGTCTTGAATCAGTCCGAGTAGCTAAAACCTGAAGCCGAACGGTTTGAGCGAAGAATCCGACCAGTTCAACCGATCGGCAATGGAGTCCGGAATGCGCTGGTCGGCGATGAAGTCGCGCCGCCGGCCGGCGGCGATGAAGCTCGAGCAAGCTGGTCGGCGAGTCGAGTCCAGCGCGAGCTGGTCGGCCGACCTCGGGCTTACTCGAGATAAGGCTTGCAAAAAGGATGCAAAGGGCTCAAAATTAAATTTAAAATTTCTTTATGTCCAGAGACGTGTACACCCGTCAAGTCACCGTGAGGTGACGTGTACACCAGAAGTCCCCGAGCCTCTTTGGAAGATAGCGAAGCATCTTGTAGCAGGTCAAAGAATAGAAGATTTCCAATATTCGCAGACGAATAAACAATCCCCAAACTTTAGTTGTCATGTGTGTATCAAGACCCCGAAGGCCGCATTGTGATCAAGACTCGAACCGAACAAAGCATGGAGAAACTTGATAGTACAGCAGCGTAGCTAACGACTTTTTGTATGAACAAAGGATGAGTGACGAGCGGCGAAGCGATGACGAACGGCGAAGCGATGACGAACGGCGAGCGGAGACGAATGGTGAGCAGCGAGTGGCGCCGAGCGCCGAGCGGTGATGAGCGGCGAATCGACGATGAGCACCGAGTGGAGACAACCGGCAAGTGGCGATGAGCGCCGAATGGTTGGAGCAACCGGTCGGTGATAAAATCCGAGCAGCGAGTAGTCCAACCAACTAGTCGGGCGGCGAAATCCGAGCGCCAGTGTTGTAACCACCGGTTGGCGATAATCTTGATGACCTTCTAGATCGATCCAGCCCCCGAGCGTAGAGAATAAGCTCGATGACCAAACCAGCCCCCGCAATAAATATGGAGAATCGGTAGTACATGATGTAAAAATAAATATAAATATTGGTGTAAACCAGAATTGATAATATCGGCGATATTATATTCGTTTTTGGCTTAAAAAAAATTATTGGTGAGTGGAGTACAACTAGTTATTTCTTTATCGCATTATTACCAGCCCCGACCAGCCCATAGCCCATAGCGCTTTAGCGTGGAAACCGTATGCACGCGTAGGGATACAGCGTCGCCGAAGAGCCGCCGTCGACCGACCCCTTAACGCAGAGCGGAGCTGCATGCACGTCTTCGGGATTAAGCCAGAACAGCCGCTCTCGGATAACGCAAATCAGAACGTGGCCGGTCGGCAACCCGAATGGTGAAAATATGAGTAGTGCCCCTGCGGTGTAGCTTTGTATCTTGTTACCTAGCCCCAGCTATCTCATACCCCATAGCGCGGAGGAGCTCATGCCTCGTGGTAATGCCGAGGGAGCACAAGAGTCGCTAAGAAACCGCCGACCGACCGTAACGTAGAGCGCGGAGCTGCATGCGTGTAGGTCAAGGTCGAGGACGTGGTCGTTTCGGGTAAGTCGAGTAAAAGCGTAGCCGGGCGGCTGGTCGGCGGATAAAAATTTATTGCGTGTATGCATTGATATGGAGAAAAACAATTGGAGAAATATATGGAGATATATATAGATTGGAGAATATATATATATATATAGATCGGAGAATATTTATAATAAAAATATTAAAAATATGACTTAGCTTGTTAGGTGAAGAAAGTCGCCGTGGGCCGAGTAGAGTAGTCGACACGCCGAGTAGGGAAGTTGGTGCGCCGAGCGGTGAAGTCGCCAGATCGAACAGAGTAATGGGCGGCCGAGCCCGGAGAGGACGACCGGGCGTGCATCGCATGGGAGAGATCGGTGGCCGAGTGGAGACGTTGGCATCCAAGCGAAGGAATTGGCGGATCGATCGGAGTAGTCGGTGGCCGAGTGGAGGTACGGTATTGACACGTTGGAGAGGTTGGCGGCAGAGCGAAGTAATCAGCCGGATCGGCGGAGTAGCGATGCAGTGGAGAAATTATTACGTCAACTCGAGGGATCGGGCGTAGTCGATCGGAGGGATCGGCGTGTTAAAGCGGAGAAGTTGACCGGGCGATCGAACGAGAAATCGGCGATCGCATGGCCGAGCGGAGAATTCCGCTGGAGAAATTGGCGGCCGAAGCGGTGAAGTTGTCGCCGAGCGGAGGAGTCGGCGCCCAAGGGGAGGGATGGCGAATGCCTCGCACAGCTTGCTTGGAGATGGCGTGCCGATGCATCGATTTATGTAATCATGGCCGAGCATTCGTCGGGTCATGCAAGTGCAGATTGAACGGCAAAGAAAATTTCTTTGCATGCTTTGCCGATGCGTAAGTGCAGATATGAAAATATCTTGATTGTTTTAATTAAATTGCATGGCTGTTTGTACTTAGCTTGCATTGCATGGACGTGTAGATCAGATCGTGGCGCCGCTTGCTTGCTTTGGCTCGATCGGCGAAGACACGGCGTTGTTCCAGTTGCGGTGAACGACGAGTCAACGATATGATGACTTGAGGATGATTGTGCAGATCGCGTCCTTGTTTGCTATCGGTGGTGGTCGGAGAAGGCGATCCATTTGTTTGGCCGTGCCGGCTCCCGCTGCTCTTCGGGCGAGTAGCAGGCCGATGGTGGCCCGAATTCGAGGGATCGGCGGCGGTTTCGGCAAACAGAGGCGAGTAGGCGATGGGATCAATGGCGAGGGACGGGGCTGCCGTAGTAGATTGATGGTAAGCCCGCCCGATCTCGTGTTGGAGTTGGAGTTCGTGCTGCGCAGATGAGATCCGATCGGGTGGCGTATGAGTGTCCGGGTTTGGACGTCGTAATGAGATCGATCGGCATGTTGCCGCTTGGCAAACTGCTGCAGACGCGATGAGTTGCAGCAATTGCCGACGAAGCGCCGACGCGAGCCCACGACTAATCGTCGATGACGACCGAGCGAGAACCGCGGCGAGAAACCTAATCCCGGAATCTCGCAAAGGAGACTACAAGATCGGATTTGCCATCTCGCTCAACGACGGATCCGGAGCACTCCCTACTGGGCGCGCCCGGTGTCGGCGATATCCGGTCGGCGGCCTACCTTGGGGGTGCCCGAGGTAGTAGATTAGATGATGGTGGTGGGGTGCGCGAGATCAAGAACGAGATGGTAACCCAAACACAAGCACGGAGACACAGATTTATACTGAGGTTCCGGCCGTCGGCGTGACGTAATACCGTACATCCGTGTTCTATCTTTGTATTCGAAGTTGATTATGGGGGTACCCCTGTCCCTCCTTATATAGTCTGGAGGGGACAGGTTTACAAGTAAAGTAACCGAGTTGGTAGTAATCTAGATTACAACATCTGTCATATCTCATGGGCCGATTCGCTGATGGTGTGGCCCATGTCTCGTCTTGAGGGTACCGGGGGGCTATACCCCCACACTCAGCCCAAGAACTAATAGAACATGATGGCAAAGAAGTAAACCAAGCAAAAGCTGTACCAGTAAGCGATAAAGGAAAATAACGAACATTCATATGATCCATGGTACTAGCTTCACCCATTTGAGCCAAAAACATGCCAACATGCTCCATTGTAGTTTTATTATCATCCCCACTAAACTTAACAAAATCCGGTACCTTCCAACCAATAGGTGCCCTCAAGAAATCAAAAGTGGAAGGGTACGGTTTGTGATATGCATGTCTAGTGGGTTTGATTTGCACACCTAAGCTATTCTCAAGAGACCTAGTCAAATCTTCTTTAAACCGATTCAAAGTGGCATTGAAATCGGTAGAAGGAAGAGTAGGACCTGCATTAAGAATGGGAATAGCACTAGGTGACAACGGTGGGTTCGGAAGGACCGTATTTGCCCCCGCCGATGCTCTATTTGCTGCTGTCCTACTATCGGTTTGGGTAAAACAAGCCGAATTTTGAACATTGACAGCTCCTTGAACCATAGCATTAGTTAGAGGAACATCGGTCCTATTGTTTCCAACCAACAGAGGGCCCGATGACAATCTACTAGCTGCTGCATGATTGCTTTGATCGGAGTAATAATTCAACGGCATACCAAATTGGGGCTGCGAAACACCCGATTGATCATAATCGGTTGTCCGTCCTTCTAACTTGTCCATACGATCACTAAGTATGCTAGCAAGATGTTGAATACTATTGTTATATACTTTTCTTTCATCTACTAACATCTGAGCAAAATTAGCATGAGTAGGATATGGATCATCATAGATAGGAGGATTATTAGTTACCTCGGTCGCCGAGCAACCGTTGTAGCAAAAGTGCAGCCAAGCTGCCCTGGTGTAGCCGTTGATGTAGAGGGTATTAATGCAGCGTAGTTAGGCTCGTTGTATTGAGTGACTTTGTCACGCCGATCTATAGTACAACTTTCCAAGAAAGCTTTGAGAACGGCGTTGACCTTGTCATCAACTTGTTTTCTTAGCTCTTCGGGAAGATCATCAAGGGTGGGACGTCGGATGTTGCTTGTATCGACTCTTGAGAGATCACCATCCCCTCCATTGTCTCCCACGTCTCTGATTTCAGGCATAATGTGTGCTGAAATTGAAGAAAAGATCGGTTATTACCAAACAACCGAACCAATCCTTCCCCAGCGGAGTCGCCAAAAAGTGTGTTGACGCTAGAATTGATCTAGGCAACACACTAGCAAGGGCTAGCACGCCCAAGAGGTTGCAAACCAACCTAGAACGCAGCAAGAACTCAGCGGAATCGATCGAACCGATCTAGAGACCCGGTAGGACCGATTTAGGGCACGTTCTTCGCCGACGAAGCTCCGGAACACCCCTCGGGAAGACCTGTCGGAGGGATGCACGCGAAGGTTCTCGTAGGACCAGCAAGGCCGCCTAGAATGCCGCTGAAACTCGTCGAGAGTCGCAACGAACAGCAAGGTAGAGATGAAACCGCCAAAACCCTAGTTGTGTAGGTGTTTTTGACGATTGGATAGATGAGATCTCAATCGGCCATGATCCTCTCATATATATAGAGGGGGGTGGTCTTATCCCAGTAGGAAACCGCTCCAATACTTATTTTCCAAGTTTTCCACGAGTTTGGACGAGTTCGGGTCGCAACCGGAAAGTCCAGATCCGAACTGACGAGGTCTACCGGAACTTCCGGTCAAACTTCCGGTCTCGGACCGGAACTTCTGGTCTTGGACCGGAACTTCCGGTCATAGACCGGAAGTTTCCAGAGCTCCGGGGTCGTCGCAGGCCGGAACTTCTGGTCTCGGACCAGAAGTTCTGGGTCAGCACCATAGCATTTTCCCGGGGCCATAACTTCCTCATCCGATCTCCAAATCGGGCATTCTATATATGATTTTTGACCATCTCGACAAGAGGAACGCAATGGTGACATCAAATCAATATTTTAACAACTTTATAAAATAGACAATTTTGATTGTCAATAGCTTCATTCCTCGTATTTATATTTTATAATAATCGTGTGCTTGTAAAGGATATAAGGTGGTGATGAATCAACTCGTTCTATTCTGTAAACCAAACAAAATTATGAGGACCAAAAAGGCCATCGACCTCCTGTATATGTAAACTTCATTCCTTAATTGAGAGGCTGAACTCCTGCCAAGGTTTTTTTTTAAAAAAAAAAGATAATTGGACACCCATTTCTCCAACTAAACATTCTATTAGTTGGTGTAAAATTATGAGGAGGAAAATTATGATGAGAATCTTTCTTGTTGAGAGAAACTGAAGATGGATAAGGCATTGTTGTAGTCTATTTCCTTAGTGATCAAATAATGTCCTCGTTCAATTTACCTTGTAGACAGCGCCAAAGCCACCTTGGCCAAGTTTGTTTTCTTCTGAAAAATTATTTGTAGCCTGCAGTAACTGTTCAAACTCAAACATCGAGAACTCTGAACGCTTCGCTTGCCAAAATAGTTCTTCCTCTCCCTGCAAGTCGCCAGTACGCCTTGGTCCTGCTTGTAATCTCTCCAGTTTACTTGAATATGTAGATGAAATACTCTTTTTCAGTCATCTTATATATGAAGATGAGGATAATTTAAACAGCATGATAGAACATTACACTTATGTTTCAGGGACAGATTGTTGTCATACCTTTTCCTGTATGTTCTAATCCGAAGGCAGCAGAAGATGAAGCAGAGAAATGCTGCTGCTGCCGCTGAAGGAAAAACAACTATGCGAATTGCCCAGAAACTGCTCATAGGCCCTGATATGGTAAAATTCAGTATTAAACTTGGATGTCGTCGTAGTTGGCAGGGATTATAACCATGCATGGGATTGGGAACTTACTAATCTTATGTTTCACCGGCGTCGTAGCCGGTGTAGGCGCCGGTGCCGGCGGCCGACCTATACGCAGCATGGGTTCGATGTCATAGAACGGATATGCCTCGTACCTGAAATAACACCGTATGACATGAATCTCTCCTCCCATATGCACGGTCATGTTGAAGTTGACCATGCCAAGAAGGCGAGTAAGACACGCCAAGCAGTCGCCGGCGGACAGGTCCGGCGTGCACTGCGCCAGGGAGTAGAACACCATCGGGCTGTCCATCACGCCCGTGGCAAACCATCTGGGCGTCGTCGTCGTTGTGCTGGCCGCCACCTGTACTGTCTCCACCAGCAGTTCGTAACGGAGGCCAACAATGAGGGCGACGTCGTGAGCCTCGCCCGTGATGTTGTTCGCGTTCCACGCCGTGCGGGGCGTGTCGTCGGCGTCTCCACCCGTTGTGTTGGAGAACGTGAGGATGTCGTCGACGGAGTAGACGAGGGAACATTGGAAACCGTAGTAGTACCAGGCCTTGTAGCACTGCTGCTGCGATGGTGGCGTCGAGTTGAGTTTTCTGCTGTCGAATGCGCTGGCCACGCATCCGCCGCAGGTGGAGTCGTCGGCGACGTCGCCGCGGCAGAGCGCAAGAGCGTAGACAACGTTTGGGGCTTGCACTAGTACACAAAGTATTTGTACAGCGGGTTCTAGAGGCCTCGCCATCGGGCGTTTTGGCCCGCCGCGTGCAAGAGGCCAGTGAAAATGTCGCATTTTCACCGGGCGGTTGCTTGAAAAACCGCCTGTGGAAATGCATTTCCACCGGGCGGTTGACATAAGCAACCGCCCGGTGAAAATGCCATTACCACTGGGCGGTTCACATAAGGAACCGCCAGTGTAAATTTCTTTTTTCACTCGGGCGGTTTCACTAGGTGAACCGCCAGTGGTAATGTTTTCCGCCAACATTCATTTGAATTTTCATTTTTTTGATTTGAATTGGCGCCCTCTCCTGTCTCTCTCTCCCTCCTCTCTCTGTCCTCCTCTTTCCCTTCCTCCCTCCCTCCTCTCCCCCCTCATCTTTCTCTCGTACTACAATCAATACGACGGGCTATTTAATTATGTGATACATCAACAAAAAGTAATTATACTATACAATACTTATATACATATATACATCATGAACAATTTAATTACATCATATATTGTTTACATCAAAATTGTTTTGTGGCCACCATATGATAATAAAATTTTTATTGGTGAGAAATCTAATAATCATTTCGACTTAATTTCAGAAGCGCTAATGTCCCTTAGCGCCTCGAACTCCGGCCTCGCTAAGGGGCTTTCCGGGTGAAAATATTTTCCCTCTGTAGGAATAATTTCTCTCATGATAAATGAGCAGAGATCCTCAATTATTCCGCATAGAGTGTTGTCGTCGAAAGGTTTCGGACTCCGCTTCTTGATACGCCTAAAAAAAAGAAGTTTGTAAGCATTATATATATATTTCCATGTGTCTAAGTAATTTTGCATTGTTAACGATATAAATACAAACGTCACTATTAGTGGTACCTTATCGGGGTTCCCGATGTACCGTCCGGCCGTTCTCATGAACTCGCACGTGTAGAATCCACGGTGCGAGGGAACCGATTGGTTGCTTGTGGCACTATATAAATTGCATAGAGTTATTTACTTGTAATAATATCTTATATATGTAACATGCATGATATTGATTCATAACTCTACGCACCGGCCATTTGTGAAAAAATCTTATTTCCTCCCCCCGCCATGGACTGGTCAAACACTCCACCTCTTAGTTTATAGAATCTCCAACATCTATGATCTCAAAAAGAATCAGTTAGCAGTAATCTTAAACTCTCATCGATTAAAAGATGCATGCTATATTTTATCGACTTACCGTTCTAGGATGCTTTGAAATTTCGCATATCTTTGAGGTGGGTAGTCGGCGGAGTCAAAGACCAAAGCACCCTTCCGTCCCTAGGATAAATAAAGAAGCATATCCAAAGGTCATTTGCAAGCACGATCGAAACCGAAGTTGTTATGCATTTATATAAACCGATACTTAAGCCGATGTATGTATATGAACTCATACTTACCCAAAGTTATAAGGGGCAACTACGCATTCCCTATGTTTGTACTGGAGCAATGCATTGCCTATGTAGGTGGCGTAATGTGTCTCATGATCCTTCTCCAGATCTTTGATTCTCTTTGCTTTGTCTTTCTTTGATAACCCCTTCAATTTGTCGTTGTCATCACCAATTCGGAAGATGTGCTCATTCTCGCATATTTTTTTGGGGCTTAGGTACCCAAATCCGTTTGAATTCATTCTTGCTTAGTCCGGGACCGCATAACGAACTCGTCTTGATCATATTGCATTCTGCAAGGCACAAGATAGAAGTCAATAAAAATAAACGGAAGTTCATGTTAGTACGAGAGGTACACTTACAATGCAAATAGCGTGACGAGCTGAACGTCGAGCCGCTTAAGGTTGAACATCAACCAGATGTCCTCAAAATCAACGAAAGCCGTGTCTCGTTCACTTATGAAAGCAGCTGGTGGTATGTTTACTTGGATTGCGTTGATTCCGACTCGAGCCGCTCGCATGTACCGATCATGAAGTCTTTTTATACCTGGGAAGCTTTTGGAGTCGCTCCCAACTAAGTAGAGGCCTGCCGGGGACGTATTTATCGGGGACGTTTTGGTAGTCATCCCATGATGGCCTCACTATCTTTAGTGCTCGGATCTTTGCTTCTTCTATCGCCTTCTCTTGCTCGGCTAAGTCCACGGTACTTGACTTGCGAGAAAGCGCAATCCCTTCTAAAAACTTGGCAAATTGTTTTCTTCTTCGGCTCGTATGGGGAAACCAATTTAGGAATAGAAAATTTTCTCTTCTTGGTGGTTTTTTCTTGGGTCTTCTTTGGTGGCGGCGGTGGTGTCCAAGGCGATGCTTCCATGTCTTGAGGTGGTGGGGACGAAGCAGGCTCACTGGACCGGGTGTACTTGTTTGTGGTGGAGATCCTGCTGGTTTCGATGTTGACGGTGGGGTTCTTGAAGGATCGGCAAAAGCATGGGGTGATGGTGGTGCATCGGCAGCGGGGGGGTGATGATGGTGCATCGGCAGCAGGGGGTGATGGTGGTGGATCCCCGTTGACGGTCGGGATCAGGTGCTTGACTCCTCGAGTTTGTGGCGTGGCTTCGTGGAAGATGGTGGCCGGGTCAATCGGACGTCTCTTCGAGGCCACGGGATGAAATTATTAATGGCCTGTCCGAGTGTCTCAATACCCTCGGGACCAGAAATTTCTAGCATGTCATCCTCGTAGCTTTGGGGACGACCGTGCCGCACTTCTACCCCGCAGTACTCTTCTCGGTATAGGTTTACCGTGGTAGTCACGTCCGGGGATCGCAAAGCCTCGTGGCTATCTCCCTTGTACGTTGATGCTTCATACCATATCGTATGAGCATTTTGCAAGGTGTCGCCCACCGATGTCATCCACGGGATAGCGGTGTGTGTTCCCCGTAGACCCCACACTACTTGGAAAGGGAGCAGATTGAGCGGGCATTCTATGACTCATCTCCCGAGCTCCAGGCAAGGGTTGTCTTTGGAACGAGCTGCATCTGTGGGCCTTGTGTGCTCATCTGGCTGAGCAGACCACGCACTAGCTTCTGCACGCACGACTTTGGATCGGGGATTTGTTAGAAAGTCCGACATCATGTTTCTGAACTGTTCCTTAGCCTTTTCCTCAAAGAAATGCTGCATGTCTTCCTTATATTGATCGCGTTTCTTATATATGCCCACCCACTCCTCACCAAATCCTTCTTTCCATCCCATCTTCGAGGAGACGCCTCGTACACACGCCAGGATGCTCGGGGTTACCCAGTCCAATACTCGGGATGTCTCTCTCCCTTCGTGGCTTGAGCTTCCCTTCTTTGACATCCTTTGCTAGCTCCAACATCTTATCAAATTTGGGGCTGTGATGTCTAAGGGACGATTGATACCGGTAGAGGTTTGTTTTGTTCCTCTACCTCTCGAGCCAATTTGCCGACCTCTCGCCAACTTGCTCGATAGCACAGGGAACCCCTTGTTTTTTAGCTCCTCCTCCCTCTGCCTGCCATTTCGAATTTGTTTCTTGTAACCACCGGTGCCAAGGTGATGGTGGTATTTGTTCTTCCTTGCTAGTCTTTGAAGCAGCTTCACTCTTGGCTTTGGCAAATGGGTCGTTCTTCCGCGCCTTGAATATCTCCCCATCGCGCTTGTGTGATCTTATACTTGCTCGTTGGGTCGTTCCCATGCTTGAGAAACTTGGTATTCATCTCGGATCGCCGATTCACGGAATGATATTGCAACCGCTTGAAAAAATACCCCTTCGCAAGTTTCTCATCCGTCCCCCGTAGGATAAACAAACCTTTCTATAAATTTGTCCCACAACTCTTTCCTTTTAGCCGCATCCACATCCTTCCACCTACTGATAGTGATGTCCAATTTATCCCTCACTAGAAAACCAATCGCATTCCGTATCTTGGCAGCCACCTCAGTAGACACTAGAGGCTCTCCTTTTGGGCCAACGCTAGGAACTATGTTTGTCTTCTCGGCCACTTGTTTGTTCCTCGGTCACCACGTTTCCGGTCACTTTGTTTTCTTTTTTTTCTTGATTTGGAGGTGGTTGTCTCGGTCGTTTTCGGTGCCTCGTCTTGAGGCACGTCTTCTTCTTCCCCAAGAATTTCCCGCATTTGAGACAAAACCTCCTGGCCGAAGGAATTCAAGAGTGTAAGGATCATTATGAGTATAATACTATGAAGGAAAGTATTAGTTTTCATGTACTAAGTATATATACCTCATCATACGGATTATAACTGGGTCAACACTTTTCTCGCGTTGTCTATCTATGCTAGGGCATGGATCACTTCGGTTGCCGTCATCTTCCTCTTCTTCCAACATGGCACCATAGAAATCTTCTTCTTGTCCTTCTTCCGCCGGGTGACTCAACACGCTGCTCTTCTTCTTCCACAGGATTTACAGTTCTATGCATGGCAATAACTATGTTAGTTACTTTGATAGGGTTCTACGTTAACAAGGCTTCATAATGCCGTGAGACTCACCGTGCCTCGGGGGGTGTGTGCGTCTTAGTGGGTGACTAGACTTATTTGCTGTTCGCCTCGATGGTCTTTAGATGATGGAGACGTCATCTTCTCAATAACTTCAAATTAAATATGAAACTAAGTCATTAACACTATGCCATTAGGTAATAACACTTAGGAATAAACACTTAGGAAATACCACAAAGTCATTAAGTAAATACCACTAAGTCATTAAGTCAC
This sequence comes from Chrysopogon serrulatus, assembly GCA_015844335.1. Taxonomy (NCBI): domain Eukaryota; kingdom Viridiplantae; phylum Streptophyta; class Magnoliopsida; order Poales; family Poaceae; genus Chrysopogon; species Chrysopogon serrulatus. Next base: position 61,709 of record JADLZL010004334.1, read on the forward strand.
TAACACTAAGTCATTAAGTCACTAACACTAAGTCATTAGGAAATAACACTTAGGAATTAACACTAAGTCATTAAGTCACTAACACTAAGTCATTAGGAAATAACACTTAGGAATTAACACTAAGTCATTAAGTCACTAACACTAAGTTATTAGGAATTAACACTTAGGAAATACCACAAAGTCATTAAGTAAATACCACTAAGTCATTAGCATAGTGATTAATGACAAAAGAGGAGGAAATATTTCTTGATGTGGTGTGGAGGACAGGCCCGACTTCGAGCGCTTGGCGAAGAACGATGAGAAGATGGTGGCACGATGATGATTTGGCGGGTATCGCGACGGTGACTATAAATTAATAGAACACAAGTCATTAATACAATTTATAATCTCATTAATACAATTAGTAATTAATTAGTAATATAATTAGCAATAAGTTGTAAAAAGAGAATTAAAGAGAATTAATTAGGTGACATGCGGGAGGATATAATTTACAAATTACTTATCACATAGTGAATAGTAAAATAATCATATGTCACAACACAGATATTAATTAGGTATTAGCTATTACTTTATCATTTTTCTACATTCACCTATTACTTTTTTTCTTTTTAATAAAATATACTACAACAAAGTTACATATACTACAAGAGAGTAATATAATATCTCATAAATAATTATATTTTTTTTTTTTCTCCTCTTCCTCTTTTTTTTTTTTTCTTCTCCCTTTCTTCCTTTCTCTTCTCCCTTTTTCCTTTTTCTCTTCTCCCTTTTTCTATTTCCTTTTCTCTTTTCCAAGAAGGCCGCCGCCCAGCCCTCCCTCCTTGCCCGGTAGGCCGCTGCCTGGCGCGCGCCCCACCTACTGGGCCGAGCGCGGCCTCGGCCCACTAGGGCATCTCCCTCCTCCTCCTCATCCACGGCGCACGGCGGCGGCTCCAGCAAGCGCCGCAAGTATGCCGGAAGCCGCGAGCCGCCGGTGCAGGGGCGACCACCAGGCTGTCGCGAGCTCGCCTCTTCCCCAACCCGGTGGCGCTCCTCCCTCTCGTCTCCTGCGGCGGCGACGGCGGGGCTTGAAAGCGACGGCGGCCCCCACGCGCGGGACAGACATGGCGCGGGCGCGCGGCTTCAAACGGCGGCGGCGGCCTACGAAGCTCACCCGGTGGTATGTCGGCGCTCCGAGTGATCTGCCGGGCGACCGGCGACGGCCGCTTCCGACCAATTCGGAGACGATGGCGCTCCTAGTCGCGGGGGCGCCCCTCCTCTTTCTCCGGCGATGAAAGCGGCCTCGGTGATGAAGCGCGCAGTGATGAAGAGAGGCGGCGCGGTGCAGAGAGCTCCGGTGGGTTCTTTGGGGTGCGAGGAGCAACGTGAGCGGCGGCGGGATTTGAAAAAATTGGGCAGCAGCGACGGCGCGGTTTCGAAGATCTCGCCCACCGGACTTGTGAAATTTTCAAGTCCGGTGGGCGGTATTTATAGAGCCACCATTTGCACCGGCGGTGGTCTTAGACAACCGCCCGGTGGAAAATACATTTCTGGGCGGTTGTCTAAGATAACCGCCGGTGCAAAATATTATTTAATCGGCGGTTGACTTAGCCAACCGCCTGTAGAAATGTATTTCCACCGGGCGGTTGGCTAGGTCAACCGCCAAAGTGCAAACTTTTTCCTAATATCTATTTTGTCCTTACTGTTTTTCTTTCTTATGCATATTCTGTTATATATGTATAATAAATATATGTACTAATTAATATATTTTTTGTACTATATTTTTTTTGCACTATTTCCTTTAGGTTATTTTTTTTTTTGGTTATTTGTTTAGGTTATTTCTTTTAGGATATTTTGTATAGGTAATTTCCTTTAGGTTATTTCTTGTAGTGTATTTTTTTTTTAGGCTATTTCTTTTACTTAATTCCTTTTAGGTTATTTTTTTTTATTATTCCTTTTAGGTTATTTTTTGTTATTTCTTTAGGTTATTTCTTTTTAGGTTATTTCTTGTAGTGTATTCTTTGTAGGCTATTTCTTTTACTTAATTCTTTTTAGGTTATTTTTTTTTATTATTTCTTGTAGGTAATTTCTTTTTAGGTTATTTCTTGTAGGTTATTTCTTTTAGGTTATTTCTTGTAGTGTATTTCTTTAATGTTTTTTGTTGTAGGTTAATTGTTTTATTATATTTCTTTTAGGTTAATTTGTAGTATATTTGTTTGTAGGTTTAATGTTTTTTTATATATTACTTTTAGATTATTTCTTGTAGTTGTATTAGATTATTTGTTTTATGGTATTTCTTGTAGGTTATTTGTAGGCTATTTCTTGTAGGTTAATTCTTTTAGGTTATTTCTTTTATGTAAGGTAAATATCAAGAGAGTAGAACGAAAAGGACTTAAAGAAGTAGAAAGAAAAGGACTTAAACAACTAGAAAGAAAAGGACTTATAGAAGTACAATAAAAAAGACTAAAAATATTAGAAAGAAAAGGACTTGAAGTAGTAGAAAGAAAAAGACTTAAATAAGTTAAAGAGCAATATCAAGATAGACTAATTAATGAGTACAAATTACAACTGATAAATTGTTACACATGACATTGATCGATATGTAACTAATATAAAATCTAGCTAGCCCGCCTATTGTTTCGCCTTTCCCTATCGTGGGCGCACCCATGGCAATGAATTTTTTGGGATGGTACGCTCAATATTCTTTATCTTCAAAGGATGATCTTCAAAGAGAGACATGTGCCCGAAATGGTTGAAGCCATCTAGGTCAATTACACCATCAACTCCTAAACCTTGTTGCTTTCGGGGAAGAACTACATGCTTGGTCTTGTCGTTACTTTTTCTTCTCTTCCTTAGAAAGGATCTGTTCGGCATAAAAGACCTGCGGCAAAGACGGATAGCAAGGATCCGGGGATCATCTTTGTAGCCTACTTTACTTATATCAAGAACTCGAGGCCATAGTTGTCCCTTTGTAACATGTTTGTCATCAACCCATTGGCATCGAAACACGGGCGTCTTAAATGAATCATAGTCTAGTTCCCATATCTCCTCAATGAAGCCATAGTATGTAGCGTTTTCATTTGAATCATCTATGGCCTCGCAACGAACACCACTTGTTTTTGCGCCATGCTCTTTTTGTCTCTAGAAGTGGTACAAAACGTGAAGCCACCGATGTCATAGGTCCGCCATGATGTGACCTCGCCTAGATGGTCCAAACCGCCAACCTCTTGATTGTTTGTTGCTCAATTGTTTCTCCATTTGGAATCTTCTGCTCCATTAGCCATGAAGTGAATCGACGCTTGTGTTCCTTTGATAGCCAATCCTCTGTTTGCCCGGGGTTATGATCGCTTGCTCTTCTATGTGTTGTCCGATCGGAGGCTCCATTATCGAGAGCCGATGCATGATGCTATGATGCGCCTCGAGGACTACATTATAGTCTAATGGGATGAATGATTTTCGGCCCATCCTCCCACACCCATGCAGTCTACCCTCATGTCGGGACGGAGGCAAACCTATTGCAATCTGGTCTCTTAGGAAATTATTACAGAATGGACCTCCGAAATCAATGGCCTCTTCGGTAGTGTATCCCTCTATCATGGATGCCTCGGGACGAGCACAGTGGATACATAACCATTGAGTATTGACATAAAACGTTCATATGTCCACATCTCATGCAAGTACATGGGACCCAATGCCTGTATTTGTGGCACCAAATGCACGACAAGGTGTACCATTATATCAAAGAAAGATGGTGGGAAACACATCTCAAGCTGTGACACTGTCTCAACTGCGAATTCTGAAGAGACTCCAACCGCTCTCGGTCAATTACCTTCGTGATATCTCGTTAAAAAAAAGCATAACCGTGTGATTGCCATCTTTAAGAACACCGGGCTAATAGCTCGATGGCAATAGGGAGAAAGGTTGTCAACATCACATGGCAATCATGCGAGTTGTAGTTGGTGAGTGTAAGATCCTTCATTGACACAATGCTCTTAATGTTAGAGCAAAATCCAGCTGGAACTTTCAATTTCTTCAACCAAACACACATCGCATGTTTCTCATCCGTAGTCGGGTTGTAGCTTGTTGCGGGGAGGTGGTACTTTCCATTATCTAGCAACACGGGATGAAGTTCTGGTTTTATCTTCAAATTGACCAGGTCCTGACGTGAACTCAATCCTTCCTTTGTCTTACCCTTGATGTCTAGCAAGGTACCAATTATGCTTTCAAACACATTCTTCTGGATGTGCATACCATCGATCGCGTGTCGTATATCAAACTCTTTCCAATAGGGCAAATATTTGAAGAAAATTGACATCTTCTTGAATGTAGCCCCAAGAGTTGGCTTCACATTTTTTCTTACTTTTCTATCTTTTGTCTTCTTGCCAAATACAAACTTGATGTTCTTAACTATCTCGTACACTCTTTGACCTTTACTATTACCCGATGGAGCAAAGTGGACCTTGTTTCGTCGTGATTGTCAAAGTATCTATCCATCTTTTCGCAAGCGGTACTGTGTCCTTTCGACAACAAAAACGCCTATGTCTCATGTATACTATCTTGTTGGAGGCACCGAGGGACACGTAAAAGGTTTCATCCAAGCATACTACACAACCGACCTTACCCTTGAATTGTCCCGACAATACAAAGAGAGCCTGGGTAATCGTTGATCGTAACAAAAATAATTGCTCTTAGTGTGAATGACTCTTTCTGTATTCGTCCAACATGGTGACTCTCTGTATCCCACAATATTCTCATTTCCTCCATTAATGGCTCCAAGAATACATCGATATCAACACCAGGTTGTGTAGGTCCGAAATAAGAATGGTTAGCAAAAGGTATTTACGCTTCGCAACAAGTGTGGAGGGAGGTTGTAGATAGTGAGGAGCACCGGCCATGTGCTATGCGTCTTTGCTCCTTTTCGGCGAAGGGATTCATTCCGTCAATTACATAGTGCGAACCGAATATTTCTTGTCTCCTTAGCAAAGTCCGGGTGGTCGGCATTGAATTTTTGCCATTGCTTCCCATCGGCGGGATGTCGAAGCTTTCCGTCTACTTTGTGCTTCTCGGAAGCATGCCAGGTCATAAGCTCTGCATCATCAGGGTTTGCAAACAAACACCGCAGACGATCAACTACTGAGGAAGATACCACATCACCAAAATTTGGAACCTTTCTCCGGGCATAATAGTCTTCTTCTTCATTTTCTTTGTTGGAGAGTTTTGAACTCTGTTGGGTCTTCTTTCTCTTCTTCCCTTTGGAAACAGAAGTTGCATTCTCCTCTTGTAGATAGTCTTTTTTTGTCTTGTACCGACTTGCACTACAATTTGGACATTTGTCCAAGTCTTTGTAATCACCTCGATATAAGATCTGAGTGGTTTTCGCATGCGTGGATTTTACGGACACCCATAGTAAGCGGACTGATTAGCTTCTTTGCATAGTAAGTGTTAGCAGGGACTTTGTTCTCCTTTGGAAGCATATCTCTAAGAGTACTCAATAATGCATCGAAGCTGGCATCAGACCATCCGTACCTAGCCTTCAACATCAACAACTTAAGCACGTAACCGTAGTGTCGTGAACTCTTTGGTGCAACCCTTACTCTCATCGTACAAGGGCTCTGCTGCTGCCCGCTCTAAGGCCTCCATCCCTTTCATGAAAAACATTGATGGATCCGTATGACGACGCAATAGTGCAGCCATCAATTCTGCGTCTTCATCCTCCACCGATTCGGTTGGCATCGGTTCCTCCAATATTTGCATCATCATGAACATCGGGCACAACATGTTCGCTCTCTTGGGGACAATGGTGTTCTGTCTCGTGTCCGAACCGGCATACATCGTCAACAAGCATATCCGGACCATTGCCACCTAGATTCGCGGGGTCTTGACTATATACGTTTGCGAGCTACCCTCTCCATGCTTTGTCCAAATCAAGTAATCATTCATAAATCCTCGGCAGACCAGATGAGCCATGATTGCACTTGTGTCTTCAAAAACAACAAGATTTCTGCAATCGGGCGCAAGGACAACATATGTGCTTCGTTCGTATTCTCGAAAGCATGATTTTTGACAAGCATCGATAAACCTACGGACCTCAAGTACGTAGGATGGATCTACTCGTCTAAGTTATACATCCGAATGCTCGGTCCATTGTTACCTGTTATAGAGTTTAACAGATTTAAATAATGTAATCACTAAAAAGAAGATATTAATATTCTGTGATAATTATTAACAAACCTTACGATGATCAAGAAACGCCTTCAATGGATTATAGATGAAAATAACTCCTCCCTTATATATTTCTTAAATAACACACGTCTGGGCTAAATCACATACGAGTTAAAACAACTAGTTAAAAAAATTCGCCTCTTAAAAAAAATATATAAAGCAATAGTAAATAATTTAACAAGACAAAGCTTAATAATTAAACATCAATATGACAAATAAAAGAAGACTAACCACTAAATGAACATCAATATGAACTAAATGAACTAAACATAGTAAATCAAAGCATCATTTTATTATATGAAATCCTAAAAAAAAATAAGAAGGACTACATAATGAAACCCTAATCAAAGTGTAACCACTGCTTAATTTAACAAAACAAAACTTAACAATTAAAGAGAAACTAATTTTCAAACATCAATATGGCAAATAAACTAGTACTTAAATAAAACTAAACACAACTAAATAAACTAAACATAGTAAATGAAACCATCATTTCAAGCATCAATATACACATAAACTAATAATTAAATAAGAGTAAACATAACTACATGAACTAAACATAATAATTTAAAAAATTAATTTATTAGATGGAACCATACAAACTAAAGGAAGACTATATAATAAAACCCTAATCAAAGCCTCACCACTACTAGATTTAAAAAAACAAAACTATAAATTATATTAAACATAATATAACTACATAATTAAACAAAAACTAATTACAAGCATCAATATAACACATAAACTAATAATTAAATAAGAAACTAAATTTTAATGAAACCATAATTAAAGGATCACCACAAAAAATATCACTAATAGCTAATTAAACTTCACATAACTAATTATTAAAATAAAGGGAACCCTAGAAAAATAGTGACTAGAATTATTGAGAAAAAAAAAAAAACCTAGCTACTCTTCTTTCTCTCACATGGGGTGAAACCCTAGATTTCAAAATTGGGTGGGATTGAGCAAGAATGGAGAAAATGAGGCAAGAAACACATAAACTAACCTTTTTAGTCACCTCCTCCGAAGAAATCAAGAGCAAAACCTCTCCCCTTGTATTTAGTGAAACGGACCTCCAAAGCTTCTCCATGGAAGAACTTTTCGAGCTGCAGTTCTGTTGGACTGTGGTGGGGAGGAAGAAGGGGGGTATATATAGGAGAAGATCACCACAGGCGGTTGACATAAGGAAACCGCCTGTGGAAATGTTCATTATCACTGGCGGTTCCTTAAGTCAACCGCCAGTGAAAATGGGGCCATTTACACTGGCGGTTTACTTAAGGAACCGCCAGTGCTAGCCCTTTTCCACTGGCGGTTCTTAAGCTGGGGCCCGCTTGCCTATTTTCAGAGGCGTCTCTAAGCTAAAACCGCCAGTGAAAAAAAATTCCTACCGTCAAGACAAATACTTTGTGTACTAGTGTTGGCCGAAGACAGTGGTGGCGAAGTGCTGTGGGGAAGAAGCTGTGTCGTTGGGGAGGGTGGCGGCGACCTGTTTAAGGTTGTCACAGAATACGTCGGCGGTCGCCGGGAACAGCGTGATGCCGCCCAGCACGAGGAGGAGCAACACGCCGGAGACGATGGCGTTCGCCATGGCTAGGCCAAAGCTGACGTCTCGTGCTTCAATTCTTTGGTCTTCACCTGCCGGCTGCCGCGCTGCCGGCCAGATATATTATATATGGTCATGCTTTGCTCAGTCCTCTCTTATCTACCACCGTTCAACAGTTCATCACTAAACAATTCATGCTTGCTGTATGTCTGAGCAACTGCAGCTCTACATCGTCATTACTCAGTCAAATATGTGTAGTAAATCTAAGGGTTTTGCGCGTTGTTGCAGCCGGGAGTTCGATTTGGGGTTGACCCTCGCACACTAAACCACGCCACCCTATACGTGATCTTATTGTAATCTTGAAACTTCTTTTCTCTCAGTGAAATACGTGTAAATATGCATATTCGCGTAAAAACGATCACTTAGGAAAAAACAAAAAAAAAATCAATTTTCCTCCCTGCCTTTTTAATTATTATTTGTATCAGACAACAGACATAATTAAAATTTAATTGTAATAGGCCTAGTCTCTGGTTCTCCTTTTGCCCTGATCACGCAGGTTGGTAAATCTTCTGGATGTTTTGTTCAGGCCAGTCTTTGATCTGGTTGGTAAACTGGTAACCCCAGTCTTGTATCGACATTGCTTTCTGCCATTTTTATAAGCTGAGGTTTCCGTCCTTTCAAAACAAAATTATTATTAGGAGTACATGCATGGTACAATCTCCTGCGCACCAGGCCAATCTTAGAAACTGGCATTTTTCGACAGTTGATTACTTGATTTCCGCACTGGCCAGTTGCTGTCAGTAATCGATAGTCACTACTAGTCATCAGCTCGTCATACCTTGGAAACTGGTTGGCCATGTATGTATATATTGGCGCCAGAACTATGTTTCTTTAATTTCTCCATCTAAAAAATTGCTTGGTCTTTGGCTCTTTGCAGTGTATTGCCAGCAAGAGTGAAAGAGTTTACTGAACTCGATTTTATTTCCTTGTTTGAAGAATTGAAACTATACTACGCAACATATAATTGACACAAATCATTTAACCTTCAATATTAACATTATTTACTTTATATAACTAGTCCATCAACCTGTGCTTTCGCATGGGTTAGAATCTTAGAAGACACTAACTAATAATAATAAAAATTACATATAATAAATATTTTTTTTCTCTTCACTAATATTCTAAAATAATAGCTATAATAGCTACCCTATAGTCTATATTCATTTTTGATAATCAATTATTGATTTTTATGCACTTTTGATACATATCTATGAGTTTTTTCTTTACGTAGCACCTTTATTTAGCTCCAATATATATTTAGTTGAAACATATGTTTAACCTATGATAGTTTTAGTTGTAGTCTATATTTTAATAGTTACACTCTATATTTTAATTTGACGATATGAACGTAGATTTTAACATTGTGTAGTATATTGAACTTAGATCATTAGCTGCGCATATATATAATAATGCACACGGTGAGTACAGTACACATATAAACAAATATTATTAGTGACGAATTTTTCTTTGTTAGCAGTAGATCAACCGCCCAGACATTTTGTGTACACAAATTATACTCCCTCCTTATAAATACATGACTTTTATTATATGTTCAAACATAATGTATATTTAGGTGTATAGTGAAAACTTACTAACTCGAACTCTGACCTAGATGCATGGCGTACGATCGTGTAGTGGAGAGGCCAAAATTATCATTAATCTTTTAGTGCTAGTGGTGAGCTCCATCATTCATTTGGCAGTATCTATCCTGCCTCCTGTGTTGCATATGTCTGAATATTTTCTTTAGAAAAAATCGGCAAGCATTTTGCAAGGCAGGCATGTATAAATCCTTCACTGTAGAGTAGTATGAGCGAGAAAGTGTACCTACCATCCGTGACCTGTCTATACCAATAACGTAGATATAGAGACCTCGTTGTCCGCCAAGTTGTGACCTACTTCATCTACATCCATGTGTTGAAAAAATGAGTTCAAGTCGTCTAGGAGACATTGATAATCTAGCTTGCCATCTCTTGTCGATCTTGGCTGCTACTAATGGTTGATGAAACTTGTATGCCCAAGACAAAATAGGAGATTGATTAGTAGACAATCAAAAAAAATAACTACTACTTCAAGTAATAATCTCACACAGGCAATTGATCACAGTGCCCGTAAGAACCGGCAAAACGTCAAAAAGACATGACTCGATGGTAAGATCTGACGTAGCAGGATAGAAATATGTTCCCTGTAATTGATTAAAGTTCAGTGGCTATGTTAGGTGTCTGCGGCGGCGGGGCTTCGATGACAATTTTAGTTGGCCCCCCGTGCAGTGATAAGAAGAGATGACAATATAATTTGTATTTTTCTTTTTTGTTTTTTTAGATCTGTAACGCCACACACGTTTATCTTGTTTGTAGGCATTGACAAATTTTTTCAGGAATGCTAAAGAGCAACCGGATGTTTTTTGTGTTGTTTGCAAACGAATCGTCTCGTCCGTTGATCGCACGATGGACGATCCAGAGCGCTCGTCTGTTTCCACACCGACGCGGCTCGTCGCGTTGCCTCTGACAGGTGGGCCCACACCTTGGAACTGTTTAAGTTTTTGGAAACCGCGCCGGGATTCCATCAGTCGCTCCTCTCCCTCATTTCGCCTCCCCTCTCTCCTTCTCTCTCTCCCCTTCCCTCTCCTGGCGATTTCGCCGGCGACGCGGCGATTCTCCCCCTCCCCTCCGGCGGCGACGTCGACGGCGACGGCGAGGTGAAGTTCTACCTCACTCCGACGGCGACCTCTGTCTCGCATCAGTAACTCGCCTCGTTTTCTTCTCCCCTGTGTAACTTCCCTTCGTTCTTCAGGTGATTTGACGGCGGCGCGAGTGGATCTTCTTCGTCCCCTGCGACGGAGACGGCGACGGTGACGGCGAGGTGGTCTTGTGCCTCACTCCGACGGCTAGGTTTGTTTCTCATGATTCAGTTTTGTTGATTTCGCTTCCTGTGTCTCATTCTGTGCTCCCTCTTCAGTTGATTTCGCGGCTGCGTCGATTGGATCCTCTCGCTCCCCTGTGACGGCTTCGGCGACTTGGACTTGATCTCTTTGTTCCGCCGTCGGTGAGTTGTACTCTTATGTATCTGTAGAGTATGGTAAGGTTGGTTGCGTTTCTCTGGATTCGTGTAGGATTTATGTTGTGTGTGTTGGATTAGGATTGATTGTCGTATTCGTTTAGGGTTTCAGATGATTCTGCCTACATAGAGTTGTGGTAGATAAGTATTTGTAGTTAGGTTTGTTGGATTTAGGGTTTCTTTGTTCGTGATTTGGACATTATTATTATTGGAGGAGTGCGTGTATCTAGCAATGTTCTTTGGATTGTGATTTGGTTGTGTGGTGGATGTGTTTACAGTAACTAGTAGAGTCATAAGGAAGGGAGCTCTTGCTTCCCACTGGGGATGTATTAGTGGTTGGCTGATTGGTTTTATGATGATATATTAGGGTCCCTAGTTTAAGGAAGTGAAGGAGATACCTCGATCGCTTGGTACTGAATGTGCATATTATTATGTTGGATAAGACTATATTTGTGTGATTAGGGTGGGCCCTATATTTGTCTAGTTTGTGTCCTGCCTGATGTGCTGTTTTTATGGGCACTGCAGGAAATTGTCAGCAGTGTTTGTAATTTTGCTGTAGATAGATGTGGTTACAGGAACTAGTTCAGCTTTAACAAAGGGAAGCTTTTGCATACTACTGGTGGATTCTAGTTATTTGTTGATTGGTTGTATAAGATATTAGGGTCCCTAATATAAGGATATTAGAGGTGATACATTGATTTCTTGGTACTGAACAAGCACATTGTTAGTGTTTATTTCCTGTGTTGTTGGTTTTGAACTTGTTTAGGTAGATTTTGTGTTGTAGAAAAAGCCTCTGAACTTGTAATGTGTGTAGCTTGGATAGTAGTGTCTGATCATGTGCATTGCTTTATTATGGAAGTAATTTCATAGAAATTAAACTTGGATGGCCTAGTATCATGCCCCTTACTTATTTTCCTTTTGCAAGTATTATATGCTACATTTGAGTAGCTCATGATTCTGGAACTCACAATGCGCTTTGTTTTGTGGGTTCCTTGCAAGAAGTATATTGCAAGTCTGTTAGTTCATTTTCGTATTGTTGGTTGAGTTAGCTGTCTTTGTATTATTTGGTTCAGTTTATTATTGTTGTTATATTAGATATTTATGGTTCAAATAATATTGTAATTAATAATTTTTCTGATTAGTACTCACTTTTGTATGTAATCTGGCGAGTAGAGATGGATCATATCCGTCCACGGGGAGGGAGCCGTACATGGATAGCCGCCTCGTGGATTCAGCGCTATCGTTTTTTCGAGCCTGTGCCTGAAGTTGCCCCTATGTTTAGTGAAGAAGAGGATACGGCAACTAGCAAGCCTAAGGAGGGTGAAGGGTCTAAGAAAGATGTTTACTGTCCTGGAATTAAGTGGGATGATGTTTGCTCTATTTGTTTGATGACGCTTGAGGAGCCATGGGTTAATGATCCTGACGTTACCATAGAATATATGGAGGAGAGGACTAGGGCCATGCCTTGTCGGCATGCCTTTCATAGGCCTTGCATCTACACATGGTTGATGCAGAGTGCTTTATGCCCCTGTTCTTGGGTGGGACGCCTCCTGGCTTGAAGATCCGAGGAGAGGGAGGCTGAAGTTCTTTGAGGAGAGGGAGTAGTTGTTTAGTTTGTAATTAGGATGTTTAAACTATATTAAGTTTGAATATGTGTGCTAGTGTAACTTGCTAGATGCTGTAGTAACTGGTGGTATTATAAACCTCATTGTCATATATGGTATATTTAACTTCTATTTGGCATATTATTGTTTGTGAGTTGCTATTGTTTTTGTTTAGTGGATATTTGGATTATTCTTTGGTCAGTGTGCATGCTGGTGGGTTGTGTTCTATTTATATTTGAAATCACAGTTGGTTGTATCATACCTGGTAATCTTTCAGAATTTGTTGTTGTGGTCCCTGATTTGTTGGCAGTTGTGTGAGGTGATATTCGTTGCAATGCCTCGGTTGTGGAGTGCTGCTGAAGGTTTGAATTGGGTCTCTAAATTTTTCTGGTTTTCCTACATGCAAAAGTTTCATTTGTTATTTTCTTTTCCTATTTTTAGTCATGTCTGATTCGAGTTCTGATGATGAGTCTTTATATGTGGAAAGTGATGATGACATGAATATGAATTCTGGAGATGATGTCAGGTCGCCTGTTGTTGATAGTGGTGAGGTAATGAGTACTACAACCTTTTTATAGTTGTATAATGTGTTAATCATTATAAGATTGACATGTTAAATGGTTTTGGTGTGTTGTAGGATGAACATGCTTTGGATGGTGATGATGTTAACACTGGGGAGCTTGTTAAAAATTTCAAGCATCTTCAACAAGCTTTTGCTGGTGTAAGTTATATAACTTTGTAATGTGTATGATGTCTATATTATTCTTGATTATTATTTTGCTTATTAGTTGCCCAGTATTTATATATATACTATGATTTTGTTTTGTAGTTTGCTAAGATAGTCAATAAGGAGGGAACGTCAAGACAGTCTGGTGCTAAGACTCGTTCTGGCAAGGTACTGTCTGTATGGTTTGGTTTTTTTTAATTAAATTTGGTAAGTAACTCTCTTTTCTTGTTTCATTGTTTAGCAGACTGCCAGGGGCAAGGGTAAAGGAAAATTATCTGCTGGTGCAAGTACATCTGAGAGGCCTGGGAGTCGGTTCAATAGCAAGTATTTTGGTAAGCAGATAATAGAAAATCTTGATGAGCGTAAGAGGAAGATTATTGAGGACCGTGGCTTTGGAATTTTGCTGGAATATGATGGTTGTTCAGCACCTAGAGGTTTTGTTCAGTGGATAGCGGATCAGGTGGATCTGAACTGCAGGGATATAGTTGTTGGTGGTAAAGTGATCCCATTTTCTCCATTGGCGGTTCATCTGTTCTTAGGTCTTCCATTTGGTGGTGATGATTTGAAGGATCATTATAGTGATTCCCGCAAAGAGTAATTTCCTTAAAGCTATCAAAGAGTCTTCTCTCCCTTCGATCAAGACATTTGGTGAGAAGTTTGGTAGGAGACACGTTGTGTGATGATGATGTTTTCCGTTACTTCATGGTGGTTGCCTTGTCTACATTTACGTGTGCAAATTCTAGCACTTGTCCGAGTCCACGATATCTTGTTGCATTAACTGATTTGTCAAGAGTTGGAGATTGGGATTGGTCAAAGTTTGTGTTCGATTGGATCTTCAGCTCTATTTCAAATTACAGAAAGAATGGGAGGGGCACTATTGGTGGCTGTATTTACATTCTAGCTGTAAGTATGTGTTTTTTGGTGGGCCTTGATTGCTTTGTTAAATTGGATTTACTTTGTTATTTTTTGTACTTGATATGTTTTGAATTGTTTATACTGAGGGGTATTATCTTGATTTTTCTGAATATAGGAAAATATAATGAGCTTCCTGCAACTCTTCCAAGGATCTGTGTTTGGAAGGGCTCAATGATAAAGAAATATGCATCATATGATCTTGTCTGTGGTGATATTTTTGGAAAGAGGCCAGTGAGTATTGTAGTTATTTTTTGTAACTTCTTATTGATTGTGTGTCATGTTTACATCCTTTGTTGACTTAGTACATTATTGTGTAGTTGAAATCGATTTAGGACACGTGCTATGCAGGAGAGTACCTACCTGAAGATTCTTGTTATGAGTTCAGGAGAATTATGGCTAAACGTTGTCCTTTTGTGTCAAAAGAGGTATGTGGGGTATTATTTTTTTAAAAAAACCATATTATTGTATTAGGATTTATTTCTTAACTCAGATTGTTTTGCTGATTACCTTAACATTATAGGATGTAGAGGACTTGTGCAGGCTGTTTCAAGACCACCACAAAAGACTTAGGTATAGTCGCCCTGGTTTGCTTGTTTGTAAAATGTTCAAGTATATACAATCTGTCCATGCTCCTGATGCTATGAATGAAGCTTCTGATGCTGAGTGTTCTGCTGCTAGTTTGCCTCATCAAGTATCTGGTAATGTTGGTGATTTGAGCCCAATGTGGCAATGGCTGCTCCAGTAGATGCTCCAGTAGATGATTTTGTTCGAGATGATGAGATAAGATCTGTTGGTGTGGCTACTTGTCCAACTAATACATCTGCGAAAGTTGCTGCTCCTTCCGCTGTTGGTCCAAGTAATACATCTGCAAAAGATCGTGCTCCTTCCACTAAGGATGATGTAGCGTAACATGATGAAAGCAATAAGGCTTGTCCTAGCACTGGTCCTGTAGAAGCGGGTTCGGAGCGAGTTGGTGGATTCGGATGGCTTGTATGATGTTGCCGATCCTGTGCTTTCTGGTGGTTCTGATACGGAGCTTGTTTTTTCTAGCAAGTCACATTCGTATGGTAAAAGCACTGTTAGATTTATTTTGTTATGTGGTGCTGTTCAATGAAATGTTGCCTCATATTTTTTGTAGGATTAGTAATGTGTTTGCATGTTTGTGTTGTGCAGAATCAAGTGTGCGGAAGGCAGAGGTGAAAGCTCCAAATGTATCGTCACCTTCAGTTGAGGTTGTTGCTTTAAAGGAGTCAGCTGGTGCTGGTATGTGAAGTAGATTCTATAAATTTTTGGGTTTGTGTACACAGCATATTTAAAGTCTTTGTTCATATAGGTTTTATGCACTCTTATGTTATTTGTTTTTCAGGTGGAAGCAAAAGGAGGAGGACAGGAAAAAAATCTTCACCAGTAATCATTGATGTCCGTTCAGATGACTCAGCTGGCCAAGGTAGATTCTTGTAATCATATTTGTTTCTTTATGTTTTACTCTTTATACCTTTTTTTGTATATTTATATGTGCAATAGCAGGTACATTGGTTAGGAAGAGAAGTAGGAAAACATACCCAACTTCAAGTCCTCGAAAGTGTGGCCTCAAGGACTCGGCGTGGACTTTCTAGAATCTGTTGGCGTGTCCCTTTGTGTCCTCGGGGTGATGGTAATGATGTAACAGGAGGTTCGGTGATAACCCTTGTGTTGTTGGTGATGATCCCGCTGTTGATGCTTCCGATCTTTGCAAATAAATGCGAGAATGTTAATGTAGATATGAGTGTGTTTGTTTTTTTTTGTTTTTGTAGATAGTAATAGGTACCAATGAATTGAATTTAATAGTGTCTTGAGATGATTTTGGTTTCTTTTTTTTTTTCCTGTTGATTAGGAAGTCGATCAAGTTGATGTTGGAGTTGGTGCTGACCCGTTGGTTGATGTTGTTGGGATGTGTTCAGGTTATAAATATTTTTTGTTTATTATTATTGGTGAAAAAAATAGATGCATGTTAAGATTATGATATATGAATTTGAGTCATATGTATCATGATTGTATGTTATGAAGGTGCAGCAAGAAAAATTTCAAAATTATGAATCTTGTGCAAAAAAGTTTTTTTTTTTTTATTGCAATGTTTGGTTGAGGAAAATGCAAATTAATGGTTCTGTAATTAGTGTAATATAATAGTGTAATTTGGTAGTTCATTTTAAATTTTATGTTGCGGGTAAGGCACCCGTGAAGGAACAATATCTTTGTAGGAGTTGGTGCCGAGCCCTTGGTTCCCTGAAAAGGCAGTCCCTAATGTTATTGATTATGGTTAGTAAATATATATTTATTTTTTAGACTGCAATTTATGTTTGAATGAGTTGCAATGTTTTGGTTCTGTAATTAATGTGAAGTGTTATTGTAATTTGATTTTTGATTTAACTTTTGATTGTGCGGGTAAGGCACTGTGAAGGAACCCTCCCTAAAGAAAACAGATCATGTCTTCAATAGTCCTAGTGTTCCTTCATTCAGATTATTTGAAGATGTGGATGATATTAGAAATTATGTTAGAGATCCTAATTTGAGGCGTCCTATTGGTAGTTGTTACGCAACATCTCATCCATAGATAGAGCTATGTCTATGGTATGTGTATTGTGAGCTTGATTGCTGTTCTTGTAGTTTGTTGCAAAATATGTTTGATGTTGATAAGTTTTAAAAATTTGTATTTGTTGCAGCTGCACAAACTTTCTATGCCAGGTGGCGGTTGCTGTTCAGGTGATAATGCGAGGAATGAGAACCTGTCTGGAAATATAGGCAAAGTGAAAGACATGACCTCGTTGAAACTGTAAGCATGTGTATTATAAGAGATTTGATTGGTAGTTTTGTTTTGCTATATTCAATCTTTGTGAACTAATATATTAGTTTTGTTTGTGAATGTTTTAGGACTATATTCAAATGGAGTCTTTACCTTTTATTGATTATTCGACAGGCGACGACGAGATACCCGATCCTGTTCCTCTTGCTGCAATAAGTCCTAATGGAGCGCGTATTCGAATTGTAAATAGGCGTAAATAGTTATATTATAATTTGGAAGACTGTGCCTTTATTTGACTTTATTTTGGTTGTGGCGTGGTAGTTGAAGGGGGTAGAGTGGTGTATTTGTAAATTTGGAACAAGTGGACGTTATGTATTATTTATGTTTTTGAGGCTTGTAATTTAGGCCTTGTTTAGATGCAAGTTAGAAAGAGAGTGTAAAGTCCTCAGTAGCACTTCGTTTGTTTGTGGTAAATATTGTCCAATTGTGGCCCAACTAGGCTCAAAAGATTCGTCTCGTGATTTACAACTCAACTATGTAATTAGTTATTTTTTTTATTTATATTTAATGCTATTTACATGTGGGAAACAATTTGTGAGAGGAGAGAGATTGGAAAGTCCTGTAGCACCTCGTTTGTTTATGGTAAATATTGTCCAATCGTGGCCTAACTAGGCTCAAAAGATTCGATCTCGTGATTTACAACCCAACTGTGTAATTAGTCTTTTTTTTTTTTATTTATATTTAATACTATTTATATGCGGGAAACAATTGATGTGAGGAGAGAGAGTGGAAAAACTTACACAAAACTAAACAAGGCCTTATTTGATATGTGGCTTGTTTGGTAGTTGTAGTTTCAAATTCAATTATCTTGATATCTCGAGTTTGGTAGTATTTTTCCAATACTTGAACATTTGGTTGGTAATAATTTATTTGATATGTTGTTGTAGCCATCTGATAAAGATATTGTGTTATGTTCTACTTGTTCGGACTGATCGATTTGCGGACTAGAGGAAATCACAAGGAGATGCATTGAAGTTTGGTGTATAGAATATGTAGAAAGTTGTAGATTGATACAATTACCTGAGGTATGAATTGAATCTGTAGTTCTCCTTCAAATCTCTGTTCTTCTTTGATGGAATTTCCCCTTATTTCTGTCCTTTCTTTGATGCAGTGTCAGCCGCCGGTTTTGCCCTACTCTGCGCGGGCAGAGTAGAACAGAGGCTTCCCCGACGATGGGGGAGATCTGGTTTGTTTTCTTCCTTTACAAGTCTTGTGTTTGTGTAGTGCTTTGGATTGGGCTCTAGTATGGGCTTTAGATTTCGGGCTGTAGTGTTTTCTTATTTGCTTGTTTTGATCTATATGGAAGAATGTACTTTGTGGGCTTTTCTAGGCTATGTAGTGGGCTGGTTATCTTGACTTGTTTAGTGGGCTGTTATGGCTGGCAGAATTATTGTGTTACAATTGAAGGAAACAATCGATTCCTTTACAGAGTAGAATTCATGTGTTTTGTTGCCAGTTAGCAATCAGTTGTTACATATCCAGGAAACAACTGAATTTGCAGAAGGA
Organism: Chrysopogon serrulatus; assembly: GCA_015844335.1. Classification (NCBI taxonomy): domain Eukaryota; kingdom Viridiplantae; phylum Streptophyta; class Magnoliopsida; order Poales; family Poaceae; genus Chrysopogon; species Chrysopogon serrulatus. The sequence goes on from JADLZL010004334.1 coordinate 80,161, forward strand.
CAAAAATCGTTTGTTTTTTGGCTTGCAAACAACCGATTGTCCAGTTGCTACAAAACAAACGATTGCTGGGTAGACAGACTCTTTTTCTACTAATAGATCAACCATGGACGTGAAGATAGTATGTCCGATATTCTTGATATAATTTTTATTAACTATTTATTAAATAATGGGTACAGCCGATCTAATTAAACAATTATGATTTAATGGGTACTGCCGAGCACGATTTTCTTCGTTTAAGGCCAATCTACATTTTCTCTATATATAACTGAATTTTTTTCTCCCGGGCAATTCAGCCGATCCAATTAAACAATTATTATTTAATATAATGGGTATAGCCGAGCAAGATTTTCTTCGTTCAAGGCCAATCTACATTTTCTCTATATATAACTGATTTTTTTCTCCCCAGACAATTTTTTGGCTATTTGTTTTCTATATAATGGCATAGGTGGGTAATTTTTAAGAAAATCAATTAGATCTAATGGTTACCTATGGCTAGAGCTTTGATTCAATGGTTAGATATTTCTAATTAACGTGAGAATTTCTAGCATTTATCTTTTTTTCTTAGCGGCGTCTTAACGTGGAGACTCCGTTGAGGCCTCTAATTAGTAATAGTTTGATATGATGATATGATATGATGATATAAGAGCTTAGTATTATTTAGCTAAACTTATTGTTTGTGCTAACGCAGCCTTAGGTGATTGCAAACCCACCCAAATGTTTTTTTTTTCAGTTTCCACCTAAGAACTTTCCTTGTCTCCATCATCATCAGGAGATAAATGCCTTCATCATCGTTGTCACATATACTCATATTATGGTGTTGTAAGTCAGTCACGGGAAATAAGTTGTCTCTAGCACCACTGGTCCACTGCTGGCCGGCAAGGGCAAGAATAAACTGGTCGCATCTAAGGAAAAGAATAACAAGAGAGAAACCGACCGCAATCAACCATGACTGACTTACAACACCATAATTGGTATCACATCATGAACTCCCTACTTTTTTTTTGCGACTGGGAGGTTCATTCATTCATGGGAGACATGATTACAATCCTCGGACAACAGGTTCGAGACACATGCTGGTGCATAGGACCACCATCCAGCCCGTGTATCGCCTGTGACCTGTTTCGCTAGAGTATGTGCTACCATATTACAAGACCGAGCAATATATGTAAAAAGGAAATCTTGGAAGGTTGTACTCAGCTCCCTAATCTCCTCTAGGATCGTCGTAACAGCAGATCTCTGCTTCACTCCTGCATGCCATAACCGGATCACTTCCTGGCAGTCAGTTTGAAGCCAAATTTTCTGGGCTCCCAGGCGTTTTGCTAAGAGCAAGCCATCCCGACAAGCACACGCCTATGCTGTTAGAGCATCAAGGCAATGGTCATACCATTTCGCGCCTCCTCTCACAAACATGCCATTGTCATCCCGCAGCACTGCTCCAGTGGCCCCTTGCCCCTTCCGCTCATAAAAGGCCCCATCCGTATTGCACTTGATCCAGCCGGTTCGCGGCTTCTTCCACATCGGTACCACTACTGGCAACATAGTCTTCTGTTGAGAGAGTTGGACCTGGTTCAGGTCAAAGGCCAAGTCTGCTGCCCACTGGACAGCCACTCTGATTGGTACAGACGGCTCACCATGCCTGCGTCGGTTCCTCTGCATCCAAAGAGCATACATACCGATTGCGATTACGGAGAGGTCATGCTCTGAGCCAGCCCTGCCCTCCACTAAATCCTGTGCCCATGTGCTCTGATGTAGCGAAGGAAGTTTAACCCCTGTGGTAGCTTTGGTATGATTCCAGAATGCTCTGGCAACAGGGCACTCAATAAGGATGTGCCTAATAGATTCTGAAGCCGAGCCACAGTCTTCACAATTTGCAATTGGTTCAATGTGCCTGCGGTGCAGAATTTGACGTGCTGGGAGGAACTCATGCAGTACCCTCCACCAAAAGACTTTAATCTTGGGTGGGACCTTTAACTTCCAGATTTTCTGCCAACACTCATTTCCAGAGCCGCTTGCATCCGGTCTCCCACCAACATTGATCCGTTCCTCATCGATTAGTCGGTACGCCGATCGCACTGAGTAGACCCCATGCTTTTCTGGTTCCCACGCCCAAATATCCTCACGCTGGTGGCGTGCTGGTGTTCGGAGAATGGCTACTGCATCCACTGGGATGAAAGTCTGAATGACAACCTCCTCATTCCACTGACCGTTTTCCGACAACAAGTCTGAGACCCTGAGGAGCTGCTGGCCTACTGCTGGTGTAAGTGGCTTTCCTCTGAAATGATTTTGGAGCCACTAGTCCTCCCATATGTTCGTGGACTGCCCATTACCAATCCTTCTAATGAGTCCTCGTAAGAGCACCTCCCTTCCTGCCAAGATAGCACGCCATGTGTGGCTTGCGTGCTTCCTCCGTGTGCATGTCAGAAAGTTCCCGTCATGGAAATATCTTCCTTTCAGCACCCTAGCGCACAGACTTCCTGGCTTGGTCATAAGTCTCCATCCTTGCTTTCCAAGCATTGCAAGATTGAAATTTCTCATATCTCGGAATCCCATTCCCCCCACAGCTTTCGGTTGTGTGAGGTGCTCCCAGCTTTGCCAGTGGATGCGTCGGCTGTCTGCTGAACTGCCCCACCAGTAGTTGGCCATTGGAGATCGTAGCTTTTTGCAGGTTGTTTTTGACAGCAAGAAGCAGCTCATTGAGTAGGTAGGGACTGCTTGGGCCACCGATTTCAGAAGCACTTCGCGCCCTGCACAACTAGCTTCTCTTCCACTCCAAGTACCAATCAGCTTCCTGATCTTTGATGGCATAAACTCAAATGCTTCAGAGGTAGACCGCCCCACATCTGTGGGTAGACCTAAGTATTTCTCAGCCAACGCTTCCGTTGCAATATTCAGAGCTTGCCTGACTTCAATCTTCATATCATCAGAGGCATTCCTACTAAAAAACACCGAGGACTTATCACGATTCATATCATGAACTCCCTACTATTGGTTCATTCCACAGCCATAAATATATTCAGCCACACCGCAATCAACCATGTCTTAGCAGCTGCAGCTCTACACCGTCGTTACTCTTACTCAGTCAAACACACCAAACCACACTACCCTAGCTAGCCTGCATGATCTTATTGTGATCTTGAAACTTCTTTCCTTCTAATGAACTACGTGCAAAGCTACATGTTTATAGAAAAAATGATCATTTTAAAAAATACTCAATTAATTTCTCCTATCCTTTTAAGACATGTGCTCCAGTACTCCTTTTATAGATAATTAAGGAAATTAGTTTTTTGTTAATTATTTTCCATGTGGGCCACGCTTGGACCTAGTCCTGAGTCCAACCCATCCATCAAGCAAAGTCATCCTCACGGACAAGCAAACGGCGTCATCATCCATTCATTCCTACCATTTTCTTCAAGGAAGGAGAAAATGCCGCCGCATCGACATCTCGGAGCGGCGAAAACGAGCCAACCGAGCGACGCCGCTAGCTGGAGAAGACGCCCGCCCATGCCCCGCCATCAACAACTATCTCGTATATAAGCTGGTGTGGTTGGCATCCAGTAGAGCCATCAAGAACCGTCAACGATTGCTAATCTTGGAGATATGACCCATCCCGCCATCCGTCCTCCACTCCTCCTACAAACGAACTACTAGCTAGCACTTGTTCTAAGAAGTGCCAGTTCTCTTACACAGCTGGTTGGCGCCGTGAGGAGCTGGAGTGTGGCGTCGTGGGCCTCGTGGCGCGCGCGCACACCAGCCGTGGCGCGTAGCGCGGCCAGCTTCGTCCATGTCCTTGCCCGGAGGCGCGCGCACGCCAGGTACAGCCACGGTGCGTCGCAGAGCGCGGCCAGCGTTCATCCACCGCATGCTCCGTGGCCTCAACGCGCCGCGTCAGCCACAGGACACAGGACACGTGCGCCGGCAGCAGCAGCGCCAGCCCGTGCGCCGCCTCACCGCGTCCTCCGCTCGGTCGCTGCTCCGGAATTGTCGCTCGGCCGTGGCGGCAGCGCTGCCGTCTCCTCGAACAGACCTGCGTGGCGGGTCCTTGGCTCCTTGCCGGGTGCCAAGGTGCCGGTGGCGTCTCCTTAGTCGAAGGAAATGGCAGGAAGGAATGGATGAGTGGATGACGCCGTTTGCTTGTCCGTGATGATGACTACACGGGACGGATGGGCTAGACGTTCAAGCGTGGCCCACATGGAAAATAATTAGAAAAAAATAATTACCTCAATTGTTTGCTTAAAATTTCGTGTAAATTTTTTGAGGGAGGAGTGATATTAATTAGGGGGCTTTTTTTTTCCCTTTGACTTGATTCTAAGTTGGGTTTTGAATCATTGTTTCAGAAGAAAAAGAAATGAAGAGCTTGTTATCCACTCCTTGTAAAGGCTCACCGCGAAAGATGAGTTTTGTGAGCATCCCCGCTGCGATAAACACATTCAATTAAAAGTATCCTGGTCGAACAAAAATTTAATAGTATCCTGTATCGGCGTACAAAATGAGCAAGAGTACACATACCTATGCGTACAAGGAATCAAATACTCACATATTCGATGCTTTTGGGCACCCGGATCGAGTGACACTTTGTCGCCATATCACCAATCAGATACTCCCTTCGTTTTGAAAAAAACATGTAACTATGAGTTCCGTACCACCTAAAGCAATGTATGTTTGATTAAATTTCCATCAGATATTATTCACATTATGACTGTAAATTAATTTATTAAAAATACATTTCGTAATAAATTTAATAATATTTATTTGATAACATAAATATTGATATTTTTATCTAGAATAATAATTAATTAAACTTATGAGATATTAAACTATGATACAATGTTAGAATTATATGTTTTTTAGAACGGACGGAGTACATATGCTCTGTGCTCTCCGACTCCCAGGCCATCCATGCTCTCCGACTCCCAGGCCATCCAAAATCCAAGGCCTTGTTCGGTTTATAAATGTTAGAAAAAGTTACAAACCGTATTATTTTGTTTGTATTTGGCAACCAATCGTGGTCCAACTAGACTCAAAAAGATTCGCCTCGTGATTTACAACAAAACTGTGTAATTAGTTATTTTTTTACTAACATTTAATGCTCCATATATACGGGTAGAAATTGATGTGATGGAGAGAGAGTGGAAAAACTTACAACTTTCATGCGCGTTTAACAAGGCCCAAATCAAACGCGTCAATCTGACAAGACGAGGTAAAGGTAAATAAAATAGTAGTAAACCCAACACGGGCTGCCTCTTGGTTTGAATTTTATTAACCTATAATAGGCTCTATAGGGCCTAACCGGGAAGCGCTGATGTCATTTCTATTGGGCCGGGCCAAGTTAGTTAGGTTTGGTTGGTCCTTATTTTGGGCCATGATCAGAAGTTCTTTAGAAAAAGGAAAAAGTCTACTTTAGGTCCTCCAATTTTTACGAAAGTTTGCATGTCATCCCCGAACTCTAAAACCGGATGAAACACATCCCTCAACTTTTTAAAACCATTCATATTACATCCCTCGGTGGTTTTCAATAGTGGTTTTGCTACAATAAAGATGGTTTTGTCTTTTTTTATTTATTTTGGCTAATTACTTTAAAAATCATAGTAAATTATAGAAAAATTATAAAATAGAAAATCTAATTTTGTTGGAATCTATATGAGTAGATCTACATGGTGAACATATAATATGGTATATTTTAGTATAAAGTTTATACTATATAATTTATTTTAAGGAAGATCTACATGGTGAACATATAATATGGTATATTTTAGTATAAAGTTTTTACTATATAATTTATTTTAATTATAGAAATGCATAGATCTAAAGCTACAATAAAAACTTTGTATCAAAGTATAACATATTATATGTTCATTGTGTAGATCTACTTATGTGAAGTCCAACAAAATTGAATTTTCTATTTTATGATTTTTTCTATGATTTACTATGATTTTTTAAACATTCACCCGAAATAATAAAAAAGCGTAACCACTATTGAAAACCTGCCGAGGGATGTAATATAAACGGTTTTAAAAGTTGAGGGATATGTTTTGTCCGGGTTTTAGAGTTCAAGGATGACATGCGGACTTTTTTGCGAAAGTTGAGGGATCTAAAGCAGACTTTTCCTTAGAAAAAATCTATTTTTCTTCTCTTAACTTTTATAAAAGTCTATTTTTTTCTTTCTAAATCGTAAAACCAGATAAATCACCTCCCTTAGTATTTTAAAACTGTACGTTTTTTACCTCCCTAGAACGGTTTTATAGGTGGTTTTGTTTTTTCTTTTTTATTTATTTTGGTTGAATCTTTGAAAAATTATAGTAAATCATAAAAAAAATTTATAAAATAGAAAATCTAATTTTGTTGGACTCCACATGAGTAGCTCTACGTAGTGAACATATAATATGGTATGTTTTAATATAAATTTTTTTTTGTAGAATTTAGATCTATGCTTTTCTATAGTTAATTAGAATAATTCATAACTATAGTTTCTATAGTCCAATTATAGTGAAATTTTTATGGTAGCCTAATTATTGTATATGAACTGTAGCAAAACTTTTATAATTATTGAATCATGTATAACTTAGTTTTATATTTATTTAGATTTAACAAACATAAACTCTACATGAATCTAAATCTAAGTTATACATGATCTGAAGCTGTGGCCTCTTCGCAAGGTTGCCATACTTCTCCAACTCAGTCACCCATCCACGATGGCATGGGTATTCCGATCAAGATGTAGATGAAATTTCATCTCATTCGTCCTGTTCATTTGTCTTATCAGCAGGGCTTAATAATTGTTTAAATATTATTTTTCTCTCACAACAAACCAGCCGACTTGTCTTATGAGGCGGCTTGTGGGGCAGTGAGACCCTATGGTTGTCCCTCTTTGTAGCGATCTTTATCGATGCGGGACCAAGACAGTCCTCTGTCGGCTCGGAACCTGAAAGAGCGGGCCCACTGGCCAGACCCCGCGACAAGGAATAGAGGATCTGGAACAAAGAAGCCGACTTCGAGTATGGGACGACTTATCCTAGTTAGGCCTTTAGAAAGTAACTTCTGTAATATAAGCAGAACTCTATCTACTAGTCCGAATAGAATTAGACCGAGCCCTGGTCACCCCTCTTATAAAAGGAGGCTAAGGACACCCTTTTGTAACACACACGCAATCATACAATCAATCCAATGCAAAAGGTCAAGGCCGACTGGAGTACAATTTTCTCGAACGAGGGCTCGAACCAGAATAAACCAAGCGTCTCTTGCGTGACTGCCGAGTTCTGGTATTCGCCGAGATCCAAATCAACTGCCGCGGGTATCCCGTGGCAGACTATCGGTGGTTAATTAAACACCGACAATCTTAAAACACTATTTATCAGTATGAATTATGTGTTTTTGGTATTGATTATTCGTGGTGCCATGAGATTTTATATATATCAATAACGTAGCAACGCATAGTATGAACATGAAGGACCGGTCGACACCTCGATGGTCATTGGGGCCACCGTGTGACAGGAGCACCAGAGGTCATTGTTGATCCACGCGTATGGTTGCTGTGACACTGGTGTCCTCACGCTCTGCTGGGGTCTTCTCCATTCACACCTAGCAGCAGGAGCAAGTGTGGTGATCGAGTTTGCATGGTTGCCAATGTCATGCAGGATGGAGGCGGCTTATGCGGGCCAGCGTGACGGCTGCAGGTCACGTATGCCTGTGACCTCTCATCGCTCATCGGTGCCGCACACCAGAGGCTCTGCAGGGCAATGCAACAGTCAGTATCATATATGCTCTCGTGCTTTCCCAATATGGCGATCATTGTTTTCATATAAGGAGTAGTACGCAGCTGTGTTTTATCATCATCAGCTTCCATATATAGAAGGACAACTTACAGTCAAGTAGCACCACCGTCCCACTAGCTTTTGCTAGCAATGGCGGCCACACCCACCGATGATGATCCCGTTCCCACCATGGAGATGGCTGCCGTCTCCGACCCCACCATGGAGACCAGCGAAGACGACGACTACGTCTCCAACGTCATCCCCATGGAGACCAGAAAAAGCTTCGTCCACAGAGGCGACGTCTCCGCCAAGTTCGAGGTCACTCGTGGCCTCCATGGACACGTAGTGGAGAACGCCAAGGTGAACATCGGCAAGCTGTATCTGCGCCAGATCTTCTGGGGGGACGGCACGAATCAATCAGACGTGATAATACGCGAAGGGCTGGGTAAAACTGCTGTGAACAACTGGGGGATCTATGACGGCCCTGGCTCCAAGGCGAAATTGGTTGCCAAAACGCACGGCATGCACACGCTTGCCGGCAAATGGAACAATTGGTTCACCATGGAGTTTGAGGTCGAAAGGTACGTAGAGTAACTCTTATCGCTTTGTTTCCACGGCGGTTTTTATTTTACAAGGCCACATGTGAGTCTATTGGGACATGAAACCACGGCTCTGAAATTGGCCTAATAGTTATCTAGGAGGAAATTAAAAGCGATTACATATATTGTGTATGCAGGTTCAAAGGGTCCACTCTTCAGGTTATGGGAGCTAATGATGAGGTGGAAGAAAATGATTGGGCCATTGTAGGTGGGACGGGTGAATTCGAAATGGCACGCGGTATAATCAGCAGAAGAGTATATAGTTTTATACCCCCTCAATTAACACAAGAGCTTACTATTGAATTCTTCTGCCGCATGAAGGGGCCGGGGTAAGCTAGGCCATCCCAGTTTGCATCATATATTCTTGTGGTCTCGGATATCTGATCACTTTGTATTATTATTATATGTGGTAAAATACTGATCATTTCTTTTCTGTTATTATTTCCAATCCAGCTTAGTACGTCTCCCAAAATAATAGTTGGAATTTCATTTATAGCCTTTAGTAGTATTTTTTTAAATGCACACCTTACCAGGGGTCCAATTGTGGGCTCTAGTGGTAAATACAAGCCCCACTATGGGGCATAACGGAGAACCCATCTCCTATCTCCATATAAAATGGGAAGAGGGAGAAGTAGAGCACTCTCCTTTTTTTTGGCCGGTGACTCGTTTGGCTCTCTCATTTATTATTCTTTTTTGCTCTCTCATTTCGTTGGACTAAACCAACACTCAGAATGCATGTTCCTTCATATTCAGGTCATCGTCCCTCCATCTAAAGAGATCCCTGCACCAACGAAGATCCCCGCACCTACAAAGCAAGGACCATGGGGCGGAACGACTGGAGGCTCCCTTCATGAAATGGGAGGCAAATCACGTCGTCTAGAAAGTTTAACAATCTACCATCATGGTGTAGTTGAAGGGTTGCAATTTTCCTACGTTGACGAAGACGGGCAAATCCACAACACTGGTACTTGGGGTCTCAATCGGGGCTTGTTCACATACCAAGTGAGTAGATTTCACACTTTTCCACGCATGTGCGCGTGGTCATTTTGCAAATCATGTTGGTTCATGCCTGCCTTCATCATAGAAAAGACAATGCAATTCTATGTTTGGTTAAAGTCAAACTAGCTTAAACTTGACTGGTTTTCAAGACTACAAACATAGTATAAATATAGAATGAAAAATCGTGCTCACTGCGTTTTCTACATGTCCTATTAGTTTTGTTCTAAGTCAATCATTTGTATCTTTGACCATATATATAGATTCATAACATAAGATTTATGTTTTTAGATTTACTATAAGAAATACTTTTATAGTATATAATTCATATATATGTTACAAAACTATAAGGATGTTTTGAAATTGATTAGATGAATAGATGATTAAAACTAGTAACGCTTTTGACTTTGTTGGAATATAAGTGAATTGTCCATCTCTCCCCATCAGTTTAAGCTTTTAGATTATACGGTCGGTGTATGCAACTCAATATGGTATCAAAGTCGAGGTCTCGAAGTTCGAATCCTGGTTAGCGTAATTAAAATAAAATAATTATTGCGCGCTCCTATTCCACATCTAAAGCTCGTCCATCGCTGAGATCTCTAACTGGAGCCTTGACATAAGGGGAGTGTTGGAAACTTGGAATATAACTGAATTTCCCACCTCTTCCCGTCAGCTTAAGCTTTTGGGTTGTACTGGTTGGTGCATGCAACTCAATAGACATAAAGCGCTGTGACCTTATATATATATGAAATAGAAGTGTACGTATACTTGCTTATTTAGTAGTATGATATAAGGTAATATCTTTTTATATAAATAAGATAGTTTGACCTAACACTATTTTAGAATTATATCACTGATTCTGTGTTGTTTTACAGATAAAGTTTGGCCCATCCGAGTTTGTGAAGCAGATCAGTGGGACTGGGAGATATGGACACTGGATGACACAATTTAAGATCGTCACCAACACCGACACGTATGGTCCTTTCGGAACTATCCCCAGCGATAATCCATTCAGCTATACCGTGCCGGAGAATGAGATCGTGGTGGGCTTCTTTGCAGAAACTCTAAATAATTTCATCACAAGGATTGGTGTTTACACCATATCTAAATCATTCAGTATTTGAGGCTGCTGCAGCCTGCAGCTACCTACATGTTCCTTTTAATCGTCAGAGTGTTTGATTTCCTCACGTTTTTCCGTTGTTCCAGCAATAAGATGGTCAGCTAAACAAGGGTGTCCCCTTTAATGTCGCCTATGCTGCTTGTATTGTGATCTTTCATAATCAAACCGGTCGTGTGACATCATCTTTCCCTTTTGTTTTCCTTTGCAATGTCCAATGATGTTTTCAGAGATCGATTGTATGCTTTCCTCCAAATAAAACAGATCCTTGTTGAAGTGGAATGGTTCATGTGTGTAAACATATCCCTGTATATAGCATCGGGGTCTTCCCAAAGCATCCCTGTTGCTGTTTACGTATGGTCGGTGACAGTGTCAGTTGATGATATGTTTCCATACTATGCTTACTTACTTTCATAAACATTAAGATTTTTATCTATATGTGCTGTGTGGGGGGATGTCATGCATCCGCATCACGTACCAACCATACCCAGAAGCATCAAGCACAGAAGAAGCTCCAGGTTCTGAGCTGCGAACCAGAACCTGATCGGCTGCCCACAATGGATTTGTAACACCAGTGAGGAGAGTAGTAGAATGAAAAGGAGGAGAGAGAGAGAGAGAGAGAGAGAGAGGAAGAACTCATCAAGAGAGAGGAAGTTTGGATGATACAAATTGCAAAGTGGGGGGAAAGGCGAACCGATAATTTCTATATTAGACGAAAGTAGAGCTAAAAGGCTAAAAAGCTTTGTAGCCTTCACTACTGGACACGTGATTTTTAGGGGCGCCCTAAAGACCCACTGCAAGGGCGGTTGGCCTAGCCATTCCCCGAGAAGTATTTCTACAAATGGTGCATTTGTAGGGGACGGCTCCCCGACCGCCCCCCGCAAACCTATATCTGTAAGGGCAGCTGTTGTTACCAGCCGTCCCTCGCAAAAAATATATTTGCGGGGGTGGTCAGAGAACCAGCCACCCCTACCATTCATGTTTGTAAGGGACGGTTTAATCAAAAAACCGCCCCTATAGTAGATTTTGAAAAAAAAAAGTTCTTGATGGCTCTACTGAATGCCAACCACACCAGCTTCTATACGAGATAGTTGTTGATGGCGGGGCGCGGCGAGCGTCTCCCCCGGCTAGCGGCGTCGCTCGGTTGGCTCGGTCCCGCCGCTCCGAGATGTGGACGCGGCAACGGTGTCTTCTTCCACAAAGAAAATGGCAGGAATGAATGGATGATGCCGCTTGCTTATCCGTGAGGATGACTTTATTGGACTGATGGGCTGGACTCAGGGCTAGGTTCAAGTGTGGCCCACATGGAAAGTAACTAGAAAAAACTAATTTCCTTAATTATCTGTTTTAAAATTCGTGCAAATTTTTCAAGGAAGGAGTACCGGAGCAGATGCCTTAAAATTTAATTGTAATTGGCCTAGTCTCTGGTTCGTTCTCCTTTTGCTCTGATCACGCTGGTTGGTGGTAAATCTTCTGGATGTTTTGTTCAGGCCAGTCTTTGATCTGGTTGGTAAAGTGGTAACCCCAGTCTTGTATCGACATTGCTTTCTGCCCTTTTTATAAGCTGAGGTTTCCCTTCTTTGAAAACAAAATAATTATTAGGAGTACATGCATGGTACAATATCCTGCTGCGCACCAGGCCAATCTTAGAAATTGGCATTTTTCGACAGTTGATTACTTGATTTCCGCAATGGCCAGTTGCTGTCAGTAATCAGTAGTCACTACTAGTCATCAGCTCGTCATAAACTTGGAAACTGGCTGCGCATGCATGTATATATTATTGGCGCCAGAACTATGCTTCTTTAATTTCTTCATCTAAAAAATAATTTGGTCTTTGGCTGTTTGCAGTATTGCCAGCAAGAGTGAAAGAGTTTTCTGAACTTGATTTTATTTCCTTGTTTGAAGATAAAATGGTCTATTGATAAATTCCTTTGACCTCCCACTATATTGAAGAATTGAAACTACTACGCAACATATAATTGACCCAAATGACTAAGTCGACGAAGAAAGATGAGCAAGAGCAACTCACTTAACCTTCAATATTAACATTATTTTATATAAGACAAGTGCTAAAGTGGTCTTAGGTCTTGTTTGGCTGCACACAAATACACTTCAATCCATACGGTTTGAGAGAAATTGAGTTGTAATTTAAGCTAAAATACACTCCAATTCCTTCCAAACCGTATGGATTGGAGTATTTTTTTGCGTGTAGCCAAACAAGGCTGAATATTTTTTTTATTTTTAATCCTTTTTAAAAGTAATTCTAAACTCAATACTGTTTGGAAACTATTTCACAGACTAACCTCTTTTGCCGTGCCACCATGAACGGCACGGCAAATGACCCCTGCCGCGCCATGCATGACGGCGCGGCAAATACCACCAGCGTGGCCCGTAGGATACGGCGATGATGTGGCGGCCGACGTGGAAGGCCTTTGTCGCGCCATGCATGGTGGCACGGCTTAGTGTTTTTGCCGCGCCATGGGCGTCGGGGCGACGCTGGGTAGACCGCCATAGTTGGGGGGCACGGTCTGTCCAGGTACAGCACCACCCTTTAAGGCGCTACAAATGGAAAGCACCGCGGGGCCACGGCGTGGTGCTGGGACAGACCGCGCCCCCAGCTATGGCGCGGTCCGTCCAAAATCCAGCAGCGTATTTCCTTGCCTGTTTCGTTTGGGTATTTGCTCGACATTGAATAAGAGAGGCATTCTTATGTTTTTTTCACAAGACGGCAAAGAGAGTTATCATATTGTAGTAGACAATGCAAACTGAGACAAAGTAGTTGGGGCAAAGTTCGAGTTATATTAGTACATGATCCAAGCAATGTCAGCAACATGATCTCATTCATTAACATCTCCCAAGCTGAGTTATACAATCCATGCTACATCTATCTAGTTGGGGGTGTACGGGTCACGTGATAGGTTCATGTTAGGAGTGAATGTGACCCTGCACTGCAAGTGCACTCACCTATCCGCCATCGTAACCCTGAGCACCCATATTGTAGTCAAAGTAGTATTCTTCGTACCACTGACTACAGGGTTTGGAGAATTCTTCTGTTGGAATGGAAACGCCCTTCCCGTAAGGGTCCACAGGCTGCGCCGTCGAAGTCTTAGCCACCTGCGGGTCAGAGGAGCCGGTTGGTGTGGCCAAAAGGGTGGATCTATAGGGGCTGGGCTCTCTCCTCGCCTAGGGAAATCCGGCGACACCCATGGGGTGTCCACGCAACCCAGCTTCATAGCTAGCTTCCTGCATCCCCTTTGGATCTTCTGTAAATTGATTGAAACATAATTAAATAGTGAGCATGATTTGTATCAATACTAGCATGTGACATATTAAAAAAAGTATACACTCGCCCTTCACGAAATGGTACGTTTACTGAACTAAGCTATCTAAGCTCCGTGGCTGTATATGGCTTTGGTGGAACAAACCGCTATGCTTCTCTCAGCCTTTCCCAGTTCCCACTGATCATAAGGTGTTTCTTCATCAGCCACATCATGTATGAGTCTATCCTGCACCATCATCCTATCATGTGGAACTGTGTAAGGAGTAACCACTGAGACAACTGGAACGACATTAATCGGGACTGCAGGAATGGGCATAGCGGGCACATAATTCTGTACTGGCCCCTACAACGTTACGTCCATACCATCGTAGCCTTGTTCCTCCTCATCAGAACCATCTAAATCGGTGCTATCATCATCATCATAGCAGTATGAAATGTTTCCTCCTCTACCTGCTCCTCATCGCTCTCCTCCAATTCATCCACATTAATTATGTAGCCTACATCATGGGTTGCCAATGGTGCAGAATGTGGCACCTCCTGCATGAGGTGACTATCCAAATCCATATCAGCAGGTGATGAATGCGCATCAACACCAAACTTATCTTCATCATGCACATAATCATGGGCTTCTTGCTTGCGAAAGGCACCCTCCACCACAACCTCCGCCGTTGCAACATTGGAGCACGCAACCAACTTTACATAGCGCTCCCAATCCTTGGGCTTGCGCAACGGCACAATGAGGAAATGTACCATATTCCTCTCGCTATCATACCTAACCTCCAATGAAAATGTACCATCAAACTTCTCCCTGACACGCAACACCAGGTCACTAAAGCTAGGAGGATCATCCCACATCTCCATCTCTTCTTCCATGTCCTCAAACTCACAATCTTGCTTTCTATAGTGACCCCATACAACAACCGCACTACACAGTCCATCAACATAAAGTATCGAACATAGTTTGTTAGCTTCTCATACAGCAATTCACCATAAATTATATGACACTTGGGCCTAACCAAATGATATCTAAGTACAAAGTAGCGATCCAATCTACAACTACCAATTTTACTCCTATATAACACTGAGTACGAACTCTTTATACATTAACAAGTAACTAGCTAATAATAATATACATTAAACCTATATAGACTAAACCTAATACCTAATAATATAATCTGTATGGACTAATTTACATATATATATACTAACTTATGATCAGGAAATACAATGTATTGGTAGCACACACAAGGGAGAAATTGATCCTTTACCTTTTTCACTGCAGGAAACCTCACCGCAATGCCTACGAATGACGGGGAAGACCCATTTGGAGGAGGAGATCGGGCCGGGCCGGACAGTGCAATGCCCGGGAGAGGAGGCCGGAGGCTAGCCCGCCGGCCGGCGAAGCAGCAGGCGGGCCGCCGATGTGCGGCCCGGCCTCCCAACCCCGCGCCTCCCAACTACCGTGGCGGACAAAGGACGGACGGACGGGAGGTGAAAGCCCTAGTTTGGTTTTGGATAATTGATGAAACCTTTAGACTAATCCTTTGTGGCTAAGTGTGTGTAGCAAAAGAAAGGATAGTCCACACCAAGTGATGGAGACTTGGAAAACATCATGGTGACGGTGGTGAACACTAAAAGATGGTGACCAAGTGCTCCAACTTGAAAAGAAGAAAGAGAAAAATAAAATGGGCTCAAGGCAAAGGTATAATTGATAGGGTCATTCTGTTTTGGCACTCAAGACACCAAAGAGGGTGTAAGTGTATTTAGGATAGATAGTCGTACTATTAAGAGGGGTGATATTAATGCAAAAGCGGTTATAAATGCCACTAGGTGTTCTTATTCCATGCATATGGATTAGGACCTAGTGAGAGCTAATAAATCCCTTGGAAAATGATTTAAAAATACTAAAACACTTGCACAAGTGAAGACACATGTTGGTGTTGGCATATGAAAGCAAGGGATAGTGGGGTTTGGGTCTAAACCTCTCCTGTCGAACTTGCGAGGCAGGATTCAGAGTTTTCCGGAGCTGATTGCAGTGACCGGACATTGGTCTCGGCTTGACCGGACGCGTCCGGTCCTTTGGTGAAAGAGCGCTGGGTCCGGCCGGTGTTGCCGCGACGCTGCCCGGCCGTTTCCGGGAGCTCTCGGGGAGCTCTCTGGAATCGACCGGATGCTGTCGCTGAGGGCCGACCGGACGCTGTGGTGACACGTCCGGTCAGCGCTGACGTACGCTGGCGTCAACTTCTGGCAAAGGGAAGAAGGCGAACGGATGCTCGGCGCGTCCGGTCACCCGGACCGGACGCGTCCGGTCGTGTTTTGCACGTTCTGGATGCTCTCTGGGTAGCGACCGGACGCCACTGTTGGTGCGTCCGGTGGTTGTACAGGACGCGTCCGGTGCCTGTCTGACAGCACACGAGTGAGAGCTAGTCGTTGGGTGCGAATGTTAGATTTCAAACGGCTAGTACACGTGGACGTTTATGGGCGACCGGATCTTTGGACCGATGCGCCCGGTCACCCGCCTTGAGCGTCCGGTCAGGGCAGCGCAGTGTAACGGTTGGATGAGGTCTTGCCCCTCTATATAAGCTTGTTGGTCAGCTCTAGCTCACCCTCTTGGACATTTTCATTTGTAATACATCCTTGTGAGCTAAAGCAAACCTCTCACACTCATTCTTTTGCTTGATTGTGCATTCATAGTGAGATTGGGAGTGATCTTAGTGCATTTGCTTAGAGTTTAAGCATCTAGTGGCACTAGAGATCGTTGAGCATCGGGATTGCTTATTACTCTTGGTGGTTGCCGCGACCTAGACGGCTTGGAGCTACGGTGGAGGTCCGGCACGTGTTGGTGATTGTTCGTGGCTGGCTCCTGGTGATTTGTGAGGGGTTCTTGCGCCTATTCCCCGCGGGAGATTCGCGAAAGGTGACTCTAGTAAATTGCTCGTGTCATTGAGTTACCTCGCTTGTGGGTAGTTGCTAGCGGCACCCGTGGATTTCTTGGTATTCATTAATATTCATATTGTGATTGATACATTCATCTCTTGCCGGGCTTCGGCAACAATCACCCTATCCCTTGTATTATATTGTTTCATTGTTGTTCTAATGATAGCATTAGAGTAGTTTAGTTCTCTAGTTTGATTACCTAGGAGTATACTAGCAACTTAGCCTTTGTGTGACAAGAAGAGATCATATGCTCACTAGAACTGTCAATAGGTGGTTTGCCTAACAAGTAGAGTTAGAGCAAACTATATTTACGCCATTTGTTATACTAACCTCTTGCTCTAGTATTTTTATAGATTTTTAATTAGGCTATTCACCCCCTCTAGCCATTTAGAACCTTTCAAGTGGTATCAGAGCCGTGGTCACTGGTTGATTCAAGGCTTAACAACCTTCGGTGCAAAATATGGCTCAAGTTGTGTTCAATCATGTTGGGGGCTATTGGTATTAATTAAATGCACACAAGAAAATATAACTATCCGCAAGCGCACAGATATAATACCGTTGTAGCACTTCACCCGGAGGTTTTAAATATCGTATCCACAAGGAAACGTGTGTGATTAACTACGGTCTAACTCAACTAGAGGTGGCTAAAGGTAAAACTAGAAAGATAAAGATTATACTAAGGTAGACACTAGGCTAAGGTTTAATATGGTTGAGAATAGCAATCTATGTTGATAATAAAAGGAGTATAGTATGTTTATGATAATAGGAGTGTTTGTTGATGATAATAGGTGTATAGAGAGGATAACTATGGTTCTCTTCTTCTAACTTTAGGTAAACTATGTCTTCTACTATTCAACTTGGGACATTATTCGGAAGCGCATTGAGTACGTAAACCTCACCCTACTCGATAACCGTGTCCCTGCCAAACCTATCAACGGGAGGTGCACTATAGAGGACTCAATAGGTCTGTCACACCTACAATCTACCACCGATCCAGAAGATTAGGGGACATTCACGATTAACCCTAGCCTAAGCACCACGCCTACACTATGATTAATACTCTACTCCACTTTGGATAGGAATAAAGTACTCCGAAGAGTCGCAAACCAGATGAACAATATAAACAAAGTAAACTTAGATCAAAAGATGATTACCAGAGAAATCTCGAAGACAAACTCATGAAGAACTTGAATCCGCTGAAGTACAAGCCGTAGAGGGAGCACCGACAGGCCGGCACCTCTTCCGAACTCTTCCCTCACTCTCCATCTCACTATTATCTACAAGTCTAGATCCTAGAGACGTTGATCCATTTGAGGGACCCCTCTCAGAGATTACAAATGAATTAGGGTTTCAGGATGGGGGCTCTGGCCCTGTATTTATAGCCCGGTGGGAGAAACGACGATCGTTGGATCAAACCGACTTAAGGTACGGTGGAGATGCATCCTAAGAGGCGGTGGAAGAAGCTTCCAGAAGACGGGCGTGAATGGGCTCTGGGGAAGGCCGGCCGGCCTGGGGAGAAATGCCGGGCGGCCTGGGCCCAAATCCAATTGGGCCCAGCTTCGTTTGTGTGTCATCTTGCTCCTTTCAGGGCCCAATAGCGTATGTTTCGATCTGGAGTTGATATCTTTTGATTCTGGGCTTCAAATATGGCAAATGATATGTCCGTTTCGATCGTCTCGACAAGCCCATCGTAATGGTGTAGTATAATTTCTTAGATGAGATATATTATTTGTAAAAAACTGCAAACACCTGCAAAACAAGTGAGAACACCAAAACTCGTGGAACTCGTTAGAACCAAAACCTATAACTATGCTTTGCAATTCATTTTATATCAATTTATGCAAAAGTTAACGGTTATATCTGGTACTTAATGACCGTCAACAGGGGCAAACCACTGTTCTTTGATGGCTTATCTTTTGACTGTTGAAAGAGAAAGATGAAGATGTATCTTGGTTCAATCAATGACAAGGTGTGGGATGTGACCGAGAAGAAATTCGTTATTCTTGATCCCACCGATCCAACTCCAAGAAAAGTCGAGTTGAAGCAATGCAACACAATAGCTCTCAACACCATCTACAATGGCATTGATTCCAAGGTGTTTGAGCAAATCAAGGATCTTGACTATGCATTTAAAGTGTGGAAGAGATTAGAGGAAACATATGAGGGCACTTCAATGGTAAAGAGTGCCAAGTTGTACATGCTCAAGGACAAGCTCACCAACTTCAAGATAAAGGATGATGAATCAATTCCGGAGATGTTCTATAGATTGCAAGTCATCATCAATAATCTCAAGAGTTTAGGTGAAAAAGTTAGCAATGAAGACTTCTCTCATCGATTCTTGAGTTGCTTGCCAAAGAGGTTCAAGGCATTGAGAACCATCATCTTTAGAGAAGGGATGAAAGAGAAAACACCAAACGAGATCCTTGGGGAAGTGATAACCAAGGACCAATACAATAATGAGAACAAGGAAGAGGATGCTAAAGAGGAGAAGAAGAAGGAGAAGAGTGAGGCATTCAAGGCCACATCATCATCAAAGGACAAGGGCAAGAAGAAAAAGAATAGGTCAAGTGATGATGAAGATCAAGCCTCCGATGAAGATGATGAAGAAGAACTAGCTCTTCTTGTGCGCAAGTCTGGCAAATTCATAAAGAAGAAGGATTACCATGCAAGAAAGAGAAAGGACAACTATAAGAACAAGGACTATGTGAGAAGATGCTACAAGTGCAAGAGTCCAGATTATATTCTTGAGGATTGTCCATAAAATAGTGATAATGATGATGACTACAAGAAGAAGAAGAACAAGAAGGACAAGAAGGAAAAGCAAGACAAGAAAGTCACTTTCAAGAAGAATGGCAATTCCTATATGGCCACTTGGGATAGTGATGCTTCCTCAAGTGATAGAGATGATAGTGATGATGATAAGAAAAGCAAGAAGAAGGGGCATGCAAGCATTGCCATCTTTAACAAGCATTCCGTCTTTGATTATCCATCATGCTTC
>JADLZL010004335.1:0-271206 GCA_015844335.1 Chrysopogon serrulatus
TCCATCTACCTAGAGTAGGGCTTTAACTAACGAATTCCACGAGTTTTGGTGAATCAATGGTTTTGTAAACGCCGAAAAAAGATAAACTTTTTAGCTACACCGCAACATAGAATGCCAGAATGAACGCCACGGCAATACAGGAACATTTCAGAAGGGACGAGAAGGTACCACACCGAGCCGGGGCCCGGTGGCTGAGCCGCACCGCCCGGTCCGGCCCCTGGACCGGCCGGTCTGGGGCAACCCCCGGTTGCGCCCCGGTTCGCTCGGTTTATTCCACCGCCTTTGAGGAACGATCTCCACCATCCGTCAAGGTCGGTTTGATCCAAGGGCTCACGTTGATTCGCCAGGGCTATAAAAGGAGAGGCACACCTCCCCCAGGAGGAGAATCCAAGAGAAGAAGAGAAGAGCTTTAGCTAGAAAACCTAATTAGGATTCTCGGAGGTGTCCCTTGAATGGATGACCTCTCGAGTTAGCATTCCAAGAGAGAGCTAGTTCTATACCTCTAGAAGCTAGTTCTTCAGAGGGAGAGAAATAGAGTTTAAAGAGAAAGTTTTGGAGGAATATCGGCCTGTCGGTGCTACCTCTACGGCTTGTATCTGAGACTACTTTGGAGTCAACTTCTGTGTTCAAGTAAGTAACATTGTTTATTCTGTTTTGCTAGTTTATGACTCTTTTTGAGTACTTTAATCCTTGTAGCTCTTGGGTTAAAGTAGTAATCGTAGTGTAAGCGTGATGCTTAGACTCCGTTGCTCGTAGATGTACCCTACTGTCCGGATTTGGTGGTAGCTCGTGGAGGTGACTTATAGCTCCGTTGAATCTTACTTATTCCACTATCCCGTCAGTAGGCCTAGCAGGAGAATAGTTGGTAGTCAAGTATAGTTCTGTCTGTGCTTATCCTATCCAACTCCCTAGTGAAATATTTTAATCATAATTTGCTTGAGCCTGAACTAGAAACCCTAGTTGTCCCCTCTATATCCCTACCTTCTACAAGCCCTTTTGTTTGCTACTCGGTTGGTTAAGTGTAGTTTAGAAGACCCTCACACATCTTCCTTTGGGTTCGATATTAAAACTGGGTATACTTATCCGGTGAAGTGCTACAACGTATCCGTGCGCTTGGAATTATTCAAGAGGCATTAGCAGATACCAACAAGCATTTCTGGCGCCGTTGTCGGGAAGACGTCGCCGAGATCACTCTGAACTTATCTTAACCTCGTGTTATAATCTTATCTTTTCTTTGTAGACTATCACTCTTTACCTTTTCTATTTCTCTTTACCATTTCTATCCTTCAATGGATCAACTTAATTCCACGCCTATCTATAAATATAACTTCATGAGCCTACGCTTAGGGCTAGAGCCATCCGCAAAGCCAATCTTAGCCTCGACTATAAGCTACGCCCATGTTTGATAGACATGGTTAGAAACCAATCTTTCTCCAGGAGAAGACAATGCTAGCCCTTATTCTCACCTCAATGAATTCGAACAAACCTGTGCGCGTGTTTGCGCATTAAGGATATGACCGATGAGACTATCCGATGGAAGCTTTTTCCTTTTCTCTTTATTTGGAGAAGCTAGACATTGGTATGATCTCCACGTTGAGAGTGTTAAAGGTGACTGGGAAGCATTATGTGCTGAATTCTCGCCTTCAATTCTATCATATTTCTAGGGTAGTGGATCTCCGCTTAGAAGTCATATCCTTTAGGCAAGAGAAGAAGGAGACTTTAATTGAAGCCCAGGACGGGGAACGCTTTTAATCGCTTAACTCATTACGGACCTAGTCTATCCATACCGGACCCGTCCTACTTCAATATTTCTATAAGGGTCTAAATAGAAAAACCATGAAATTCCTTAACCTTACTTACGGAGGATCATTCTTGCATATCACTCCCGATGTTGCAAGAAATGTCCTTACAAAAATTCATAAAAATAAAGCATCTTTAAAGAAGCTAGTAGAGGAAGAAGATCCGATAGTTGATCGGGAATCCACACCTACCATATTTCAACCTCGCAACTATCAACGAGCTTGAACCACGGGAGGAGGAAGAAATTCCACTTCCAAAATTCATGCTCGAGATCGAGGATGATATATTTGCCGATTATGGAAACACCTCGAATTATTATGCCATTAGGGAGACCACGTAAGACAACAAAGTCGTCACCTAGTAAATGAGTCTTAAATTCTTCCGAGGTGGCTTTCCTTAAGCAAAATGCTAAAGAGCTTGTGTCGATTATAAGCAATGATTGGTTGAATGAATCGAGCTTTCTCTCGATATCATCCGAGTTGATTTTACATCAACCACCATACCTTGCCGAATCCACAAGGGATCTTTCAAAGCATTATACAACCCTGTTGTGGGAGTTAACATCATGTCTGCAATATTTGCTCAAGATCTTTTAAAAGACATGCCCTTAACCCCAACAATAAAGTTTATGAAAAGTCCTTTAGGCCATCTTATTCTAAGTTTTGGAATTCTCTATGTATTACCTATTTATGTCAAAGAGATAAGAGTTTATTTGAGCTTCTATGTCTTTGATGTTATAGAGTTTGACGTATTGATTGGACAACCTATACAGAGACTTTTGCAAGAAGGACAAGAAGGGAATTTGAACATTAGCCTTGGGAAGAACTTTAAACTGCCTATATCAATAACTCGTGTTCTCAACAGTGAGACTGAGTCACTTCCTGAGCCTAATCCTATGGAAGAAGTCTTAGAGACAACCCTTGAATCATCTTTCGAACCGGATCTCGAGGATGATCCCGAACCACTAGAAGAGGAAGGAGATAGTACGCTAGAACCGACCCTCTAGATGAGTCCGAGGAACCACCTAAGCCTCCCATAGAGCTCAAACCCCCGCCATACGGACTTAAATATGCCTTTTCTGAATAATGATCGAGAATCTCCTGTAATAATTAATGACAAAACTCTCGAGGAGAAGACCTTCCGATTGATCACAGTCTTAGAAAAGCATAAATCTGCTTTTGGCTATTCACTCCAAGATTTTAAAGGAATCGGTCATGTTCTTTGCACCCATCGCATTCCTACAGATCCTGAGATAACACCCTCTAGAGAACCACAACGTAGATTGAATAATGCGATGAGAGAGATTGTTAAGAAAGAGGTTTTGAAACTGTTACATGCCAGGATCATATATCCTATGCCACATAGTGAGTGGGTAAGCCCTATGCAAGTCGTGCCTAAAAAGGGAGGCATGACAGTTGTTAGAAATGACAAGAACGAATTAATTCCACAAAGAACTATCACGGGATGGCGGATGTGCATTGATTACCAAAAGCTAAACAAGGCAACAAAGAAAGATCATTTTCCACTTCCCTTTATTGATGAGATGTTGGAAAGATTGGCGAATCATTCTTTCTTTTGTTTCCTTGATGGGTATTCAGGATATCATCAAATACCGATCCACCCCGATGACCAAAGCAAAACCACATTCACATGTCCATACGGAACTTATGCTTACCGTAGAATGTCTTTTGGACTATGTAATGCTCCAGCTTCATTTCAAAGATGCATGATGTCTATATTTTCTGGTATGATTGAAGTGATAATGGAAGTTTTCATGGATGACTTTTCTGTATATGGAAAAACTTTTGATAAATGCCTTGAAAACTTAGATAAGGTTTTGCAAAGATGTGAAGAAAAGCACCTAGTTCTTAATTGGGAAAAATGTCATTTCATGGTGAGAGAAGGAATATTACTTGGACATTTGGTGTCCGAGAGAGGGATAGAGGTAGATAGAGCTAAAATTGAAGTAATTGAACAACTACCTCCTCCCGTTAATGTGAAGGGAATTCGAAGCTTCCTAGGTCATGCAGGCTTTTATAGACGGTTCATACATAACTTTTCATACATTGCTAAACCTCTAACAAACCTACTAGCTAAGGATGCTCCCTTTGAATTTGATGACGCTTGTTTAAAAGCTTTTGAAACCCTTAAGAAAGCGCTCATCTCGCACCAATCATTCACCCCCCGATTGGTCGCTACCTTTTGAATTGATGTGTGATGCAAGTGATTATCTTTGTGGGGGCAGTTTTGGGACAAACTAAGAAAAAGAAACATCACGCAATCGCATATGCTAGCAAAACTTTGACAGGACCTCAACTTAATTATGCAACTACTTGAAAAAGAGCTTTCGGTTGTTGTTTTTGCTATAGATAAGTTTAGATCTTACTTAGTAGGAGCAAAGGTAATTGTTTATATTGATCATCTTTGCTCTTAAATACCTGCTCACTAAGAAAGATGCTAAACCCTGACTCATAAGATGGATTTTGCTACTCCAAGAATTTGACTTAGAAATAAAAGATAAAAGAGGAGTAGAAAACCTGTTTGCCGATCACTTGTCTAGAATGCAGTTTAAGAATATGCAGGAACTACCAATCAATGACTCTCTTCGAGACGACACGCTCTACGCCATCTCCAGGTCGGATCCCTGGTACGCGAATATTGTCAATTTCATGGTTGCCGGATATGTACCACCAGGAGCGGACAGGAGAAAGCTTATTTATGGAAGTCGTCTACATATATGGGATGATCCTTATCTCTTCCGAGTATGTGCTGATGGACTACTCCGAAGATGTGTGCCCACTAATTAAGGAAGGACTACAGATCATTGAAAAATGTCACTCATCACCATATGGAGGTCATTATGGCGCATTCCGAACCCATGCAAAGATCTGGCAAAGTGGATTCTTTTGGCCAACCATGTATGAAGACACCAAGAATTTCGTCCGAAGATGTGGAGCATGTCAGAGGCACGGCAATATCAACTCAAGAGATGCTATGCCCCTCACCAACAATCTTCAGATCGAGCTCTTTGATGTCTGGGGAATTAATTACATGGGACCATTTTCGAAGTCAGGCAACTATAAGTACATTCTAGTGGCAGTTGATTATGTCTCAAAATGGGTAGAAGCACAGCCATGCAAAGCTGCCAATTCTATAAATTCCAAGAAGATGTTTCAGGAGACAATATTTCCAAGATTCGGTGTTCCAAGAATGGTGATTAGTGATGGAGGAACTCACTTCATTGACAAAGACTTTCGTAACTACTTAATGAAGCAAGGGATTCAACATCACGTGGCTACTCCTTACCATCCTCAAACAAGTGGCCAAGCTGAGACTTCCAATAAGCAAATCAAGAATATCCTACAGAAGACAGTTAACGAGATGGGAACCGCTTGGAAGGAGAAGCTACCAGACGCACTATGGGCATACCGAACTGCCTACAAGACACCTCTTGGCATGTCACCTTATCAGCTGGTCTACGGCAAGACCTGTCATTTGCCAATAGAGCTCGAGTTCAAAGCTCATTGGGCAATCAAGAAATGGAATATGGATCTCGAGGCTGCTTGAACAAAAAGAAAGATGCAACTCTCAGAACTAGATGAATGGCGAGAAAAAGCATATCATAACTCGAAGATCTATAAAGAGAGAACTAAAAGGTGGCATGATAAGCGAATCAAGAAGAAAAGCTTCAATCCTGGAGATAAGGTGCTATTATTCAACTCCAGAGTGAGATTATTCGGACATGGAAAGCTACGAAGCAAATGGGAAGGGCCATTCACGGTGGTAAATTCGTCATCACATGGAGCAATGACACTTCAAAACCACGAAGGTACGTTATTCAAGGTAAATGGCCAACGTCTTAAAATTTTTCTAGAACCTTCTAGACCACCTGAGGAATTGGATGAAATTTATTTCTTAACTTTTCCCTAATTTATTAAAAATAAAACCCCGTCACGAATTGGGTCGCGACGGGAGAAAATTTGGAGAGAAAATGGGCCGAGAATGCACCCCGCGAAAGGGCACCGAGAACCGGGCCAGGGTGGGACCGGCCGGTCCCACCCCAGACCGGTCGGTCTCCCCAGGTGCCTCCTCGCGGTCCGCCACCTCTTGTTGCGAAGTTTGTTCCATTAGGGTTCCGAATATTCGGTCATGATCCATATCTGACGCCGCTTTATCGCGATAGATGCTCGGGATAGATTAGGATGGAATGACCCCTACCCCAAGGAACCAGGACTATATAAACAAGCCCCTGGGGTCATTCTCCCCTCATCCCAAGAGCTCTCCTCTCTTAGCCCTAGCAAGGAAGCTCTCCAATCTCTCCATCTCCCACCAAATGGCCAACCCAAACCTTCCCTACACCGTCGAAGAGCCGGAGGAGGTCCTCCCACTAGCGATCATCCCGCCAAAGCAGCTGGCGGTGGTGCCACCGAAGGCGATCGTCCCGGTGCCATCGAAGGAGGTCGTCCGAGCTCGACCTCAAGGAGCTCCACTGGAGGAGGCGCGCTTCGCTCAAGCCATCAGGAGGCCGACCATTGCACCTCCAGCCCCTCGGCCGCTTCTCGGAGATAAGCCTTGCCCGCTCGGTCAGCCTAGCATTTCTTTCCCCCAGGGCACCAAGTTACTATCTGCAAGAGAGGGGGAGAGGCTGTTGGGTGTCACCACCAAGTTTGGGGTGGTGACTGGAGCGAAGTACACCACAGAGAAGGAGCGAGTGACTCTGGATGGTGTACGGGTGGATCCAAGCAAGGTCAAATTCCATCCACCACCAAGAGCTAACCCGGAGCCGCCGAAGAAGAAAGCTAGAGCTGCACCAGTCCCTCGTCAGCAACGACTTAACCTAGCCACGCTGGAGACTAGGATAGATCTGGGGGCCCGCATTTGTCGGAAGTGCTCAACACCCTGACCACGGCTGTGCAACGCATAGCTAATCTAGAGCTGAAACAGGAGGAGATGCGTCTCAAGAATAAGGCGCTGAAGGCTAGGGTTGAGGAGCTGGAAAAGAAAGAATAGAGATAGAGATGTATAGGCACACGTGAGAGTTAGTTCATTAGTTTGCTTAATTAGTTCATTAGTTAGTTTGTTAGTTCGATTAGTTAATTCCTTCATTCATTTATTGTGTAATAAATGTGCCTCATTTATAATAAAAAGTTAAGTTTTAGAGTCATCATCTCTCTCTAGATATATATTTTATTTTTGTCTCCACCTTGTTGTGCATAAAAGGAAACAGGAAACAAGTGTGGGGGAGACAACCAGTAAAGAACACAGAAGAACATCTACAGGAGCCAGGTACGCACTCCAAAGTACTCTCATTTATTAAACAACTGAGCTTAATTAAATGTCCTTTAATAAAACATGATTACACCTCAAGGATGAGTGGCTTAGTCATAACTTAAGGCAAGAATCACATAAATTCATCTCCTGTACACTTGCAGCTGTTGGGAACTCTTTATAGGGACCCCAATGCTTCTTAAGTTGTTGACAAGTATGAGATAGTAAAACATGAAAACCTAAATTTCTCTGCCTGATTATTGGAGCATTTATTTCAAAAACACAAAAACAATAGCTAAGCTACTCCTTTGTGGTTTTAAAATACCTATAGAGCCATACATGATCATAACTTGCTACATAAGTTACTTATCTTGCACTGAGCTCTGTCAGCTTTTGAGACCCGTGTTGT
The DNA here is from genome assembly GCA_015844335.1 of Chrysopogon serrulatus. NCBI lineage: Eukaryota > Viridiplantae > Streptophyta > Magnoliopsida > Poales > Poaceae > Chrysopogon > Chrysopogon serrulatus. The sequence continues at coordinate 7,478 of JADLZL010004335.1, forward strand.
AGAGACTTATCATGCTCTCAAGATCAAGATCCACTTACACTCCAAATATGCACTATCCCTACACTGGGGGTAGGCACAGCTTTTCCATCCACATAGAAAATGTGCTGCTCTTACACTGAGAGTACGCACCCAAAAAGATCTTTGGTAGGACTATGTTTATCTATGCTCTAACATTATCAGAAATCTCTATCTTGCACAAAGTTTTTGTGCAGGATGACATAGGCTATACAAAAGAAAAGGAGAGTTAAAAGAGAAAAAAATGGACAAGGGTCCAAATGTTAAAAAGAACAAAAGGCACAAAGATGCCTAACTCTCAAGAAAAAAAAAAGAAAAAAAAGAAGAAAAGAAAAATTCAAGATAGCCCATTGTCTCCAAGCACTCCAATTCAAGCAAGAGAGATATATCCTTCAAAGAGTATGAGCATAAGTAGAACAGGATAGCCACCATATATTCCACACACATGCACATCTTGATCTAAGAGTATGACACTTCTCTCCTTGGGACTCTTACGCTGGCTCAGTAACGTGTAAGGTAAGTATACTATTTCTTGCCAAACCTTCAAACTCCAAATAAGCCTATTAGAGGTAGGTTGCATGGAAGGGCATCACTCATTCATGCCTAAGTGAGATCCACAAATGCCACATAAATGAGTGATTTGAGAGTACCACATTGAGGAGCAGGTAAGCTACATATTTCAAAAATCTTACAAAAATCTCCAATGTTCCTAGCAGCGAAATAAAGGTAATCTGTTTGACTGTTCTACTTTTCAACTTCTCAAAGTTGTTTGGTAGACACTTTTGAATCTCACAGTGCAGGAATCATCAGGAATGAGCATATGTTGATCTCTTCGTCCTAAAGCTATGTCTGATCCAATCTTTTCTCGAGGACGAGTAAAAGCCTAAGTGTGGGGGTGTTGTTGACGGTCCTTAATGATCAAATCCAACCGTCAACTAATCTTCTAAAATGATATAAAACCAATCCATCTACCTAGAGTAGGGCTTTAACTAACGAATTCCATGAGTTTTGGTGAATCAATGGTTTTGCAGGTAAACGCCGGAAAAAGACACACTTTTGAGCTACACTGCAACATAGAATGCCAGAATGAACGCCACGGCAACACAGGAACATTCCAGAAGAGACGAGAAGGTACCACACCGAGCCAGGGGCCCGGGGGCGGCCAGGCCAGACCGGCCGGTCTGGCCCCTCGACCGACCGGTGCAGGGGCAACCCCGGTTGCGCCCTGTTCGCTTCGGTTTATTCCACCGCCTTTGAGGAACGATCTCCACCATCCGTCAAGGTCGGTTTGATCCAAGGGCTCACGTTGATTCGCCAGGGCTATAAAAGGAGAGGCACACCTCCCCCCTAGGAGAGAATCCAAGAGAAGAAGAGAAGAGCTTTAGCTAGAAAACCTAATTAGGATTCTCGGAGGTGTCCCTTGAATGGATGACCTCTCGAGTTAGCATTCCAAGAGAGAGCTAGTTCTATACCTCTAGAAGCTAGTTCTTCAGAGGGAGAGAAATAGAGTTTAAAGAGAAAGTTTTGGAGGAGTATCGGCCCTGTCGGTGCTACCTCTACGGCTTGTATCTGAGACTACTTTGGAGTCAACTTCGTGTTCAAGTAAGTAACATTGTTTATTCTGTTTTGCTAGTTTACGACTCTTTTTGAGTACTTTAATCCTTGTAGCTCCTGGGTTAAAGTAGTAATCGTAGTGTAAGCGTGGTGCTTAGACTCCGTTGCTCATGGATGTACCCTACTGTCTGAATTTGGTGGTAGCTCGCGAAGGTGACTTATAGCTCCGTTGAATCTTACTTATTCCACTATCCCGTCAGTAGGCCTAGCAGGAGAATAGTTGGTAGTTAAGTATAGTTCTGTCTGTGCTTATCCTATCCAACTCCCTAGTAAAACATTTTAATCATAATTTGCTTGAGCCTGAACTAGAAACCCTAGTTGTCCCCTCTATATCCCTACCTTCTACAGCCTTGTTTGCTACTCAGTTGGTTAAGTGTAGTTTAGAAGACCCTCACACATCTTCCTTTGGGTTCGATATTAAAACTGGGTATACTTATCCGGTGAAGTGCTACAACGTATCCATGCGCTTGCGGAATTATTCAGTAGGCATTAGCAGATACCAACAATGACAAAGGGAGAGAGAATACAAAGATAGCATGCATCAAGGGGGAGAGTAGATGAAGATTGAAGAATAGAAAGGGATCAAAAATTTTAAAACACACAAGTAGGGGGAGCAAGCTCATGAACATAATTGATTGCATTTGAATGTGCATATTCATATGATTTCTTGCATTGCACTTAGAATTTATTTATCTCATAAAGTGATATCTCTCTTGCTTGTGTGGTGCTTGCTAGTATAGAACTTGATTGATGGATTAATTACTAGCATGTATAGGTTCTAGCTAGAAGTAGCATTTTTCTTAGTGTCTTCCAAGTGGTATCTAGAAACCGTGCTTTTAATGTTGATTTCACGGGGGTTTCTAGCTATTTAATGTTTTCTAGCTAGATTTGGTGCTAAGGATGGTTCATGATGTGCACTCCGATGGTATCACGCTTCAAAGATCCATTCTATACACCTTAGCATCAATTTGGTAGAAATGACTCTCCCAAAACCGATTTATCCATCATGTGTGCAAAGCTTCTAATCCAAACTCTTAGCACATATGTAGGGGGAGCTATAGCTACCAAATAGGTTTTACATGACTTGTCCAACTCTTTTCATAAGCTCATAATGCTTGGACAAGTGGTGTAAAGCCAAAATTGAATTTAATTCTTATCTTTGTGGAGGTTGTCATCAATTACCAAAAAGGGGGAGATTGAAAGCCCTAGTTTAGTTTTGGCTAATTAATGAAACCTAGGACTAACCCTATTGCTAAGTGTGTAGCATTAAAGAAAGAGGAGGTCCAAGATAAGTGGTGGAATGGTGATTAAGTTGATAGAAGTAATCAAAGATGATTAAGTGCCACCCTTAGAGATGAAGGAAGATGAGGAGCAAGATGGAATGCTAGAGGCAAAGGTATATGTTAGGGCATTTCCATTTTGCCAGCCATAGGTGAGTAGAGAAGTTGATGGCCGGATTTAGGATTGATAACCGTACTATTAAGAGGGGCGATGTCACGCAATATCGGTTATCTAAGTGCCACTAGGTGAGCAATGACTTTGCATATGCATTAGAGACCTAGTGAGCCAACCATCTCTTGCAAAATTCATTTGAAAATACTAACACACGTGCACAAGTGGAAAGACACTTTGTTGTTGGCACATGAGAGCAAGGGTTGATGGTGTTTTGGGTGTAAAACCCTCCCGCCGAGCTTGCGAGGTGGGATTCGGAGGTTTTCGGAAAGTATTTGGTCACTCAGAGGTGACCGGACGCTGTCTCGGTAGGGACCGGACGCGTCCGGTCAAGCTGTGTCGTCCGCTGGTTTTTCAGGGACGACCGGACGCTAGCGACCGGACGCTCCGGTGCCAAGTCCGGTCGTGTGCGCTGGCAAGGCCGAGCTGAGCGAGGCCGAGCTGAGCGAGTGCCGGCCGTGTGTAGCGGACGCGGCCCGGTCAAGAAATGACCTCTCTGGTAGCTCTCTGGTGGCTGACCGGACACTACTGTTGGCGCGTCCGGTCGAGGCGTAGGACGCGTCCGGTCATTTTCTGACAGCGCGCGAGTGATCGAGCCGTTGGCGCGCAACGGCTATATTCAAACGAGCTAGACACGTGGCTGTGGTAGAGGGACCGGAGCTGGGACCGGACGCGTCTGGTCGCCACTTAACCCGCGTCCGGTCGACGCACAGAAACCTGTTCTTGTGAGTAACGGTTGGGTGCTTTGGTGGACGCCTATATAAGTGTATTGGCCGGCTCTAAGGAGTCTCTCTTGGTACTTTAACATACTTGACATCCTCTAGAGCTAAGCAAACCTTCTCCCTCACTTTGCATGCCTCTTGATTGATCTAGAGAGTGATTGGGAGGGCTTCTAGTGCATTTGCCTTGTGATTGAGCATCTAGTGGCACTAGTGAGCGTTCTTGCTGCGATTGAGCTTATTACTCTTGGTGATTGCCGTCACCTAGATGGTTGGAGCAGCGAGCCGGAGTTGAGCAAAGTTTGAAGATTATTTTTGGCCACTCCGGAGGTGATTGTGAGGGGTGTTGATCCCACCCCGCAGGAGATCGCAAAAGGAATCCTTAGTGGAATCTCGTGTCATTGAGTTACCCTCGCTTTGTGTGAGTTCTTGTGGCGCCCAGTAAGGGCTTGGCTTGTGACGCCGATTAGCCACCGAACTACCGAGTGTGTGGTCGACACAACGGGGAGTAGCGTGTCGACAAGCACGTGAATCTCGGGACAAAAATCTTGTGTCCCTCGGTGTTCTTGTGTGGTTTGATCCTTCGAGATCAACTTGGATTTCTCTATTGGATCATCTCTTCGGGTTTCATTGTATTGACAAGACGATGATTGGTCATCATCCCGAAGGCACGATTTGCACTCTGTTGACACTTGTTATGATCCAAAATTTATTAGCAATTACCATTACTTGAGGAACAGAATTATAACAAGAATAGGGTTATCATTAACAATTTCCACGAGTTTTGGTGATTTGTGCATTTTTCAGGGAATTATTCAGAAAAGACTAAAAAGAGGGATTTGAGTGCTTATTTACCACGAAACATAACCGCGACAAAAGGATATCACCGGAGGACTTAGGAAGACTCCAGAAGACACCCGAAGAAGTAGGGCCCGCAGCTGCTTTCAGGGGGGCGGGCGGCCCCACCATGGGGGCCGTGCCCTAGGGTGGCCGCCGCTGCCCCCCTTCGGAACCTTCTCCCGCTGCCTAGGGTTTTCATCCCGGCCGCTTGTTAAGTCGGTTTGATCCGACGGCACGTGTTAATCCCACGGGCTATAAAAGGAGGGCCATACCCCCCCTGGAGTAGGCCAGATCAAGAGATGAAGATTCAGAGCTTTAGATAGAGATCCACTAGATCTAGGCTAGCAATCAAGATAGAGATTAGAGAGATAGAGAGGAGAGTAGAGATTCAGAGGAGCCCCGGCCTGTCGGAGCGCCCTTCGGAGCTGTATTCGTCTGGATTCGGCTCCTCGCCGGAGCTGCGTGCTCGAGGTACTTTTGTATTTAATATTTCGATTCAAGTAAGCGGCGTTTATATTCGTTCTTTAGTTTGCAACTCATATTACATTGAGTACTTTGATTTGGGTAGCTCCTAGGTCAGAGTAGTTGTCGTAGCGTAGACGTGGTGTCTGGGTTATGATTACTTGTGAATGTCCCCTGATTAGCCGGATAGTGGTAGCTCGCGTAGGTGACTCTATAGCTACGTTGAATCCTCTGTAGTCCACTTCCCGTTGATAGGACAGACAGGCTGATAGGTGTCTGGTAGGTAGATTACTCTGTTTCTTCTCCTATTCAGATCACTTGCCCGATAAGACGATATTATACAAAGTTTACCGGTGGTTAGAACTAGAGTGCATTAGCTATTTCCTCGTTCTCGATAGTTTTCTAAGTTGTTTGTGCCCCGTAGATTAAGAAGTATTAGGCTAGATCATATTTCACCTACTGTTCCTTTGGGTTCGATATTAAAACCGGGTTGATCTTGGTGAAGTGCTATCAGTATATATCTGTGCGCTTGCGGATAATCTGATTATAATTATGATTAGGGTGCAGTTAATTTATACCAACAAGCATTTCTGGCGCCGCTGTTTGGGAACGGTTTGCTGATTTTGATTTAGCCTATCTTAGTCTATAGTTATCCTTATATTAAAAAAAAAATAAAAAAAAAAAAAAAATATTACGGAAAACGAATCGCAACTTTTATATCAATATGGAGCACCATCGGGATCGTACCTCCGACCAATAGAATCTTCTAAACCTATCACATCATCGGCTATGAGCTAGGGATTAATTAAATTAGTCCAAGAACATATCTTTTTTCGGTAACACTAGCGAAAACCCCTATTCCCATTTAACTAATTTTGAGCAAACATGTTCATGTTCTGCGCATTAAGGGCATGGCTGATGAAACTTTAAGATGGAAACTCTTTCCGTTTTCATTAACGGGTAGAGCCAAGAAATGGTATAATCGCCATGTTGGGAGTAGTCAAGGAGATTGGGAGATATTACGAAAATACTTTTGTCTTAAATTTTCCCAAAGAGAAAAGGTCGCTAAACTTCGATTTGAAATCATAGGATTCAAACAATTAAGTAATGAATCGCTAGGCAAGGCTTGGGATCGTTTTGATGGTTTTGTAAATTCGGACCTAATCTTGCTTTACCGTAACCCATGCTTTTACAACATTTCTTTTTAGGCCTTGATGATAAAAAAACAAAGAATATCTTAATTTGGCCTCGGGAGGAGCATTTATGCATATTATCTTTGTTGATCATGCTAAAACTATTCTTACTAATATTTTGAATGATCTCCCTCAAAAAAAGAAGAGTTGTTAGAAGAAAATTCTCAATTAGCTAAAACTGAACTTTTACTTGATTCATCTCAATCTGTAGTTGAATTAAAACCCTGAGCTAGTTGATGAGATAGTTCGAATTCTACGTGGATGTTTGAAATAGAGGATGATTTCTTTAATGATTTTGGGAATACTACACTTTATAGTAAAATTATTCAACCCCAAGCAATCCGTAGATTTTAATTTCAGTTTTTCACATCTCGATGATTTAAAATTTCTTAGAGAAATAATAAGAAATTTGATTTTTATTTTGGGTGATGATTGGTTGACAGAATCTAAGCAATCCCCGATATAATTCGTCTTGATTCACCCTCTGTTAATATAATGCTGCAAGTAAATTCATATCCTTTTGAAGCTTTATATAACCCAATTGTAGGAGTCAACATTATGTCATATTCTTTTGCTAGAAAATTCTTAAAAGACATACCATTAATGCCTATAAATAAATTACTAAAAAATTGTTTAGGACACATTATTCTTAGTGTAGGAGTTTTAAGTGCACTTCCTATTGTTATTAATGATTTCCGCATTTCGCTAAATTTCTATATCTTTGATGTGTGGGATTTTGATGTAATGATTGGGGTACCTATAATCAAACTTCTTCGAGAAGGTCGTAATGGTAAATTAAATGTCAAGCTTGGGAAGGGATTTAATTTCTCAATACCTATAACTCATACAGTAAATGTTAAAGCAGAGTCCTTCCCTGAATCAAATTCAATAGAAGAGGTTAAGGCAGTTGAGTATAATACTTTTATTCAACCTGATTTAGAAGATGATGCCCAGTTTTTCATTGATGAAGAGGAGGAGGACCTTATTGATCCTGAACCTCTTGATGAATTACTAGAACCACAAAAGCCCTCTATTGAGCTTAAACCATTACCATCTGGTCTTAAATATGTTTTCCTAAATAATGATCAAGAATATCCTGTGATTATAAGCGATAAACTCTCTGATGAAGAATCTTATAAATTAATAGCAGTTTTAGAAAAACATAGAGCCGCTTTTGGATATTCACTCCAAGATCTCAAAGGGATCAGTCCTGTTCTTTGCACCCATCGCATACCAACCAATCCAGAAATTACGCCTTCAAGAGAGCCTCAACGTAGACTCCAAAATGCGATGCGAGACGTAGTAAAGAAAGAAGTTTTAAAGCTTTTACATGCAGGGATCATATACCCAGTACCGCATAGCGAGTGGGTAAGTCCTGTGCAAGTTGTACCTAAAAAGGGAGGAATGACAGTTGTCCGTAATGATAAAAATGAATTAATACCTAAAAGAACTGTCCTTTGGATGGCGAATGTGCATAGATTATCGAAAACTAAACAAAGCAACAAGGAAAGATCATTTTCCTCTACCTTTCATTGATGAAATGTTAGAACATCTAGCAAATCATTCTTTCTTTTGTTTCCTCGATGGTTATTCAGGATATCACCAAATCCCTATCCACCCTGATGATCAAAGTAAAACGACTTTTACATGTCCCTATGGAACTTATGTTTATAGAAGAATGTCTTTTGGATTATGTAATGCACCTGCTTCTTTTCAAAGATGTATGATGTCTATATTTTCTGATATGATAGAAGAAATCATGGAAGTTTTTATGGATGATTTTTCAGTTTATGGAAAAACTTTCGATGATTGTCTAGAAAATTTAGATAAGGTTTTGCAAAGATGTGAAGAAAAACACTTAGTCCTCAATTGGGAGAAATATCATTTTATGGTTAGAGAAGGAATAGTGTTGGGACACTTAGTGTCAGAAAGAGGTATAGAGGTAGATAAGGCTAAGATTGAAGTAATTGAACAACTACCTCCCCCTGTTAATGCAAAAGGAGTCCGAAGTTTTTGGTCATTGTGGTTTTTATCGTAGATTTATAAAGAACTTTTCACAAATTGCTAGACCAATGACAAGATTGTTAGCTAAGGATGTACCTTTTGACTTTGATGAAGAATGCTTGGAATCATTTACTGTTCTTAAGAAAGCACTTACATCGGCACCAATCATCCAACCCCCCGATTGGTCTTTACCTTTTAAAATTATGTGTGATGCTAGTGATTATGTTTGTAGGGGCAGTCCTAGGACAAACAAAAGATAAGATGCATCATGCAATTGCTTATGCTAGCAAGACAATGACGAAGCACAATTAAATTATGCAACCACCGAAAAAGAACTTTTGGTCGTTGTCTTTGCTATTGATAAATTTAGATCTTACTTAGTTGGAGCTAAAATAATTGTTTATTCCGATCATCTTTGCTCTTAAATATTTGCTCACTAAGAAAGATGCTAAACCCCGACTAATAAGATGGATTCTATTACTACAAGAATTTGATTTAGAGATTAAAGATAGAAAAGGAATAGAAAATCCCTGTTGTCGATCATTTGTCTAGAATGTATTTTAAAGAACCACAGGAATTACCTATAAATGATTCATTAAGAGATGACATCTTTGTTTAAAGTAACCAAGACAGACCCTTGGTACGCGAATATTGTTAATTTTATGGTTGCGGGTTATGTACCACCCGGAGAAAATAAGAAGAGACTCATTTATGAAAGTCGTCTCCACATGTGGGATCCACCTTACCTCTTTCGGGTATGTGCCGATGGATTACTCAGAAGGTGTGTACCAAGAGAAGAAGGCTTGCAGATCATTCAGAAATGTCACTCATCACCATATGGAGGTCATTATAGGGCATTCCGCACTCATGCAAAAATCCGGCGAGTGGTTTCTTTTGGCCAACTATGTATGAAGACACCAAAGATTTCATCCGAAGATGTGGAGCATGTCGAGGCACGGAAACATCAATACAAGAGATGCCATGCCACTCACCAACAACCTTCAGATTGAGCTCTTTGATGTCTGGGGAATTGATTACATGGGACCCTTTGTGAAGTCAAAGAATTATGAGTATATTTTGGTGGCAGTTGACTATGTATCCAAGTGGGTAGAAGCTATGCCATGTAAAAATGCTAACTCCAAACATTCAAAGAAGATGTTCGAAGAAATCATATTCCCAAGGTTTGGAACACCTAGAATGGTTATAAGTGATGGAGGAACGCATTTCACTGATAAGAAGTTTCACTTATACCTACAAGCCCATGGAATACGACACAATGTCGCTACTCCATACCATCCTCAGACAAGTGGTCAGGCAGAAACGTCCAATAAGCAAATCAAGAATATTCTCCAGAAAACAGTAGATGAGATGGGAACTTTATGGAAGGATCGGTTACGGATGCACTATGGGCATACCGGACAGCTTACAAAACACCTTTGGGTATGTCACCATATCAATTGGTGTATGGCAAGACCTGCCATTTACCAGTTGAATTAGAACATAAAGCTCACTGGGCTATAAAAAGATGGAATATGGATTTGGACGCTGCTGGAGAGAAAAGAAAAATGCAATTATCAGAATTAGAAGAATGGAGAGAAAAGGCTTATCATAATTCGAAAATCTACAAAGAACGAACGAAGAAATGGCATGATAAGAGGATCAAGAAAAAAGGAGTTTTCACCCGGAGATAAGGTATTACTTTTTAATTCCAGGTTCAAATTATTCGGGCTTGGGAAGCTAAGAAGTAAATGGGAAGGACCCTTTACCGTCGTGAATGCGTCACCGCATGGAGCAATAACTCTACAATCAAACGAAGGTACGTTATTCAAGGTAAATGGGCACCGACTTAAACTTTATTTGGAACCATATGATTCAGGAGTAGTGGATGAAATTGATTTCATCCAATTACCAACTTATTAAGGTCTATTTTAGTCCGGTACGAAATTTTATCCGAATATATATCTAACAGAATCATAGGAGGATTCCGAGGCACCCCGCAGAAGGGCACCCGAAGTGGGCCCTGGGTTGGGCCGGCCGGCGCCCTAGTGGGGCCGGGCGGCGCCCGGTGTCCCCCTCGTCCCGTCTTTCGTCCCTCGACCTTCTACCCTCTTCCTACGTATATTCGCGTATGTTTGACGCATGATCGGATATACTTTCGTACGGATCACGTAGAACCTAGGTTTTATCCTCATCCTGTCTCCTAAAAACCCATATAAATACGTACCTAGACCTCCTCAACTTTATTCCATAACCAGCCACCTCTCCTTCCTCAAAAAAGGAGCTCTCCAGTTTAGATCTATTAGCAATGGCGAACAAGGCGATCGTCTCCTACGGCACGGACTTCAACAAGCATCCCCGGGCCGATGACTCGAAGGCCCTCGTCCCGCGCGGCCGAAGCCCCTCGCCGTTGTGCCGAAGCAAGCTGCAACACCTCAGCGTCATGAGCAAGTCTACTACGTGCAAGATCCAGATGCTCTTCCTCCACCTCCCGCAAGGCTGATGCTTGAAGGAGGCGCTAAAGGGAAGCAGATTGCCATCCCTCGTGGTACCAAGCTTCTTGCACCCAGAGCTAATAAGCCACTCGTATCAGTCGAGACTGACAAGAAGGGTAACTTGATATGCGCTAAGTACACCAATGCCTCTCGCCCTTCTGTTCAGGGAGTTCGTGCAAATCCTGATGAAGTATGCTATGTTGAGCCTATTGCACCTAAACCCAAGCCTAAACCTAAGAGGAAGAGAGAAAAGCATCGGCATTAGCATTGGAGAAGGTTCCCAAAGCACCAACCTTACGCATTCTTAACGAGAAATTTGAAGGCCTCTCCAACCTTGTCAAAGAGATGGAAACGTCCAATAATTTGAGGGACAAGCTCATAAATGAGTTAGAAGAGAAGGTTGGGATTCATGCTAAGTTACTCCGCAATCTTAAGCGCGAAAAAGAAAAGCTTGAAGGCGAGGTTACGGTTCTCAGGGCCGAAATTCAGGGCCTCAACAATGAAGGGCAGCATTAAGCGCCTAGTTATCCAATAAGGCACACTTCCGCTAGATTAATGAGTCGGTCAAGTTGAGTCGGTTTAGGTCAAAGCCTAAAGAGTTAGGGCTGTCGTTAGCTCAGTCATTAAAGCGTCTGTTGAATTATTTTTACCACCACTATGAATGAATAAAGTGCCTTATTTTATTAATGTGTGTTATCTACTCTACTCTCTATTTTTGGAATATTTTGTCTCCACATATTGTGCAGAGAATTACAGAAAAACAAGTGTGGGGGAAGCACAATCAATCACGAAGCAAAAATACGATCGGAAGAATAGCGTAATCCGAACCATCATCGAATCAACACCGCAAGACGCAAAGCGGGACCCGCAGGACCCCCGAGGTGGGGGGGGCCGGGCGCCCTCGGTGGGTCCGGGCGGCGCCCCCCCGGCTCTCCTCGTCTCCTCGTTTCGATCACGCTCGGGTTCAACTTAATTACGACTTAAATACATGTATTATTCTGCATTCGATCCGAACCATGAATCTCTATATTAAAATGCTTTAAGAAATAATAAACTCATTCAACCCATCACTTGAGAAATTTAAATTATATATCGCTCTAGAGTTGTGTTTTTTATGAAATTCAAAAGCACTTCATGATTGATTAAGTTATTGTGGAAAATAAGGTAGTTAAGATAATGATCACTGCGTTTTTCGATAATTTATCTTTGGAGATTTTTTATGAAAACTTTAAACTTTTTTAGCTTCACTCCTCTTTTTTATGGCATACAATAAGTCTAATCATGGTTGAGAGTTTTATCATATTCCCAGTGTCACATGTTAAAATAATTCACTATCTAGAGCAGTATTATGACGGAGGCATGAGCAAATCAAAAGAAATCCGAGGAAATAAAAAGGGACAAGTGTCCGAAACCTCGCCGAGATGGATCACGAGGAAATAAAAAGGGACAAGTGTCCGAAACCTCGATCAAAATAAGAAATATAAGCATGTGCTAAAAAAAGAAAAGCTTATGGTACCTCCGACATAATATGCCTAGAAGTGAGAAGTCTTTTCGATCTAGGAATATGATATTTCTCTCCCACATTATACACACTATTGGTGCCACTACAAAGAGAGATGCGACCACGTTTTTTACAAAATAACCTCTACTCCAAAGAAACATAATTACAGAAAGGTGTAATCAATCTTAAGCTATCTTACTCAAAGAATTACTTAAGAATTCATGATAGACACTTTTGAATCTCACAATACATGATTACTAGACTAGTGCTATATAATTTAGGTCCCAAGTTACGTATTGATGGTATCCATTACTAAAACCAACCTTTTCCTCGGGACGAGCAAAAGCCTAAGTGTGGGGGTAATTGTTGACACTTGTTATGGTCCAAAATTTATTAGCAATTACCATTACCCGAGGAACGTAATTATAACAAGAATAGGGTTATCATTAACAATTTCCACGAAGTTTTGGTGATTTGTGCATTTTTTCGAGGGAATTATTCGAGAAAAGAATAAAAAGAGGGATTTGAGTGCTTATTTACCACGAAACATAACCGCGACAAAAGGATATCACCGGAGGACTCGGGAAGACTCAGAAGACACCCGAAGAAGTGGGGGCCCACAAATGCTTCAGTGGGGCGGGCCGGCCCACCATGGGGCCGCCCGGGCGCCCTAGGGTGGCCGCCGCTGCCCCCCCCTTCTGGAACCTTCTCCTGCCGCCTAGGGTTTTCATCCTGGCCGCTTGTTAAGTCGGTTTGATCTGACGGCACGTGTTAATCCCACCGGGCTATAAAAGGAGGGCCATACCCCCCCTGGAGTAGGCCAGATCAAGAGATGAAGATTCAGAGCTTTAGATAGAGATCCACTATATCTAGGCTAGCAATCAAGATAGAGATTAGAGAGATAGAGGAGAGTAGAGATTCGGAGGAGCCCCTACTGTCGGGCGCCCTTGAGTCAGATTCGTGCGGATTCGGCTCCCTCGCCCGGAGCTGCGTTCTGAGGTACTTTTGTATTTAATATTCTGATTCAAGTAAGCGGCGTTTATATTCGTTCTTTAGTTTGCAACTCATATTACATTGAGTACTTTGATTTGGGTAGCTCCTAGGTCGAGTAGTTGTCGTAGCGTAGACGTGGTGTGCGGGTTATGATTACTTGTGAATGTCCCCCGATTAGCCCGGATAGTGGTAGCTCGCGTAGGTGACTCTATAGCTACGTTGAATCCTCTGTAGTCCACTTCCCGTTGATAGGACAGACACAGCTGATAGGTGTCCGGTAGGTAGATTACTCTGTTTCTTCTCCTATTCAGATCACTTGCCCGATAAGACGATATTATACAAAGTTTACCGGTGGTTAGAACTAGAGTGCATTAGCTATTTCCTCGTTCTCGATAGTTTTCTAAGTTGTTTGTGCCCCCGTAGATTAAGAAGTATTAGGCTAGATCATATTTCACCTACTGTTCCTTTGGGTTCGATATTAAAACCGGGTTGATCTTTGGTGAAGTGCTATCAGTATATATATGCGGCGCTTGCGGATAATCTGATTATAATTATTATTAGGGTGCAGTTAATTTATACCAACACACTCTCTCGGTTCCTTTCCTTGCGATTACATTTGTGCAAAGTAGCATACTAGGTTGTGTAGTGTAGTTTACTTGCTAAGGACATTAATCTTAGTGTGCCTAATGTATTAGGATTGTTAGAATTGGATAGGTTGGCTTGCCACCTCTCACTAGGCTAGCGCAACACTTGCTTCGCCATTTAGTGTACTAACCGGTTTATTTAAGTGCTTTGCAAGAATTTTTATAGGCTATTCATCCCCCTCTAGCCATTTAGGACCTTTCAAGTATTACCCTGCAGATGCATACAGGCTGCTGTCACCCAGAGTCTCTTAGGTATGGAGTAGATGTTGAAATAATTATGACAGTTGTCAATCCATATAGATGGCTGGGATCCATCAAATGTGGGAAAGTGCATCTTGAGAAATGTATGATGAGGAAGGCTATCTCTCTTATTGGATTCATGATGGAATCGATTAGTCTTGGAATTGCCTGCCTTGAACTTGTTCTTTCCCTGGTTATAGTCATGGCTGAAAGGATTTTCCTCTTCCCCAAAGATGATAGACTTAGAACTCTCACTCTGTGATCTGATATCATCCTCGAACTGCTTCACAGTTAACTGAGCTACTGCTTGACCATTTGCTCTAACCTACTGAGCAATATGCTTTTGCTCCGCTGTACGGGCATCCACCTTCTAACTGGTTGCTGTAAGTTGTGTCTTCAGTTCCTTCTGAATGATCCCCATGTTGGTCATCTGAGTGAAGAGCAATTGAAAATTCTCCATGACTTGATCCCACTGGATCTTCTCATCCTCGCTGCTCTTAGAAATTACGTCGAGCAGGATCTGCGTCTGCTTAGAAGGTTTGATTGGAGCCATCTTGACGCGTTGGGGAACAACAGGTTTGGACTGAATCCGCCCCTACAGCGTGTTCCACCAAATCACCCGACAACTGAAAGTGAGGCAGGATTGAGGGATTTTACGCAGAAACAAAGCTCCGCAACCCAAATCCATGGACACTTCCTCGCCAATCGCCATCGCATAAGCAATCGAATGGAGACTACGGAATTTTACGTGAGAACAACTGTCCCACAACCCTCGTCGCCAATTCAACGCGTGCTAGAGAGAATTTCGTGAGCAGGAAGAGGGAGCTCACAGTGGTTCACGCCGCCGAACCGAATCCGTGTCGATGCCAAACCCCAGTCAAGTGACGAGGACGCCGGAGCTGCTGCCGTCGTCGCGGGCGGAGCAGCGAAGGACGTGGTAGTCGTTGAGTAGAAGTGGATTGGATCTGGAACCTCGTCGCCGCGCCAGAGTAGCACGACGGCTCCAAACCCGTATCGAGTTGGGAAAACCGCAGCACGGACCTACGGGAACACAAGGCATCGCCGGAGCGACGCGATGTGCTCAACCTTGCTTAGGGGATTATAACCCGAAACTCTAGATACGGATCGGAGTGGGAACCCGGGGTAGGGTGGGTGGGTAGCCGAGGAACGACCGCCTTTGATACCACCTGTAAGACCCGTGGCCGCCGGCGGTGAGCCGGCAACGTGAGCACGCATAGGATGGATCGCCGGATCCGGCCACGGAGCAGAGGAACATCTCTGTCTCTCGAGTTTGTATTTAGCAAATTGTTTGATATCATCTTACAGAACACGGATGGCTTATAAGCCTTACACCCCGGCCCGTTGGGCTTACATGACTCAGAACGTTAAAACGTAAACGTAAGATAATGTCTTCTCCAAACGAAAGCGTCTTCGCGGTCACCCCTTCGTTCTCAGGTAGCGTGCGTGACATAAATACTTACAGATCACCCCGTTTTTTGGTCTTCATGTAATCGTTGTATAAGATTGTTTACGAAACAACAATCTTATAAGCTAAACTTTTGGACAATGGAGCTACTTGTATATATGAATTCTCATGACCTTGAAATTCCTGAAGTTCATTTGTTCCATTTATAGATTACAAAGGATTATTGTACTATAAGACAACTGAAAAGAGAAAGCATTCTAGAGGTTGTATGCTATGTATTATAAAATTAATTTTTACAATAACTATACGTCTATTCCGCTTGGGCCATGGCAAGTAGAGAGGTTAATCCTGTCTTGTCAATCTATGCATATTTTCATGTTGATGGTTAAAGTTTTAAAAAGTTGAATTCGAATATATCTAGATGATCTTATATATGATACTAAAAGGAATTATCTAACTCTGAGACCTAGTGCGTTCATTCAGCGATGATATTGTTATCTATGCTTGCTCTTTTAGGGAGAAACCAATTCCATTATACTAATAGTCACATCACTAGTTTGAAAGTATGAAAAATGTTCAGTAAAAAAAATAACGTGGACAAAAAGAGAATGAATTAGACTTAAAAAAGAAAAATATTTTTTTTTCTAAAACTATTTTCTATTTTCTTTTACCAATTTAAAAACTATTTAACAAAGATAAACCTAGATAAATCTATAAGCAAGTCCTACATGATCCAATGATCATGGAATTTTGCTATAGCTCAACATGCAATGATTAGCCATCATTGAAATTTCATCACAATTGGAGCATATAAACTGCAGCTATGAATTAATTACATAAAAATATTGATCTAAAACAAGCAAAAGTTTTATACTATATTGTACCATATCATATGTTTATTGTGTAGTTCTACTCATGTAGAACTCAACAAAATTAAATTTTCACGAAGAAGCTGTCTGATTTTATAGTTGAGGCACAAAAGGCTAACTTTTGCTTTTTTTTTTTTTTAAAGCTAACTTTTGCAATTGAGGGAGGCACAATGGACTTTTTTTTTTTTTGAAGATATCTACTGATTCGTCGGCCCACGTTCACCAACCCGAAACGCAGCCCACTTACATCGAAGCGACGAAGCCCATGTCTTAGCGCGGCCTCGGTGCTGGAAACTCGACGCTCTCCACCATGGCGCCGCCGCGAAGCCTCGCCGGCGCCGCCATAGCTGCCACCGCCGCAGCCATCGTACTTTCATGTAACCTCTCACTCTTTCCTCACCTCATCGTTTCTAGCTCCAAGTTCCCAACATCAACCTCTCGTCCCTCACCGACGTGCCCATCCCATAGGCTTGTTCTACAGGCGCAAATGCGCTCGTCTGGCTGCGCGGGTCCGCGAGGTGGAGGCCTCACTGGCGGTCGCTGAAGAGAAGGCCGCCGCCGAGCGCCGCGGCAGAGTGCGGGCCCAGCAGGTGAGTTCGCCGGCGGCTGCAAGTTTTCTCATGTTCCATCTTGCACTTCTCTTCGAGTTTGGGCCGCATCATCAATTCATCATGCTCCTGCTGCCGAATCTCTATTTACTTTCCTTGCTTGCAGTCGCTGAGGAGGGCTCTGAGTCGGCTGGAGCCTGGTTCCGGCGAGGCGAAGCCGGCCAAGGCTGCTGCCCCAGCATCTTACCCGCTGGCACCGATTGGCACTGTCGAGTCTTGCTTCTCCACTAGGTGCTGATTGCCATCAATTTTGTTCCCCATTTCCAACGCCTGTATTCAAACAATTTATCGAATAGTTAGTTAGTTACCAGAATGAATGCTTGATGTGGATTGTATGTAAAATGCTCAGTTGTGGAAACGGAGCTACGGGGGCAAATTATCAATTAATCCGAGCTATGAACCTAAACGCATTGCCTTGTTGACCCTACAATCGCAGGAATGGTACACCAAGGCAGCCTCTGGTAGTTACGTTGGCCAGGGCAACTGTTGCGTTTGATCCGGCCCGAGTCCCAGCAGCAGCGCTGGAGGGACTAGCTAGTTACTCACATTGCTGGATCCTTTATGTTTTTCACCTGAACACTGATCTTGATAAACTGTGGAAAGATCCTGCTAGGTCTAAGCTAAAAGCAAAGGTATGGTTTTGTTCTTAGCCCTTCAGTGGCTCCTTTTTCTAATATAAATGAATATTCTTCTGAATGTTGTAGTGGATATTGGGTTGAACTGATGGAATCTTCTGCTTTCTCATGGAAGGTAAGGGTACCGAGATTAAAAGGGGGCAAAATGGGGGTTTTGGCAACTAGATCGCCACATCGGCCTAATCCAATTGGGCTCAGCGTAGCAAAGGTGTCACCTGAATTGGTCCAGTGTTTGTCTTCAGTTTTTTGTTGCTTTCTGGAGCACATTGAGGAAATCAATATTAGGATTGAGGAATTGTGAACTTCTAGGTAGACAATAATTGTGATGATCACTGCTGTTTTTCACACAGATTTCACCACAGGAATTCTCTTCAGAAAGGTTTTCTTGTGACCAAACATCCTACTGTGTCACTTAAATTATAAGGAAGGCAACTAATATATTGATTCCAATTAATTCTAGGGTGTGAACATTTCTTATTTGCTTTGGAGTACGATTGATCTTGTTAAGAATGCTAGGGTGTTAAATTTCTTATTTGCTTTGAGCTGTTGCCTTCTTTGATTAATCTTGTTAAGCATGCTATAGTGGTTTGATTTTTTCTCCCCTTCATTTCAACATTTTACAGGTGGAGGTGGTGGATGGGCATACTCTTTTGCTTTCTGGAGTGGATTTGGTTGATGGCACGGTACCAATTTAAGCGTTTATATGGTCCAGCATTATGCAAAGGATTGATATAATTAAGCTCTGTCAGCTGTGAACTCTTCCTAATACATTGATCACCTATCAACAGCCCGTACTTGATATTAAACCATACCTGCCATATTCTGACAGTGTTAAAGGTGCAGCTGTCCCCAATTGGTTAGAGGTATGTACAATATTGTGTCTCAGTTCATGCATTTGTCTAAACTTAAAAATTCATCTCCCTGTCATTAATTTGCAATAAATGTCTGTTTATTTTTCTGGATCAATCATCATTCTGCACAGTAATGGACGCTGGACAGCATATGATGCTTTATGATGTCTGCATATACACTAGTTATTACATCTATACATATTCATACAAGTGCACTGACCTTATCTAACTGAAAACATGTGTAGCTCGTGCTTTACTTTTTAACTTTTAGACAGTAAAAAAAAATGGTAAATCTTTTCGTCTGTATATTGGGGTTTTGAGTAATACTTGATAGTAAGATTTGGGTACTGAATGAAATTGAAGTACAGTAGGGGTTAGCAGCTAAGACAACGCCTGCCCCAGCGCCGCCCCCCGCGGGCGACTTCAGGCGGCCTCTCCGCGCCCGCGCCGCCGCCCCCACCCTTTTCCTCCTCCCTTGCCGCGCCGCCGCCGGAGCAGGTCGCCCGGCAGGGCCTTGCGGCTCGCCGGGATGGCGGCGGCCCTTCTCTTCTTCGGCGGCGTGGTGGCGCTGGCTTGCGGTGGCGGCGGGGCGCCCTGAGGCTCGGCGCATGGGGCGGCACGGCCACCCCACAGGGCAGCGCGGCGCCCGGCCAGTCCCAGCGGGCGGTCGCGGCGGTGGGCCTCCCTCTTCCCCTCCTCCGACCTCCCCTCCTCCTTCCTCGGCGTGGTGCCGGCCTGTGCTGTCCGGGCGGTCAGATCTGGTGCCTTGGCATCCACATCCGGTGTCAGGCGGCCGGATCCGGCTTGCCCAGAGCAGGGAGGGGGCGGCGGCCGGGCGACTCTTGGAGCTTCAGCGCAGGAGCGGGTGGCGGCGGCAGGACCTCCTCCGCCGTCCGTCCCCATTCCCTCAGTGCGCTGGTGGCTGCACGCCAGCCGGCCGAAGTCGGCCGTGACGACGGCAAGCAGCGGCCGGCCAGGTTTGGCAGCCCGGGCGGCGAGGACGGGAGGCAAGCATGGGGCGGCGCCCATGTTGGTGGGGCATGCGCCCTATGGCTGTTGGTGGCGTGCATCAGCAGCAACGGTGGCGAAGTGCCCGCCGGGCGGCGGCGGTTGGCGACAACCTCGACGAGCGGCACGTGACGCGAGCAGTGGTGGAGTCAGGTCCTACTCTTCGGGTGCCTCGACGGAGGGGGTGGCGGCCGACGCAGCTGTGCGGCTGCTGCGTGCAGCCGGCGCGTCGAGGCCCCTCCGAAGGGGCTTCTGTGGGGTGCCGGGACAGCGACAAGGGTGGTGCTGGCGGGATCGAGGTCCAGCTTCTTGGCCCGACGGACGTGCTAGAGGATTCTCGGGCGAAAGCCTTGGCGACGGCGACGCTGGCAGGCGCCGCTTTCCCTGTTGGGGGCGTTGTGTTCCCTCTAGCACTTTGATCAAAGGTGAAAACCTAGTCCTCCGTGGACGTGCGACGATGGCGCTATCGGCGTCACTCCCTTCCTGAAGGCGTTGCATTTGGATTGTCGTCGCGGCTTCGATGTCTCCCTCGGCGACTGCGCTTCCTAGTGCCCAATGGACACATGAAGGCGGTTCTTGCAACGTGAAGTCGGAGCTGCTGCATCGGGGTTGCGGCTTGGCAACGATGACACGCGACAAGCCCCCTTCTTCGTGTCTGGGGCGCTAGGGAGGATCTACGTCTGCTGGGGGCGAGGTGTGGGGTTGTGACCGGAAGTCGGAGCTGCTCTAGATTGAGCTTGGCAACGATGACCGGTTGTGGGCCTCATGGCTTGGACTTGGTTGGTGGCTTGTGGGTGGCCTGCCCATTGGTAATCGGAGCTGCTGGTTCTTCCATGCTCGGCAACGATGACATTCGGCAGTGTATGTCGTGTTTGGGCTCAGCTGCGTCGCGTGGGGTGGTTAGACACTCGGGTGCTCAGTGGGCATCTCGTTTGGCTAACCTTATTGTATATAAATTCTTTCGTCTTAATTGAGCGGCAGAGCTCCTGCCTTTGTTTCAAAAAAAAAAAAAAAAAAAAAGATTTGGGTACTGAAAGAAAAGTTCATGTATTCAGGAATTGTTGATTCACAGCTCACATGCAAGATCCCATATTGCTATATTTTATGCCAATGCTACAATGGAGTACCTTCATTGTTCGTCACCTAGTAATATTTGAGAATTTTGTGGAAGCAGGTTGATGGTGCATTGGCCGTGGAGTCTGTCCATTTTTCTGAAGACTTCATCTCTGCGCTTCACACCTGCTGGATGCATGTCGTAAGTGGTATTGAATATTGATGTTTTGGTCTGTAAAATGAAACCTTGTATGCTGAATAGAGATTAAACTTCAGTTTTTTTTTCCCCCATATGATAAGGAATAACACTAGGCCAACTGTAAATAAGAATTTGTACTTACATTTCGAATTGTTTATTTGTTTCAGCAGCAGCAGTCGCTCTATGCTTCAGCAGACGAGTTTCAGGATCTGATCGAGCAGGTCCTTTCCTGGGACATCAGGTCGATCTCACAGCGGACGCGTCCCCATCAAGTGAGCATGGAAGCTGATGCCAACAACCACTGTGGCGAAGACACTGATGATGACCACAAGGATGCAGGTCGCTGCGGTGTGGTTTACCACCTACATCTTGAAGGCATCGATGTATCATACAGAATCGATCAGGGCTCCAACATCGTCGTCGAGGACGCCGCCCTTCTTCCAGATGTCGTCCAGAAACGACATGGTTATTTGGCGTGGAGGGACAAACTTGGCAGCAGCGCTTTGTAGCATGGCCATGCCCACTGATCTTGCTGCATTTTGTTTTGTCATCGTTTGCAGGAGTGCAGTGTGGTGTAGGATGTCAGTACTGACGCCGATGAATTTGAATGTGGTGGTGCCTAGTATCTAAATTGGATTTGGAACGTAGAATGTTTCCCCCCTGGTTTGCACAGGAGTCGTAAGCAAACTTTGCCCTGATTTCTTGATGTTCCACTCGAGCAGGAGGATTTGGCAGACTAAAAGAAGATGAGAAAAGGTGACACCTACCATGAGATATCATGCTTCACCATATGTATAGATCATATAGGCATTGCATGATCACATATTTCAAAATGCCTCTAGTCTAGTATGAACTGCTTGCTCGATCGATGACGAAATAACGACTCAGCCACGAAGATGGGTCGAATGGTGCTCGCGGACGCCTTCTTTTTCTGTCCTGCTGGATTGATGTACGTGGCCCATGTTACTCTTTTTTGCTTTTGGCCCTGGTAGAAACATGGAGATGCGTTTAGCGTGTGCTGTTCTTGTTCGTCTCATCCATCGTCTTCCTCGCAATCGCAACTTACAAGCAGCGCCACAGCAACAGCCGGAACCAAAGGCAGTCATAACCAACCAGACTGCGGAGGGGAGAGTGACCGGGGGTGAGGTGTGGCAGCCACCAGTTCTGGGTGATGCGCTGCGCCCCTGTAAATCATCAGCCTGACGCCCGTGGCGCTGGCAGCCGTATCCAGGATGCTCACGATCTGTCACTTCGTGTACCAAGCACGTGACTGAAGCGGCAACTACCCATGGTGCCCGAACGTACGTGGGCGTATCCGCGTGGGTTAGGAGCTCGAGGTGTTAGTGAATTGATGCGGATAGAGCATGGCGCACTCGTCTGCAGTCGGTGCTGCGCAGATGTTCGGTGGAATGCCACAACAGAGGATTCAGTTTCTGCATGAGCATTTTTCAAATTGTTATCAGGTGGTTCAAGTGTCAAAACATACTCCTGCATATTACAAGTTTATTCACTTGCAAGTTTAAGGGTAACAAGAGCCTCTAGACTTGTAGGCTTGGTCATCTCATTGACTTTTGGGGCTGAGATCACTGTAAGCTAGTAGAAAGAAAAGCTCAACTTCAGATGGATTCTGCTTGGAGAACAGTGATTGGTTCACGCCTGTGAGAGGCTACTGGACCATTGCACGCATCTGTGCTTGTGTGAGGATTTCAGGCACGCACATTTTCTGGACCACTTTGCAGTTGGCCGTTTCCTTCTCCGTCTCCTCGAAACTGGACATGTTCCTCAGTTACCACTCCTTGGTTTCCTTCTTGAGGCTCACTCTTATCTTCATTTGCTCTGTTTTCTTCTACCTGCTTTTTATCAACTTCCATGACGTCTGTTGACTTGTGCTGCTTTTTGTAGGCATAGATTACCAGTGCTACCAAAAGAGAAGATGTTGAAGCAGCTCCAGTTAGGATGAACAGTCCCCTAAAGTTGGCAAAGGTGAGGCTGCTTGAACCTGTGATGGGACCCACATTTTGGCAGTCATTTTGATATCCCATCCACTTTTTCTCGATTTCAATTATAGTATCTCCCCCTGTTACATTTAGGATTGCCTTTGAGAGGTCGCTGAGTAGGGGATTTCCCTTTGCAAGTGCCTGGACAAACAGCATAGCCGTTTTGATGATTCATATGTAACAATGGTAACAGTTATTTTTTTAATCTTATATGCAATGATGGTTAAGTAGTACTTCAAATTTTATTATATGCCATGGCAGTTAATTAATACTTCAAATTTTCTGACACCTAGATCTTGACATTTCTACAAGGCATAACTATTGAATTGGCTATATAAGGCGAAAATAACTATAGGATTTTGTCTTTCACATGAATGCTATCTGAGATTCCTTTTTCCATGTACTAATAAACAAAGTGATAACTCATTCATTTTATCTCTAGGAATGTAGTGCAGAAGAACCAGATTAGATGCAATTCAACTTACATATCCAAAACCCGCAGCCTTATAAATTGGTCCGACCATAGTGTAACATTTGCAGTGGTTTGCAAGGAACAGTTTAATGTAAGGAACTTCATGCACGAGAGCAGCAATACCACCATTACTGCTTCCTGTTGAAAGTGCATTGTGAAAATCGTCAGGTGTATCATAGGGCTTGATCTTAGATCTTTCAAAACCAAGTTCTTCCAGAAGTCCCTTGACATATGAGCCACGATGGTATCCTACATTTTCTCCACTTTTTAGGAGTTCTTGGATATCATTCACAGTAGGCTGAAGCTGCTGTACAGTCAACATTGATGTCAAGTTTGCTGTGTAGTTTGACGTAATTACCAGAAGAAAACATAGCCACACAATCAGCACTATCCGAGATAAAAAGCGTTCCACAATCTCTTCTGCAAAAAACTATGATAACTGAGTCAATGTTTTAGACATCTCAAATCCAACTTGATAGCTGTAATTTACACATAACAGAAATTTTTTTGTTAACCTTTTAGTTACAGAACTGTTTTGCATAAATAGTACTTGGTATAGTATAGGATAACAACTTGGCATCCTCTATCCTTTTTTATTTTGGCTTTCTGGATATTATTTTACTACAGAAAGGACAAAGTTACTGCATTTATTAGCCATCATATTTCTTTTTATGGAAGCCATTTTATATGCTCATGAATATGAATAATGTTGAATTTGTTTCCTTTATAATAAATCAGACAATATATGTCAATTATTTGGTAATTGTAGCAAAAAAAAACTTTTGTCTGCTGTCAGTTTCGCTATTTTGCTGTGATATGATGACTTATAAACTTACAGTATGACTGCAGGGCCATTTAGTAAATTAGGAATTGGAACATATATTTTCTTTACTTAAGATTAAGAAAAATAATAGCTATATTATTACTTATGTGTCTAGGCTAATTACAAAGGATAATGTGTACCCTAATGTCTCTAACTTCAGAATAAGTCATCTAACTACATGCTTCCTTAGCCCTGGATCCAGGTCTCACTGATAGCTTAGAGAGTTCCATTATGTTGTGAAATTTCATTTACTAAAGTTAGATCCATATTTAAAACATAGCAAGGTGGAACAGGATAAGCGGAAATGCAGTGATCTTGCTACTGCAATTAGTAGACACTCAAATTGCAGTATAACAAGGTGAGTAGAGAATAATGTTTGTGAGTCATGTGGGTATTGCACTTGTAAAAACATGACGATTTTAGCTAAAGAATTCTTTTTTAGCATCACTGCGAAAACCTTAGTAGTAGTATTGCAGTTAGAAGAAACTGATTAGCATTGTGTCATGCCTAGCAACATACAAGAGATCTGCTTTCATATAGCCTTTCTCTTATCTGATTGCAATCTATAAATTCTTACTCCCATGAAGATTTCTGAGCTCTATACTAAATGCTGTATTTTATGTGTTTTGGAGGATAAAACCAATGTGATGAGTGTACTCAACTCTTTTCAAATAGGGAGAAAAAGATTAGAATCTCGAGCTGTCTGGGAATTGGCCCACGAACATTCTGATTGTTGCCTAGAAACTCCATTGAGAACACCGCTACACCAGTGTAGATAAAGAATACAATGCTCCCAAGCCACATGCCAGGTGTTAGTGGCTTCAAGAAAATCCATGTGTTCTTGTTTATGCTGTCCCTGACAGGGACCACCATTGCTATCCCTGATTCCGTGTATGGCACAGTAAAGTCAGCGTAGAAAGTTCTGTTATATCTGATTGTTATATCTCCAATCACTATATCGTATATCTGTATGGAATGAAAAAATAATAATAAAATGTTTACCTTAGTATAATGGCTTTTAATTGAAAATAGTAAAATAATAATATGGATAGATAATTGTGATTACCACTCAGTAGATAGTTGCTGCACATGTTCTATGAATCAGGATCTTCCATTGGGTTCCACATGTACAGTTCATTATCATGCAACTGATGTTATGCAACTAATGTAATTTAAGCCTGGAGGACTATATAGCATGTTAATATTCTCCGTTATGACAAAGAAATATTGAGGATGCAATCAGTGTACTTGAACTTTTACCATGAAAAAAGGGCAGGCGAAAAGTGTTCACATTGTACTATACTGAAGGATGTACCTACAATGGTTTGTCGTAAACCATGTGCAAGTTTGGCTGGTGCTTCGAGGCTCCAATTACTACTTACTAAAGAAAGTCAAGTAGGAAATATACTGGTACTAAACTTTTTTTTACCTTAAGATGAACTTGGTAGACAAAATCATCATAGCTTCTGCTACTTGTATCCTCCGGAGAGCCAAATAATATATACTCAAAAGGAACTGCATATGGAAGTATCTTTACTGCCTCTTCAAACACATCAACTGAAAGGCCAGTTGCTTTAGTTACACCTGTGATTTGATCCTTCTCAACTTTTATAAATTGTTGATATCCGCTTGGGCGTACACCAACTTGAAGCTTCTTCCCACTTGCAGGAACCTCAAAGCCTTTAGGGATGTCTGTGGATTCTCCTGGCCAGATCACAGGATTCAGATCTGGCATTGAGATTGAATATGTTGTTGGCTGTGATTGATTTAATTTCCTTGAAAGTCCATTTTGTGCACTCCAAAATCCTATTTCTCTCCACCCTCTTCCAAATATATTTATTATCTGAAATGCTGAAACAACCAGCTGCCTCTCTGAAAGGTCAAACCTGCCACTCAAACCTATAAATTTACTCTGCAAGATTTCCTTCAAGAGTTTTGGACCATTACTAGATGTTTCCAAGGTTTCCATGTCTGTTGTTTTCTGTTTGGATATTGGTTTCTGAAATGTGGCATTGGCAAGTCCAACCTTTTCTGCAGCTTGTGCTACTGCCCAGATTGTATCATAGCTCCACAGTCCAAAGATGCTTAATTTTGATGGTGGAGCAGTCGGGTTGTCAATTCGGTACCTCATATTCCACCTTGTAGTGAAATTATCCAGTTCGGTTGATTTGGGAGCATAAAATTGGACACCCAAGGCACCATTCATTGATTCCAAAACAGAAGGATGCAGAGAATCTATGAGATTCGTTACTCCATCAGTTATGATCCATACATACCCTTTTTCCATCATTCCTATTTCTTTAGCTTTTAAGAAGAGGGTGGAGGCCAATACTGAAGACATGTGCACAATGTAGACCCTTGTTTGCATTGTCATCAGCTTATATAATTCTTTGGTAATTTGTTCACTAGTTGCTGACTGAGGAATCACACTTCGGTAGGGAACCTGCACATTAACTTCTTGGAGGACATCGACAAGGTAAGGTATGACACCTCTACCATATTCAGTGTCTTCATAGATTGAGACGACCTTTCTCCATCCATAGGCCTTAATTATTGAACTAATGCAGCTCACTTGTGCTGAGTCATTTATTGTTGCTCTGACAAAATATGGAAGACTGCTAGTGGATAGAGTTGGGCTTGTTGCAGTGAAAGAGATGACTGGAACTTGACTTTTAGTTCCAAGTTCCGAGATAAATATGGCTTGTGAAGATTTCTCAGGACCAATGATAGTTTCTACATTGTAATTCTCCAACAGGTCAAGAGCTGCAGAACAGCAAACAAAGACATACTTTGGTAGAAGATCATCTTTATAAATGAAAATATAGTATTTGCACAAAAGACCCTCTCAAATACTTGCAGTTGAAGACAATCCTTATTGCAAGGATGGCACAAGTGAAACAAAATCATAAGACAGAAGTTCCTGAACTGCAACATGCTGAAAGTTACTGATGCACTTGCAATGTCGGAATAGGATGTTTGCAGAAAAAAAAGCCACTTAAAGCAAACTTCAGAAGATACAAATAAGTAATTAAGGTTTACTCATCAGTTGCTAGTATTTTTACCATTCCAAAGATAGGGTAGTTTATGCTCCCCATATCCTCGCTACGTACTGACTGATTCAATGTTTGGGTTACAGAACCTTTCTCCTTAGCCAGGTGAAGCCTCCTTTGAGAATTGGTAGTCTTCTAATGCCATTGACAGCCAAGTCAAGAAAGGTCTTAATTCGAATTTGGTCCCTTTGGAACCACCATTATCGTTGTTTCTTCATGTTTTTTTTTTTTCTATGTGTATGTGTATTATTCCTTTTGCATCAAGTTACGATTGTTATGCAAACACTGCTAGTGCCTTATTCTCCTTTCCGTGTTTGCTCTTCTGTTCATACTTTGCCATGCTGAACGAATATGCTCAAGTTATGTTTTCAAATAAAAGAACTGTGCATAATTGAGCAATAGTGTGTGCAACCTATCATTCAGCAGCACAAAACAGCAGGTAAATGCAATGGACACAGCAAGGTTTCAGACATCTACCTTGAGATGCAGCCTGGACATCATCACTCATGGAATCCCTGATGTGGAGAACAAGCTTTGTGCTATAGTTTTGGTGGGCAGCATAGAAGTCCTCTAGAGCCAACGAAATGCTGGTGATTGCTATTTTGCCGACCAGGGACCCCAAATCAAGGATGACCCCTACATGGACCTCCTGTGTTCCTCCTCCAGAAGCATTTTGTGCAACAACAATTCCAGGTAATAACAAGAGGAGCAGGACGATTCTGTTAGCTATCTCCATTTCGGGAGCTGTCAGGTATGTGGAATCTACTTGCATTGCACCCTCATGCCTATCAGTTATATAGATTGTTTCGGTAACCCTGCAATGAGCCCGTTTAGTTTGTTGCAGTTCAGTGTTGCTTCGATCTTAGCAATCACTGGAATAATACAACAAACCATGATGACGACCTAGATATTGAAAACTTTGTCGTCCTCTATCTGACAACCTATTAACTTATCTTTTTTTGTTACAAGTTTCTGGATTGTTTATTTGTTTACATGCTTTTACAAATTAACTAATTATTGGTGGTTGATGATATAGGCAGGACTACAGTAGTTGACATTTGGGCCGGGTCTCACTGTCGATTTGCCTTCTCAGAATCAATTGCTTCTACTCCACGCTCTTTCTATTGGCAAGTGTGCCAGTTGACTTGACTGAGCAAATAAAGTTAAATTAATGGCATATGCTGCTTCGATTGGCTCAGCGTGATATTGTTTACCTCAACTAGCACTTACTCCCTCCGTCCCTTTTTATTTGTCGCCATGGGATACGTGCCACAAGTTTGACTTGATTTATAGAAAATACGTACAATATTTATATCTCTAAATAATTTTGTTAAAAAACTAGATCCAAAGATCTTTCCGATGATATTAATTATAATTCTAATCAATGATATTTATTATTTATTAAAATTGCCGGCATTTATGTCTCGGGAAGCGAAGCGACGGATAAAAAGGGACGGAGGGAGTACCTTGGCAATCAGTAACCTCAACTAGCTCAGCGTGATATTGACTGATACGTAGGAGTATTGCAATTTCACCTTGGGAGAAGAAGTCCTTCATCTGCAGCGTTGCAGCGTGATCTGGCCATTCTAAATTCAATTACTCTCTCTTGTTGGAGTAAGGCAATTTCGAGGCAAGGACCGGTGAGAAGGTAAAGGAAATGAAGTAAGCATGCAGGTTTATTTACTTTGAGTCAAAACTGGACCATGATCTGCTGAAATCCTAGCATGTCTGGAAGGAATGAGCAGCAGAAGCAAGAGGGATTGGCCGTATCATTTTTGAGACAGATGTCATGCTAGTGACAAACGCGTTGCTGAATTCAGACATGGGTTTTCAGTCATGGAGGGACTCGTCTTCGAAGCTTCCTGGCTTCATGAAACATCCTTTCTTCCTCTTTCAATCATTTCCGAAGGGAGCGTAAGTACTCCCTCCATGTTTAAAATAGAAGTTGTTTAGGACAACGACACGGTCTTCTAAAGTATAACTTTGACTTTATATTTTTGTAAAAATACTTATCACAAAATAATATATTTATACTTTTATGAAAGTATTTTTAAGATAAATCTATTCATATGGTTTTTATATTTCTAAACTTAGCAACTTAAAAGTTATTCATGATTTATGTTCTCTATGTTTGACTCAAACCTTGTCCAAAATGACTTCTATTTCCTATATGGAGGGAGTACGACCAAGCACAACCATCTTGTGCAGGTACGCGATTGCTGTGGTTGTTTACAGTGACCAATGATTCGGCCGTGTCACTTGGTTAATGGAATTTATGTGGATTCCTTTAAAAGAACATCAAAATATGAACAATCCATAAATTAAACTTGTCTGCAAGAGTCATCTAGGTTCCAAATTGTTAGTTCTTTGAATTTGTCTTGGGTGTCATTGATGCCCTAAACTCTTAAATATCATGTTTGGTGTGAGGAAAATGGCATCTACTAGCTAGATCATATCATTTTGGTGTTTGTATGTGTGCTAGTATATGAGGTATTTAGTTTAATGGATGCAAGGATGGATTCAGACAGACTAAGAAAATATGAAGATTAGGCCAGTCTCAGTGGAAGTGTCATCTTAGTTTCATTCACATTTAATAAGTTGCCATATAGACGTTTTTGATGATGTGACACCGTATTTAAGAAGAGAGAAGAAATGAATATTATAGGGATGATACTCTACTGATATAATTACCAACTCGTAATGAGTCATGAAATTAATATCTATAAAACTCTGAATAAAACTATCACTCTCAATGCATAGTTTCATTCGAGTTTCATTGTATTTTATTTGATGTGACAGTCTTGAAAACCGAGAAGTAGAACCTACCACTGAGATTGACCTTAGACAACATGAAGATTAAGTGATTAACACCTCAAGGAAGGACATGAAATCTAATGTCATTCCGTGAAAATTTTGAACCACCATTGCAACACACATTGGCATAAACCAGTCAGACTCATCAGACAAAAACAAAAAAAGAGAACGATGGGCCACATCCTTGCCCCGGCAAATGCGCTCGGTACTGTGTTGCCACTGGGCCTTTGCACGGTTGCTCGTGGTTAATGGGCCGTCGGAGTTCTGCGCGGCGCACCCGTGTATCTCTTCTCTTCCGCAGTTGAGCTCGCCGGGGCGATCACCGCCGCCGCCGCTGCCTCTCTCCCCCAATCCCCCTCCAGAGGGTGGCGCGCAGCGCTGAGCCCCTCAGCCAACCGAGCTCCCAATGCGAGAGCCCGTTCCGCGCGCGGCTGGGCGGAGACCACCAAGGCACGGGGATGAGCATATCTCTTATTCAGTTCTTTGCCTTACGGCGCTTTACCACTCCAGGTTCCCCCCTGCTCGGTTCCCGACCATCGCTGCAGCTCCTAAATGTTTCTGATGGTGTGTGCTGTTTGTTTCTACAGACTGCCTGAGTGCCTGCGTTTTCTACCCTCTCAATTTGACTTTTCTACTCTCATTTCTGTTCTCTAGATATACCAGTTGATTCCAGGATTCCAGCAACGTGATGTACCGCTCGCTGCCGGTTGCATAGTTGCATCGTACCACGCGGTGGCTTACTTGCGACCCTGCAGGCATGATAGTTTGTTCCAGCGCCAGCGACAAAAGGGTATGACAAGAAAATTTTGAATCTCGTAAATTCCATGCGCACTTGTTACAATAAATAAAAAAAATCTTCTCTGATGTGATTTCTTTTATAATATTCAATTTGTCATGTGAAAATCTAGAAACCGCTCTACAGATTGGGTGCCTCTTTACTAACCTATGTCTGACACAAAATCAATTGAAAATGTACTCTTTTTCTGTACGGAATAGCTATTTGACCCAAGGTCAATAGGGCTACTGCAGATCTTTGAGCTTCAAGCATCAGCTTAGCCTTGCTCCATAGCTTATGAAACTAAACTTGAGCTGCTTGATCACCTATATTTGTTACGCCACCCCTGTGGGTGACTTGAGAACCAAAATGAGTCAATGCTATTGGGTTGTTATTCTGCGGGCAGTCCCCTAGCTGATCACTATTTGTGTTCTGACTATGAGGCATGTATATTGTTGTGGCTTGGTTCTCTATATCATTGCAGCCTCCATTTTCTTCATTGTTTTGATCTCCGCCTTGAATGTGCCCATTTTCTTCTTGTTGCCCATGTCCTTGTTGATTCTGATAATCTATATTGATCCTTTCCTTTTGTTGACTTTTGTAGTGGTTCCTCAGCAATGCTATACAAAGGGAACAAGTTGTCACGAGTCCAGTTAGGAGGAATAATCCCCCAAAGTCGCCAAAAGTGATAGCACCTGAATCAGCAATTTTTTCCTCATTTTGACAACTGTTTTGATTAATCCATTTTTTTCTCAATTTGAATGATACTATCTCCTTCTGTTATGTTGAGGATTGCCCTTGATATTTCAGTAAGTAGCGGAGATCGCTTAGGAAGTGCCTAATTGCCAAAAAGGAAGTCCTTATTAACTTGAGTATACTAATGTTTAAAGAATTCTACAATATATCTGACTCGGTAGTCAGTACTAGCCATGAAAAATAGAATTTCTGAATCTCACCTTTATTGATCTAACCTTTTCAGCTTTAGTGATACAATGGAATGTGGAATTTAATGCAGCACATGATTATAATAATTGGAAGTTAGATTTTCCATCATAATTTAGTAGCAGACTAGCATTTCTTTAAATACAGTTAGGAAAGATTGAAATAATTTGCTAGCAAAGAGTAGTTGAACTTACAAATGCAAAGCCAGCACTTTTGTAAATAGGTCCAACCATTGTGTACCCTTTACAGTATTTGGCAAGAAACAATTTGATGTATGGGACTTCCAGAATGAGGGCAGCAACACCACCATGTCTGCCTTTGTTAGAAAGAGCAATGTGGAAATCATCAGGAGTATCATAGGGTCTTATTTTTGATCTGTCAAAACCAATATCTTCCAATAGACCCTCTATGTAGGAACCTCGGTGGAACCCTACATATGCTCCTTGCTTCCGGAGTTCTTGAATGTCAGTCACCGTTGGTGAAAGCTGCTGTACAGTAAGCATCGATGCGAAGCTTGCAGTATAACTTGATGCTAGCACCAGAAGAACAAACATCCATACAAGTAGAACTATTCTAGACAAAAAGCATTCCAGCTTCTCCTCTGCAGAATTAACTACCAAAATGTTATTTTTTTCAATATGTCAATTCAATTTGTAAAACAATATCTTAAGTTTTTCTCCATGTTTTAAATAGCGAGCTAAGGCTAAAGTGCTTAGCGTTTTATAAACCGTAATTAGCGGACTTTAGCGGCAAAATAGCGGCAAAATTGTGCATAAACGTAAATAGCGGCACAATTTTTTTTTTTCAAGCTATTCGGGCTATAGCGGCAAAAAATAGCGGGCTATTTTTTTCTATGGTTTTTCTTGAAAAAGTTATAAATTAAGCATTTTTTTTTCTCAATGACTGCCATAGTTGTTTGAAAATTGTAGATGAACAAAACCAGTGAGAAATTATAATGTTTAAGTTTTTTACTCAACTCTCTTCGAATATGGAGAAAAACATCAGAATCCCAAGTTGTTTGAGTGAAAAGGGACCCTTCAGATATCCATTGCCACTTAGTCGCTCTAACAGCCAGACAACAATTCCAGTATATATAAAGAACACGATGCTTCCAAACCACATTCCTTTGCTTAGTGGTTTCGAGAAAATCCACATATTATTGTTGACTTTTTCCTTGACTGGGACAATCATCGCCACTCCTGATTCTGTGTATGGTATAGTGAAGTCGACATACATCGTTCTGTTGTATCTGATTGTTATGTCTCCAATTGCTATGTCATATCTCTGCATTGACATCAATTGGTTGTATTTAATTGTGAAATGAAAAGTAAAGTCTACTTATTATGTGATACGCACTACATCTATTGTGTGATATGCACTACATCTGATTCAATAATGCATTCTATTTATATTTAATAAAAGGAAAACAGTTAAGGCCAGTACATATTTTCTTTGGTAAAGAAAGAAACAAGCATTTCGGATTTATGTCCTTTTAATAAACCAGCAGCAAGGTTTGATTCTGGTCAAAAGTAGGATTAGGGTTTTACACTGGTTGAAACTATAAATCATGTAAAATTTTAACTCACTACAATAATATTTACAGTAAATGAGAGTCTAGTTCAGTATTGGTCGCCTTATGTAATTCTTTCATCGGTGCGTTTGAATGTAACAGTTGGGGTGTGAGTGTGTGAGTGTGGGTGTGAGTTTGTGTGGTGTGTGTGGTGTTGTCTGGGCTCTTGCCCTTTACTCTCTTCTTAATATAATGAAGCGCAGCTCTCCTGCATTTTCGAGAAAAAAATATTTACAGTAAATATATGCACATTTTGTTTATTCACTTGGAAGACTGGGAAATTGAATAGTATCTTTAGAAATTATTCCTTACCTGAAGATAAACTTGGTAAACAAAATCATTATAGCTTCCTGTACTTTGTGTATCAACGGTATCAAATGCTTGGTACTCATAAGCAAGTGCAAAAGGGAGTCTTTTTACTGCCTCCTCAAATATGTCTATTGAGAGTCCACTCGCTCTTGTTGCATTCGTGACAGGATCCTTTGATGTTTTTATAAACTCTGGATATGCACTTGTGTGCACACCAACCCTAAGCTTGTTAGCACTTGCAGGAAGTTCCCAACCCCTTGGTACTTCTGTTGATTCTCCTGGCCAAATCACTGGATTTAGATGTTGCATTGAGGCTGGCATTGTTAATTTGAAACCATTTTGATTTAACTGGTATTGAAATCCATTTTTCGAAGTCCAAAATCCAATATGTCTCCAACTCCTCCCAACCACATTTATTATTTGCAATGTAGACACTTGCAGCTGTCTGTCTGTAAGGTCGAAATTTCCACTTAAGCCTCTGAATTTAGTCTGTACAATTGCTGT
The DNA here is from genome assembly GCA_015844335.1 of Chrysopogon serrulatus. Taxonomy (NCBI): domain Eukaryota; kingdom Viridiplantae; phylum Streptophyta; class Magnoliopsida; order Poales; family Poaceae; genus Chrysopogon; species Chrysopogon serrulatus. The sequence goes on from JADLZL010004335.1 coordinate 41,552, forward strand.
TAGGAGCTCTGGTCCAGTTCTGGAAACAGCTAATGACTCCAAGCATGTAGAATTTTTACTGAACTGCAGTCCCTTATTTTTGTTAATTAATACCCCAACCTTTTCTGCTGCTTGTGCTAATGCCCAAACTGTATCATATCCCCATAGCCCGACAATGCTTAGTTTATTAAATGGTGATTCGTTTGGGTTCTCTTGTTGGTACATTCTGTTCCATCTTATGGAAAAACTTTCAAGTTCTTTTGATCTGGGGACATGAAATCTTACTCCTATTACCCCATTCATTGCCTCAATGACAGATGGATTGAGTGAGTCAATGATGTTTACTAATCCATTTGTAATGATCCACACAAATCCTTTGGTCATCATCCCTGCCTCCTTGGCCTTTATGAAGAGTAGGGAGGCCCTGGTCAATGACATATGAACAATGAATACCCTTGTTTGCAGTGTCTTTAGCTTGTAGAGCTCTTGCATAATGTTTTCGCTTGTTGCTGACAAGGAGATAACACTACGATATGGAATATGAGCATCTATTTGTTGAAGGGCGTCAATGAGGTGTGGTAGAATGCCTCTCCCATAGTCAGTATCATCATATACTGGAACTACCTCTCTCCATCCATAGGCTCTGATAAGAGAGGCAATACTATTCACTTGAACCGAGTCATTCAATGTTGCACGCACAAAATATGGCATAATATCTGAAGTGAGTGAGGGACTTGTTGCAGTGAAGGATACAATAGGTACTTGTGTTGTATTCGCAAGGTTGGATATAAACACAGCTTCTGATGATTTCTGGGGACCAATAATGGCTTGCACTTTGTATGTCTCCAGTAATTCAATAGCTTTGAAATTGCATAAGGAAGGAAATTTTTGTCAAGTAATATCAGCAGAACAAATTTGTAGTACTCATATTTATTTTCAAGTGCTTTCAAGATTCTATACAGGCAAATTTTGCTAGAGGAGACTCTGAGTTGGTGGGTTTTGTTGGTGGAACTTAACATTTTCTACTATTAGAGGAAATTCTTGAAAAGTGAATATTTTATCATTTTCTTCTAGCAAATATTCACTTTTTTGGTAACAGTTCCCCCGAAGACAAGAAATACAGAGTCCTGCAAAAACGGCAGTGTGTTTTCTAGTAACTTTTGCCTTGGGAATAGGTAAAGAAAAGTTCTTTTTTCATTATGTTAGATTTGCAATTGATACCCAACCTAACGCTTCTATCATCTGTCCAAATGATATGCAGTTTTGTCTAGTGCACTGCTGCCAAAGCGCAGCTGGCTATTCTCTGAAGGGGGGAACTAGCTGATCAGGGTTTCCAACCCCTAGTTCTCACACTTGTAACTTGTTCAGTTGGGCGTGTTAAAACCCTTCTATTCTCCACCCTTGTGTTTTATTAACATTTTTCCACCTATCTAAAGAAGTTTCTATACAGATTCTTTGACTCTGAAAGACAGATTTGTCCCCATGACTGCATAGGATATGTTTGCCTTTTATTCAGTACATCCTTTTCAAAGAACTATGTATGTGTGATTTTATTTTCAATAGGAACAAAACATCTTTATCTACTTCTATGGTTCTCAAAGATCCTGTGCTTGTTCTAAGATCATGTACCCTCACCCAGTAACTGACAAGACACTTATGCTTTTGCATAAAGGTGTCAAATAATATTCACTTCCTAAGTACAGATAAAAAGTTTCAAGTGAAGTTCTTGGGTCTTGATGACAATGCTACAGAGCACGTACCTGCTGAAGCAGCTTGGACATCATTGCCTGCCGAATCCTTGACATGGAGAACTACCTTCCTGCTGCAATTCCGGTGGGATGCATAGAAATCTTGCAAGGCCAGTGACACGCTTGTCCGAGCTACTTTCCCCACCAGTGAACCCAAGTCAAGGATCACGCCAACATGGAATTCGTTTGGGCTGCTTCCAGTGGTGTTCTGAGCTGCACTGGGACTGAAGATGAGTAGCAAGAAGAGGATGGATTGGGGTGTTCTGTCCATTACCTTTTGCCGCAAGGTATGCAAGTTCTGGTAAAGTATGCAGCATGCTGGTATGCAGACATGCAGTTATTAATACGATGGCTTGTCCAGGACCCTGATTCTGAAGTTTGGTGATCCGGTCAAGCTGGAACTTGCAAGGCAGTTCAGTTAGAAGTTTCTGTGATGCAATAACTCACTACTTACCGGTGACTGGAAAATGGAAATAATGGCATATGGACACCGTCCTGTCTCGGTCTTGAACTCTCAGATGCTGATTGGTCATGTAACATTACTGCTGGCCTATCGTTTGATTGCTACCCCAAGACTGGGAAAGTGGGAATCTATGCAGAGAGTGCTACGTGCAAGTGGAGCCGAAACGAATTGGTCAGCGAAATTTTTTCTTGTCGAGGAAAAAGGGTGTGTGTGTTTAAATTTAAAATTGGATTTGCTTGTGCAGTGCAGCAAACCGTTGGTTGATGGCGCTGACTTTTGTAGGAGTGTTCTTTTCGATGCAGGGGCAGATTTGACCTGTGTTTAAATTTAAAATTGGATTTGCTTGTGCAGTGCAGCAAACCGTTGGTTGATGGCGCTGACTTTTGTAGGAGTGTTTCTTTCGATGCAGGGGCAGATTTGACTGGGTCAAACTTTTCCCATTTCTTTGTTAGGAGATTATTGTTCCATTTTCGAGATGATGTATTTTTTTCTAGGTTAAGTCTTTTTATAGGCCTCAACTCCTGTGCCTGTCTAATTTCTGCCTTGCTTCAAAATATCTAATTTATACTCCTATGTTACACTCACACCTAGTATCCGGGAGAAGTGGCATTTGTGTGACATGGTGTTTTTTCCCCCTAAGAATGGCCAAATTACAACTTGCAGGTGAACAGAGCTAACTCTGCAGCCGCAGCTATTAATCATCTTTTGTTTATGTTATTAATAGTAAGTGGAAAGAGTTCAGTTAGTATCTTCCTTGCTAGTATTTATGAAAAAAAAAAAAAAAAGAAGAGCATGTACAGATAAGGGAAAACAAAACAGAGATTATAAGGAGTCTAGCCACCCACTAGTGCTAGGGAAACAACTCTTAAAGCATAGGGAAATCATGATTGAAGAATCTCCAAAATTGTTATAATCACAAAAAAGTTTTTGGAGAAAATAACTTGGAGCAAAAGCTGCCACCATATCGTTCGAATACAACTATGTTCAAGGTATAAACTGGACAAGTTTTGATACTTGAGTCTTGAGGGTGCAAACAAGATCTTAGAGTTGTCGGGGGTGCTTATTCCTTCCTTTTGTTCTTGCCATTTTTTTTCTTGAATGTTTTTTTTTCGAATTTGTACCCCATTCGACCGATCATTTATCATATGTTTGGTTACTTGTACCTTTGTATGGCTGTACCTTGCTGGCAGAAAAAGGTACGATTGTACCTAGCGGATCGGACCAGGTATGAAACTCCTTTTCGCAATCACTATCTTGCTAATTCCGTCCAGCCCATGAGAAATGTGCGTTTGCAAGCCCATCTCATGTGCTGCGGTTCCACCAATCGCAGGAAACGGTGCCTCTAGAACTAGAATGAAGTCGTTCGCTTCGGCTTTGTGTGGCATATAAATACACCCCAATTAATATGATTTAAGAGGACTGAGTTGTATTTTAGTTTAAATTTCACCTCCAGTAAACAAGGCCAGGGTGGTGACTGACGGTTGACCGCGGGTTAGTCGCGTCCTGCGGCGGAGGGGCTCCGCTGGAGACTGCAATTGGCGGTTAGGCAGCTGTGGCAATCGATGGAATTACCGGCTCCGAGTCCCACGGGAGGCATTGGGAAGCCCATGAAAAGCGAGGTGAGCCAAGGAGAGTTTATTATTTTCTTTCATATTATAATTCGATTTCAAGACGTTTTTACTGCGGGGGCCATTGTTCGTTGCCGTCCTCGTTGGTGTATTCCCAAGCACAAACATTGCCTACGCCTCATTGCTTTCTTCAGTAACTACAGTAAAAATAGCAGATTACATTGATGATGTACGTTCGAATGTTCGATAACTGTCTTGTGTGCATATATACAGTTGTTTCCCCCCAGTCTGAAACCCACGCGGTGTCTACTCCCCAGAATCGAAGAACAAGTAGGTGGCGGGGGCAGGGGCGGGGGCAGCGGGTGGTGGGTGGAGCGGGTGGCGGAGGAGGTGGCGGTTAGGGGTAGAGCTCTCCCCCGGCTGTAGAATTCGGCCGGCCGGCCTAGTGGCGGTTGTCGACACCGCGGTGGCGGTGGTGACGGGTTGGCCGGCGGTGAGCGAGGTGGTGGCGCCGCCGCCAAGCCAAGCAAGGTTGGATAAGTGGATGGGTATGGGTAGGCGGTGGGGGCGAACACTGGCGAGGTTAGGTGAGGGCGGCGTCCAGCGGGGAGGTCGCTGGCGGCCTGGGAGGTGGGCGAGGTGGGAAGGGGAAGGGATGGAGGGAGGAAGAAGATGAACAGTACGGATATGCGCCGCTACGGCTGCTGGTGCGCGCTGGGGATAAGGGGGTCGGTCTGAAACGCAGGGATGCTCGCTCATCCCTACGTGCAGTCCTGCAGGGGCGGGCAGTTTGAGGAGGTTGAAATGACCCGGTAAATTCTGCGGAGTGGTGTCACGAAAATTTTTATTAGATTGACTTGTCACTGCAACAAACCATTGATTGGCGCTTGAGACAAAACATCTGGACTTGTTTGTACCCCAGAGATTCAAACACCAGTGCGGTCTGGCTCATCTATCTTTGGAACTAAACTGGAGCCATGTGGTTACCCAACGAGAGTTATGGGTGAACTAAGATAAGCCGATGTTGTCAGCCTATTGTCACCTTATTGTTCTGCGTTCGGACTCATGCATCATTGCTCTCTCCATTTTCTTCATTGTTTTGATCCCTGTTTTGATTGTGCCCATTTCCTTGTTGATTCTGGTCATCTAGTTCCGTCCCTTCATTTTGTTGACATTGTCTGTAGTTATTCATCAGAAAGGATGCAAAAAGGCTGCAGGTAGTCACAAGCCCAGTTATGAGGAATAACCCTTCAAAACTGTCAAAAGTTATAGCACCTGAATTATCAATATTATCCTCGTTTTGACAACTGTTTTGAACAATCCATTTCTTTTCGAGTCGAATGATAGCATCACTCCCTGTTATGTTGAGGATCTCCCTTGTTATGTCATCACGTAACGGTGATTGCTTGGGAAGTGCCTGGTCACCAAATAGAATTTCCTATTAGCTTGAGCATACTAAAATTTAAAGAGTTATACAATTTATCTGACTCAGTACAAACCATAATAATACTGGAGCTATTAATAACCATTCTGATTATTTATGTATTCCCTTTTCTAAATAATATCAACACATATTGCAAGCATTTCATATGTAAAACTATATTTTTGTAGGACGGAATGTATAGTTTAGTGCAGCTTATGGTAATGTTTCAGTGTTAGATTTTCTTAAATCTTTTGTAAAGTTTAAGATATACATCAAAACCAATTCAATAACTAGTGTAGTAGAGCTTACAAATCCAAAGCCTGCACTCCTGTAAATAGGTCCAACCATTGTATAACCTTTGCAGTACTTCGCAAGAAACAATTTGATGTTTGGGACTTCAAGAACGAGCACATCAACACCATCATTTCTGCCTCCATTAGAAAGAGCGTGGTGGAAGTCATCGAGAGTATCTAAGGGTCTTAACTTGGATTTGTCAAAACCGATATGTTCCAATAGACCCTCTATAAAGGAACCTCGGAGGAATCCCACATATCCTCCTTGCCTCTGGAGTTCAAGAATGTCAGTCACTGCTGGTGAAAGTTGCTGTACTGTAAGCATCGATGCAAAGCTTGCTGTGTAACTTGATGTAAGCACCAGAAATATGAACATCCATACAAGTAGCACTATTTGAGCCAGAAGGCATTCCAGCTTCTCCTCTGCAGATGAAACAACAAACGGTTATTCCTGTGATACACCATGTCTGCAAATATGTGGTTAAGGGTCTGTTTGGATCCAATGAACTAATAACTAGTTCAAATAGTTGGGTTTTATGGACTAATGAATTAGTAACTAGTTGGGTCTTCAATTAGTTATTAATTTATCCATTAGTTCACCTGGTTGGATTCTTATGGACTAATTGTTAGTCAACTAGTTACTAATTCATGGGATCCAAATAGGATCAGAGCGTATGCCACGATGGAACTTCCCACAAAGCAGTTGAAACATCTTTTTTTTTTAGGCAATAAATCCAAGTCTTGATTCATTAGGACTGTTGCATTTAATATCATTATGTTTTTGTTAATACTTAAGACTAGTTTTTTTAAGAAAAAGTAATGACCATCTTTTTTTTCGACCGGTCGACACCCATTGAGGCATGCATAGAGCATGTTCTTCTTTCGAAACCTATGAGCTTCAAAAATTTTCTTGCTGGAATTGTTTTAGTGCTTCTATGTTTTTTGAAATGGTTCAATGCTTGCTTTATCTATGGAAACTAAAAAGAATTGTATGGATCAACAAAATAAGTACAGAATAACAGTGTTTAAGTTACTTAACTCCCTTCTGATATGGGGAAAAACATTATAATTCCAAGCTGTTTAACTGAAAAGAGATCTCGTAGTCGTAGGTGTCCATTTCCATTTAGGCGCTCTATCAGCCAGACAGCAACTCCTGTATAAATAAAGAATATAATGCTTCCAAACCACATCCCTTTGCTTAGCGGTTTCAAGAAAATCCACATGTCCTTGCCCATTTTAATCAATGGAACAACCATCGCCACTCCTGAGTCTGTGTATGGGACTGTGAAGTCAACATACAGTGTTCTGTTGTATCTGATTGTTATATCTCCAATTGCTATGTCATAGTTCTGCAATGGGATTAGTTAGCTGTTATTCAAATTGTGGAATTAAAATGAAAAATCTACTTATTATGTTATACTGAAACAAGTCTTTCTAATTTATGTCATATTAATAAAAAAACTCTAGAATATCTTTTTGCATTATGATATACACAAATTTTGTGTTAATTGAAAGATTACAGAAACCGATGGTATCTTCATAAATTATTCCTACCTGAAGATAAACTTGGTAAACAAAGTCGTCATAGCTCCCTGTACTATGTGTGCCAACTGAGTCAAATAATTCGTAATCATAATCAAGGTTAAGCCTCTTTGCTACCTCCTCAAATATGTCTACCGAAAGGCCACTTGCTGTTGTATTTTTCGTGGCAGAAGCTTTTGATGCCCATATAAACTGTGGGTATACACTTGTCCGCACACCAACCTTGAGCTTCTTGCCATTCGCAGGAATCGCCCAGCCCCTTGGTATTTCTGTTGACTCTCCTGGCCAAATTACTGGGTTTAGATCAAGCAGTGAGACTGGACTTGGTACATTTAACTTCTGGGAAAGTCCGTTTTTTGAAGTCCAAAACCCAATCTCTCTCCAACTTCCTCCAACAACATTTATTATCTGTAACGAAGAAACTTGCAACTGCCTATCTGTAAGGTCAAAGTCTCCACTCAAACCTCTAAATTTGTTCTGTACAGTTTCTGTTAGGAGTCCTGGACCATTTGCGGAAACAGGCAGTGACTCCAAGCATGTAGAGTTTTTACTGGACTGCAGTCTCTTATTTTTTTTACTCGACGTACCAACCTTCTCTGTTGCCTGTGCTAATGCACAAATTGTATCATATCCCCATAGACCAACAACACTTAGTTTATTAAATGGTGATTCGTTTGGGTTTTGTTTCTGGTACATTCTGTTCCATCTCATGGAAAAATTATCAAGTTCTTCTGTTCTGGGGACATGAAACCTTACTCCTATTACCCCATTCATTGCCTCAATGACAGATGGATTGAGTGAGTCGATGATGTTTGCTAATCCACTTGTAATGATCCACACAAATCCTTTGTCCATCATTCCTACCTCCTTGGCCTTTGTAAAGAGAAGGGATGCCCTGGTCGATGACATATGGACAATGAATACCCTTGTTTGCATCGTCCTTAGCTTACAGAGCTCTTGCATAATGTTGTCTCTTGTTGCTAACAAAGGGATAACACTACGATATGGAATACGGACATCTATTTGTTCAGCAGCATCAATAAGGTATGGTAGAATGCCCCTCCCATATTCGGTATCGTCATATACTGGCACAACCTGTCTCCATCCATAGGCTTTGATAAGAGAGGCAATACTTTTCACTTGAACTGAGTCATTCAATGTTGCACGCACGAAATATGGCATACTATCATAAGTGAGAGAGGGGCTTGTTGCTGTGAACGATACAATAGGTACTTGTGTTACACTCACAAGTTTTGATATAAATGCAGCTTCTGATGATTTCTGCGGGCCAATTATTGCTTGCACTTTGTAATCCTCCAGCAATTGAATAGCTTTGGATTGAATAAAAAAAAAGGAAACTTTGGTCAGATAATATCAGAGAAACAAATTTGCTGTTCTATGCTTATCTATTTGCCTAGTGCTTTCAAGGTCAGGAGAGAAAACGAAAGTGAATTTTTGGTCTTCAGCCTATGCTAAGGTCTTTAATCTAGAGCTCAAGACTTGCAACTAATTCCCAGCTTCATGTCTTTGCCCAAGTGAAATGCAGTTTTGTCTAAGTAGCTAGTAGTTAATATGGGCCTTGTATCTCACTATATGCTATTTGACATAGGATGGATTCTCATTTTCCGTTTAAAAAAGATTTTAATTTTCAGTGACTATAGGATATATTTTCCCCCTTTAGTAGACTATACGTCAATCCATATCTATGATTTTCTTCAATCAGAATGGAACCTCTATCCATCTATTTCTATGATTTCCATGGACGTTATGGGGAGAGACGGACCCCTGCACCGCTCCCACGTGGGCGGCACCAAAACCCTAGCTGCGTCGCCACCTTCCCTCCCCTTCCCCTGCCACGCCACCGCCAGAGCTGGCCGTTAGCATGGCCATACGGCCGGCCGGTATGGCGGTGGAAGGGCTCTCTCCCTCTTGTTCGGAGGTGCGTTCGGAGTGCGCCGACGGCCGATTCCCCTACACGAGCTACGTGGAGCTTGGCAGTGATGGCTGTCGTGGCTATGGTGTCGCCGACCAGGGCCATGCTGGTGCATGACGATGACGGTGGACCTCCTCTTCTCCCTTGCTTGTCCCAACGACGGCAGTGGTGGACGGCTTCGGCTAGACCAGGCTCCCCTGGGGCGGTTCCGGCCAGCTGGGCCTCTCCAACGGTAGGGTCGGTAGCCGAGCAACCAAGTCTGCTCGTGGCGGTTGGATCTGGGCGGCTGGGGGAGGGCGATGGCGAGCAATCTGATCCGGTTGGCTAGGCCTAGCGGCATGGCAGCTGGCGGTTGCCAGTGCTTGTGAAGGTGAGTGGGTGGCGATAGGGCTCTCTCTCCTCTCCTTTACTCGCCCCTCCCTTCATTCACAACCATCAGTGGTCGCGCGTGCTAGTGCTTCTGCGGTGGTTGGCTGGGGCCGGGCCTGGGGTGGCTCGTGCGCTACGGCGATGGCCGGCTGCGGGGGCCGGGAGGTGCTGCTAGGGCTGGCTAGCTGTCGATCTGGCAGCTTGGCTCCGGGCACGATTGCGACCCGACCATAATGGAGGTAGTGGCGTCGGCACGGACGCCGGTTGGGTCCTTGTGGCTGGATCCTACACCCTTACAGCTGGAGGCAATGCCCATAATGGTAGGGCTCATGCCTTGTAGCTGCTGGTGGCGGAAGTCGGCAGCGACGATGCCGGGGGCCAGTGCCAGCGACGGTGATGTGTGATGGCGTTACACGACCGGTGTGGAGTTAGGTCTGGTTCTATGTGTGGCCAAATCGAAGTGGTGGCGGTCGACGCAGCTATGCGGCTGCTGCGTGCAACCGATGCGTTGATGCTCCTTTGGGGTGGTGGGACAGCGGCGATGGTGGTGCTGGTTGGCGAAGGGCTGGCTTCTTGGTCCGATGTTCGTGCTGGAGGGTTCTTTGGCGAAAGCCATTGCAGCGGCGACACCGACAAGCATCGCTTCGCTATTGGAACCGTCGTATCTTAAGGTGAAAACCCAGTCCACTTTGGACGTGCGACGGTGGCGCCCATCGGCGTTGCTCCCTTCCTGAAGGCGTCGCATTCTTGGATTGTCGTTGCAGCTTCAATGACTCCTTCGGTGGCAACTCCCTGCTTCTCGGTGCCTAGCTAACGTTTGGAGGCGGGATTCGCAATTTGAAGTCAGAGGTGCTACATCGGGACGTGGCTCGGCAATGATGACATGTAGCGAGGCCCCCTCCGCCATTGGCTACGGCTCTGTTGGGGGTCTGCAACCACTGGAGGCGAGGCGAGGGTTCCTAATTGAAAGTCGGAGCTGCTCTTTGTGGGTTCTTGGAGCTTGGCAGCAATGACCGGTTATGACCGTTTGCTTCGGGCCTATTGGTGGGTGGCCAGTGGGTGCACTGCCATGGGAAGTCAGAGCTGCTAGCAGCTTTGCTTCCATACTCGGCAACGATGACCCATGATAGGATGTCGTGTTTGTGCTCGGCCATATCATGTGGGTTCATTAGCCTTCAGGTGTCCTATTTGATAGCTCGTCTGACTAACTTTCTTGTAATAATTTCTTTTTCGTCTTAATTGAGAGGCAAAGCTCCTGCCATTGTTTTTCTAAAAAATGATTTCTATGGACCCTGTTTTTGTTCTGCTTCCCCAAATGAGAAACTGACCAAACTCTAATCTAAGAATGACTAATTTTTCCTTACTGTAAAGATGAAAATGGAAAAGAGAAGTTCTGCCCCCTTCATAAAATGCGGGATGCTGCAGAACACATACCTGCTGAAGCAGCTTGGACATCATTGCCCATGGAATCCCTGACGTGGAGGACTAGTTTCCTGCGGCAATTCTGGCAAGTTGCATAAAAATCTTCCACCGCCAGCGAAACGCTGGTTAGTGCCACTTTCCCCACTAGCGAACCCAAGTCGAGGATCACTCCAACGTGGAATTCCTCTGCCGGGCTCGTGGTGGGATTCTGAGCAGCACCGGAACCGAAAACGAGCAGCAGCAGGAGGAGGAGCAAGATGACTTGGCGTCCTTTCTCCATCCCTTGCTGCAATGCAAGGTCGGTCATCTTGCCAGGACGTCTGTGACTGTGAATCATGTGTAGGACTGCTTGCCAATGACCCAGATTCTAAGTCGTACTGACCTAGAACTTGCTAGGCAGTTAGCTTTATAGCTTTTGCCATCATTGTCGTCATGACACGCACCAGATACAGCTAATAGTTGAGGCGGAGTTATCGAAATCCAAATTGCCTCGGTTTCAGTGTTTGGATTACTGGTGATGCATTTCCTGCCTGTCTCGCATGACGACTTGTGCTCTGTTGTTCGGTTGCTGGTCCAGGCAATGGGAAAATTCTTCCGGATTACAGTGTCAAGCAAGTACTTTGGTGAACTGTGTACTACTGTAATGCGGTAAGTGCCATCAGCTTAAGGACATATTTGACCAGGCCAAAGTAGTGACGACTTGCCAAATCTCCTTGCAGCCTTTTCTGTTTGCAGACGTTACAGTCAAAGTATTTGCCAAATCTCGCATGACGGTGATGGCGGAGGAGCTCATGCGGAAAGTACTGTAGCTAAAGGAGGGCCGCCCCCCTTAGCCTTCGTCGGATCTCGTTTGTTAGACGAAATGTCAGAAAAGCCATGCAGAGGTTTAACAGTAGAGTATAGAAACAAGGTCGACAAAATTAAACATCAAGAATTCCTAATTGGCTTGTGGTGCGATGTTGATGTTCGATTGTTTCTTAGCCACTACTATGAATGGGTCATGATTATGGTAATAATAAGCAGATCAACTAGCTCAACAAATCGGTCTACATAATCTGAAACTGTAGATATCTGATGTGGAACAGTTGTTGAATGAGCAGTTCATGGTGATCGAGCTGTTGAATGAGCAGTTCATGGCGATCGTCGTGACCAATGCGGTCCAGAATCGTCTTATAAAGGTCACGCCAAGATGCACACATCAACTTGGGCTCAATGGATTGAAGCCATAGAGCCGCTGGTCCAATGAAATGCATAGTAGATACGCACACACCCACATAGACGAATCTATAGAATACTCTCTCTGTCCTATGGAGTTTGTCACTTGAAAACCGTGTTTGTGAGGAGGGTATGGTTTTTTAACGACATTCTCCATAGGACGGAGGGAGTACATCTCAAAGTAATTTTGGCTACGAGATCTCTAGAGACGTGGTGATTCACAGTCAAACTATGAGAAATTCATATTAGGGAGCTTGCCAATAACAGCTCTAGAGTAATGCGATTGGGTCTCGTGAACACGTGAAGGAACACACAATTGATGGGCAGGGTGGGGAGGAGAAATAGGAAGCGTACTCTTGCACGGGAGATGGGTAAAGGTCGTGACTGACCCATGGCCCTTCTCCTGGAATTTTGTGACATTGCGGTGCTCATTGACATTGTCACTTTTGACTAATCATTATTTCATCACTATGCGTCTCGGATGACGGGCATTGTGCCTGTTGGTGTCGCTTTACTGTCTATTTGGTCTTTTTATGGTGAGAATACGTTGGAAGTTATATTTCCTTTATATGAAAAGCTGCTGGCTGCTATAATTCTTCTCTGATGTCAAAAAGAGGAGATTTATAATAATTAATTATTCAACTAGAAAGTATGAAGCACTCAGGGGGAAAACAGCATGGAGATCGAGTGGCCTTGTCTAGTAACCCATGACTGAAATAAAATTATTCCAAAACTCAATGTCAACCAGGTGGTCCCCTGGAACCTTAAATGCAACACCAACTCTTGTATATCTCGTTTAGTTTGGAAACTATATGTGAGCAACTTTGTGACATAGTAGCTTTATCTGCCTAAGAATGACTTGTGAACCTACTAATTTGTTGCATCCAGGTCGTTATTCGGTGTGAAATCTCCTGTCAGATCTCTATTTGTATTCGGAATATGAGGCACTGATATTGTTTCTTGATTATCTATATCCTTGCGGTCTCCATGTTCTTCATTACCTTGATCTGAATCTTGAATATGATCATTTTCTTCTTGTTGCCCATGTTTTTGTTGATTCGGGCCATCTAGTTTGATCGCTGCCTTCTTTTCTCCATCTTTTTTGCAGTGGCACATCAGAAACGCCACAAGGATGGAACAGGTTGTCACAAATCCAGTTAGGCGGAATAGCCCCTTAAAACTACCAAAAGTGATAGCACCTGAACCATCCATTTCTTCCTGATGCTGGCAACTATTTTGGTCAATCCGCCATTTCTTTTCGATTTGAATGATAGTATCTCCTCCTGTTATGTTGATGATCGCCTTAGATAGTTCAGCAAGTAGTGGAGATCGCTTGGGAAGTGCCTAATCAGTAAAGAGAATGTTTATATTAGGTCGAACATACTAATTAGCGTTATTCAAAGAATGACTTATTTTTTCAAACCAGGGCGAACCCATTTCCATTAATGAGTGAAACATCTAGCAAACAGAAGGAGAAACATGTTTAAAATTTAATAGTTGTTCAGAAATAGATCAACCACCGAAGCAAAGAAACAAGTCTAGCAAATAATTAAGCCTGACTAGGGAACAAAAAAGTAGACCTGTTACAACTGATAAGTTGAAAGTTTAACACTAACTGACCTGAGATAACAACAACCAGACCACGATAGAGGAAAATACCAAATCATATCAGATCAATAAAACCATGCATGATGCATATAAAAAAATTAAATGTATTCATCCTGATTTAAACTTTTTCAGGTAAAGTACACACGAATGTGGAATTTAATTTAGCACATTAACTTTTCAAAGGTACATGCCCTATGGTAGCGTAGTAGCATTTTTTTTTTAAAAAAAATAAGAGATAGATGAAATAATGAGCTAGCAAGTGAAGTTGAACTTACAAATGCAAACCCTGCACTCTTGTAAATAGGTCCAACCATTGTGTACCCTTTGCAGTACTTGGCAAGAAACAATTTGATGTATGGAACATCCAGAACAAGTGCATCAACACCACCATTTTCAACTCCATTAGAAAGAGCAAAATGGAAGTCGTCTGGAGTATTATAGGGTCTCATTTTTGATCTGTCAAAACCAATATCCACCAATAGACCCTCCATATAGGAACCTCGGTGGAATCCTACATATCCACCTTGCTTCTGAAGTTCATGAATGTCAGTCAATGTTGGTGAAAGCTGCTGTACAGTAAGTATTGATGCGAAGCTTGCTGTATAGCTTGATGCAAGGACCAGAAGAACAATCTTCCATACACGTAGTACTATTCGAGATAGAAAAGATTCGAGCATTTCCTCTGCACAAGTAAATATATATAAAAAAAGATGTGTTTATAATAAACCAAGTCAATGTGCAAATAAGCTGAGGTACAGCAAGCATGCTACTATGGGATTTCCAACAAAGCGGATATAGTATACATCCAGTGTTTGTTCATCGAGGAGGCTATTTCCTTCATTATTATTTTATTTTTAGAATTTTTATTTTTTCATAAGGTTTAATCCTTTTTGCTGAGGAAATTAAGATGAGTTATATAGTGAATTGTACTTTCTAAAACAATGGAGCTTCAGTGTTAAAATCTTCTTGCAGGAACTTCTTAATGCTTGGGCAAACTGTACATTAATAAGCTAATTATTTGGCACTAATTGACATGGTTGTTAAAAAATTGCATACATAGACCAACAAAAAAAATTTACTGTTTCAGTGTTTTACTCAACTCTCTTCAAATATGAAGAAGAACATCAGAATCCGAATCACCAATTGTTTAAGTGAAAAGGGACCATGTAGATATTCGTTGCCACTTAGATACTCTAACAGGCAGACAGCAATTCTTGTGTAAATAGTGAATATGATGCTTCCGAACCACATTCCTTGGCTTAGTGGTTTCAAGAAAATCCACATGTTTGTGTTCATTTTTTCCTTGACTGGGACAATCATACCCACGCCTGATTCTGTGTATGGAATCGTGAAATCGACATACAATGATCTGTTGTATATGATTGTTATGTCTCCAACTGCTATGTCATACCTCTGCAATAGCAATAGTTAGTTGTATTTCTATTTTCTAAATAAATGTAAAAATAATTAAAATATTTGACTAATGAAAAAGGTAGTTATTACTAGTGTACATAGCTCCAATAATTAAAATATTTGACTAATTTTGAAGGAGAAATAACTCAAAATGCCCTCGATGCCCCTGTTAGTTAAGGAAGAAAACGCAGGGAGGGGGGATGTGACAACCTTAGTTGCATTCTTGCTTTCATATTCTGTATCCTTGTTCTTCAGCCTATGCATGCGAACTATCTTCGGCTATTAAAAGAAGCTAACATATCTAATTCTAAACTTGGATTCATGATACTATGTGGAAAGGTAAAAAGGAATTGGGAAATGCCTTGCACCCCACCATGAGGTATCTAAACTTCAACTCGTGATATTACGTGGAAAGTAAGAAAGAAATTGGCAAACACCTTGCACCCACTACTGTGGTGTGACTTGCATATATATATAGTTTGGTGTATATAGTCTGGTGCATCTTGTGTTAAAATAATACAACCATACGATTAGTTAGTCTATACATTTCTAATATTTTCTGTAGTAAAATATATATGGAACTTATAGTTTCTTCACTAGGCAGATTGAGAAACTGGACAATATCTTTTTATAAATCATTTCTTACCTGAAGATAAACTTGGTAAATTAAATCATCATAACTCCTTGAACTTGTTGAATCACCAGCTGTATCAAATGCCTGATATTCATAGCTAAGTGCAAAAGGTAGCCTCTTTAGTGCATTCTCAAATATGTCTACTGAAAGGCCACTCACTCTTGTTGCATTCGTGACAGGATCCTTTGATGTCCTTATAAACTCTGGATATGCACTTGAGGTCACACCAACCCTAAACTTGTTACCACTTGCAGGAAATTCCCAGCCCCTTGGTATTTCTGTTGATTCTCCTGGCCAAGTTACTGAATTCAGATCAGGAATTGAGGCTGATGACCCTGTTATTTCCAACTCATTTTGATTTAACAGCCGTGAAAGTCCATTTTTCGAAGTCCAAAACCCAACATGTCTCCAAGTTCCTCTAACAACATTTATTATTTCTAATGCAGAAACTTGCAGTTGTCTTTCTGTAAGGTCAAAGTTTCCACTTAAACCTCTAAATCTGTTTTGTACAATTTCTGTTAGGAGCTCAGCACCATTTATGGAAATAGTCAATGAGTCCAAGCATGTAGAGTTTTCATGGGGCTGCAGTCTCTTATTTTTGTTGCCGGACACCCCAACCTTTTCTGCAGCCCGCGCTAAAGCCCAAACTGTATCATAGGCCCATAGCCCAACTACGCTTATTGATTTATTAAGTGGCAATTCATTAGGGTTATATCGATGATAAATTTTGTTCCATCTTATTAAGAAACCAGTATCAAGTTTTTGTGATTTGGGAACATGAAATCTTACTCCTATTACACCGTTCATTGCCTCAATGACAGATGGACTGAGTAAGTCGATGATATTTGCTAATCCATTTGTAATGATCCACACAAATCCTTTGCTCATCATCCCTGCATCCTTAGCCATTGTAAAGATAAGAGAGGCCCTTGTCGATGACATGTGAACAATGAATACCTTTGCTTGCATTGCCATTAACTTGTAGAGTTCTTGCATAATGTCCTCACTTGTTGCTGACAGAGAGATACCCACTGCGATATGGAACATAAGTATCACTATGTTGAAGTGCATCAATGAGGTGTGGTAGAATGCCTCTCCCATAGTTAGTGTCATCATATACTAGCACTACCTCTCTCCATCCATACCCTTTGATAAGAGAGACAATACTGTTCACTTGAACTGAGTCATTCAATGTTGCACGCACGAAATATGGTGAACTATCATAAGTGAGAGAGGGGCTTGTTGCTGTGAATGATACAATAGGTACTTGTGTTACACTCCCAAGTTTTGATATAAATGCAGCTTCTGATGATTTCTGTGGACCAATGATGGCTTGCACTTTGTACTTCTCCCATAGTTCAATAGCTTTAGAATTGAACAAGCAATGAAACTTTGATCAAATAATATTAGTGAAACAACTTGCAATTCTTGAGCATGTTTGTTTTTCCAGTGCTTTCAAGATTGGATAAATATTTAAGCATAATCAACTTTTTTAAGGATAAATCATTTTGGTGACAACACCACAAGACAATAGAACATAAACATTAAAACCATAAGTACAGCCACAAACATATGCAAGGGTGGTGACTAGTCTCTACTAGGAAATAAGGGGGCTACATTGCACTTATTCCACAACCTGACTGTGTTGCACTCATTCCACAACCTGACCGCATATTCCAAAAAATACAAAGGAGAACAATTAAGTTAAAACTCCATCTTCACGACTTACCAACTTCCATATTCAATCAACCACTCCAAAAAGGTGTTAATCATAGGTGCTAGTCCAGGCAAGTGAAGGTTGTTGAAGAAGGTAAAGCCAAGTTTTCCTAATGTACACACATCCATAAAGACGTGATCTAGGAGTTCTGGCTATTATGAGCCAATGGCATATTGACAACTATGAGGCAACTGATGGTGTTTCTTAGTGCTCAAAGATCCAACAAAAAATACCAATGTACCTCAAGCTAGGGAAAGAAGCAGCACTTTGTTGTTGCATAAGCCTCACATGGTTGGCATGACCTAGCTAAGACAGAATATTTAATGAAGAGACTAAGGGAGGCTAAACTCAGAGTACAACCCATAACTTATATACTTCCATATGAGGGAGTCAGGGACATCTAGGAGGCAGATTGTATCCAAATTGTTTTGCATGTTTAAGTACATAAGGATCACTTGGTTGGTGAGATCTCAAATCTCTCACACCCAATGATGGGATTTAAGAACCTCATGGATAGCCCTTATGTTTGTCTCCTTGGGCCTACTAAGAAAAGGTTAGGGGAAGGGACTTAATGAATTGGCCACTAATCCATTTGACTGTCTAGAACAAACAAGATTATACATCCCCAACCTAGACTATCATGCAAGGTTCAAATAGTGAGATCATGATGGGATTGCAATTAATAGACAAAGACAACAAAATGTGAGATCATGCTCATCAAAATCCAGTTCATGCATACAACAGTGCCAAAGAGGAACATCGATCCCGTCATTGCCTAGACCTCCAAGATCCATTCGACATCACATATTGAGCCAAGTAACCAAGCAAGGTCCAAAGGAGATGGTCTAAGCTCCTCACCACAATAAAGTTCTCTAAAGGTTTTCAATTGTGTGGTAGCCCAAGGTGTAAGATTGGTTGAGATGGCAAGATAGATGGTGATTGTGACTTGGTAAGGGTTAGTTGATCGCCCCTGATAATAGGCCCCAACAGACAAGCTGTGAACTTATCTATAACTTTGTAAACCAATAATTATATGTGGACATTATTGAATTTGGTCATGAGAGTGAGGTGCATAGTTATTTTCATTGAAAGTTTGTGACTGGCAAGGGAATCACATTAGTTCCATGTCCACCTCCTTATGACTACAATAGAGATTTGTGTGACATGAAATTTAGATAGGTTCTAAGGCCACCATTAAGAGAAAGTTGGCCATGTCATTAACATACAAGAAATAATACATGAGATCGGGTAGTGTACAATTGGTGTGAAAAATATGCTTCATCTAATTTGTTGACTATGATGATGAGGCATTATATGACTACTAAGAAAACCATTGTCAACAAGGGATCCCCCTTCCAAAGACCAATAACAATTGTCATTGAGAGGATCCATGATATCCAATTGGACTAAAGCTAGGGAATCCCATGTTCCCCTTCACTTCTATAAGGAATGGCCAAGACATAGAGTTGAAGACCCTTGCAATGTTGGCCTTGAGGAGTTATGGTAGTCATTTGCATATAAGGGGTTGGCTGCAACTTGCACAGACCTACAATTGTCATCAAATTTCAACCCTTGATGAAAAAACTTTGGTTGGGGACAACCAAAGATGAGAGATAAAGTGCTAGCTAGTTTGTGTGACACCCGGCCCAATTTAAAAT
The DNA here is from genome assembly GCA_015844335.1 of Chrysopogon serrulatus. Taxonomy (NCBI): domain Eukaryota; kingdom Viridiplantae; phylum Streptophyta; class Magnoliopsida; order Poales; family Poaceae; genus Chrysopogon; species Chrysopogon serrulatus. Next base: position 60,537 of record JADLZL010004335.1, read on the forward strand.
TTGGCCTGTGTGGCTCATGTGCATATTGATGAGATATTGTGGGGGGTTTAGTCCCATCTTGGTTGTTTAGGGTGGGCTAGACCAACATATAAGGCTTCTAAAGTACATCACACCATCCCCGGGTTAATCCTTTTACGCGAAGCGAGGATGAAAGCATAAGTGGGATGGTGGTAGGTGTGGTTCGCTCAGCGTGCAGAGTGGATCTAAGCCGTTTAGACTTTGAGGTGTTACAAGTGGTATCAGAGCCGACCTTTGTGGCCACCGGCACGTGCGGGCTAGGGGCACGGACATAGAGGTTCATTGCGCGTGTAGGCTCTCTACGGGGGCACACGGCATGACACATGTGCTAGCATTGGGCGCACGGTCACGTCTGCTAAGGGGAAACGTTCATAGTGATCATTTGCCCAGTTGTAGGTGTGTTGGGCCAACGAGGACGTTGGGCCCTTTGAGGGAGGTGTATGTGACACCTGGCCCAATTTAGAATTTGGCCCGTGTGTCCCATGTGCATGTTGATGAGATATTGTGGGGGGTTTAGTCTCACCTTGCTTGTTTAGGGTGGGCTAGACTAACATATAAGGCTTCTAGAGTATATCACACTATCCTTGGGTTAATCCTTTTACGCGAAGCGAGAATGAAAGCGTAAATGAGGATGGTGGTAGGTATGGTTCGCTCAGCGTGCAGAGTAGATCTGAGCTATTTGGACTCTGGAGCGTTACAGTTTGCAACTGCCTTGGAGATCAACTTTCTAAAGCTATGTATGTGGCTGTTGGGGCAATAGTCCACCACAAGCCTAGGTTTTGTGGTTTTAGGAGGAGGATCATAATAGCCTATTGAGCAAATGGAAACATTGAAGGTGGCTTTGATAACCTACAATGCAAATTGATGATTGATCATGCTATTTTGTATAACAAACCATAACATGTCTTATCCTAGTGCTTTATCTCATAGGGGATCAGGAGTTTAGGTAGGCTACTATCACCCTCGAAATCTCCTCTTGGATAAATAGTTGACATAGATGGGAGAGATCAAGCGATGAAAACCTAAGCCGGTCGAGTTTTAAGGAGTGTGATCTTCCTAAGACTATCCCAAAATGGAGTCAAATATTCAAAAGCCCTCCCCAACTTTCCTTATGTTATGTAAACATAACATTACCATTTTCCAAGGTTGGAATCGAATTCTTTTGGCAATAATAGTGTTGGTGCTCAGTATCCACATACACCTAGCCCTCATATTCTCTTAGTATTAGCGCATATTTCATATTGCATTCATTAACCTAGAAATTCTCCACGTTGGTTTTGTTTTTGGTCTATGTTGTGTATTTTAGGAAAATAGCAAAAAAATGAAGTGACTTTCACAAAGCCCATCAATTGATAAGCTTATGTCCAAGAAAATAGATGGTCAATAGAACCTAGTAGGAGACTAGCCTGTTTGGATCCCCTCCTATAAACTTTATAGCTCTAAACACTTTAAAGCACTTTAGCTCAGTTTTAAAGTCTAAATCTCTAATATAACGTGAGCTAAAGTTTAGAGCTAATTTCTAAATCTCTAATATAACGTGGGCTAAAGTTTAGAGCCAATTTTAGACTAGCTATTTGGATGTTTAGATCTAAAGTTTATAGGTCTAAAGTTTAGAGTAGTGGACCCAAATAGGGGTTAGCTAGGCCTAGCCCATGAACATATGTTTGTCTATATTTGATTTTTAGCTGAATTCTTAGACATGAAACATGCCAAAGTTGGAAGGTTTACCATAAGGTCAAGTCATGAAAGGAAGGGCCAACTTATTTTATCCACTAGAGCTGTTCTCAAAGATTTTAATGTACAAGACCCCACATGCAAGTGCAACAATGGGTTCTAAATTTATTATCATAAATGGTCATGTAATCCATTTACATGCCATTTAAACACTACTCGATGACCCGTGTTAGTTTATTATCCCTGTTAAATTGACCATGTAGCCTATTTCAGTGGTTGTGTAGCCTAAATAAACACTAAATGATAGGTTGATGACTATTTACCATTTAACGTTTTGGTGAACAACATTGTTTCTAGAAGGCCCTAACACCAACATATCCACAATATATGAGCAAGACTAATGTTGGTCCAACCCACATGGGCTTCATGGATTGTCTTGCCCAATCCATTTCTATGCTAGTTTTGCATACCCATAAGACACTGTAACACCCTAAACTTGCATCTTTTCAAAAATAGGTGAAATTGATTTTATATGCAATTGTGTGTGCATTAAACATAGAGTAATAATTAATTTTCTTAAATTAAAATCAACTATAAGGTAGACACATGTTGATGCATTCATGCTTTGGTGCATAATTGTTTTTGTATTGAGTGGCTTGTTCAATTTCCAAAAAGGAATTCAAATTTGGATTTCAAAACTGGTTTGAAATAAATGAAAAAAAAAAGAAAAGGAGAACTTTCCCCTTCCTTCCTTTTGGCCCGCACGGCCCAACCTCCTCCCTCCCCTTTTTTTTTTTTTCCGCTGCCCCCAGAGAAGGCCCGGCCGAGCAGGCCCAACGCGCCCCTCCCCTTTCTCTTCGGCCCGGCTGGCCGGCAGGTGGGGCCCACCGTCACCGCACCCCACCCTTTCCTTCTTCCTCCTCCGGCTCCTTCCAAAAATGGAAGCCGACGCCTTCCATCTTCGATCCGAGCTCGTGATCGCCCTTTCCATGAACGGCGCGGCCTCCGGGCTATAAAAGCCGGTGCTCCGCACCGCACCGCCCCTATCTAGCCCTAGCTCAGCCGCCGTTTCGCTTTGGAGGAGCAACCGCAGCCGCCGCAACCCTAGCGGTCGCCGCCGCTGTCGTTTGTTCGCCTTCAAGGCCGCCGCCACTATTTGCCGTAAGCTCGCGGACGACGAAGCCGTAGTGTTGCTACGACGCCGCCGGACCTTTACTCTCCTGTTTTCGCGTTTTGGTTCATGCTCTAATCTCCGCCGAACTTCGTAGGGAGCCACCGGCCGTCGTTCAAGCCGCAGGTCCCCGCCTCCGAGCCGTCGGCCGTCGTCTTCGCTTCGGGTGAGCTCGCCCCGCCTTCCTCTTTCTCCCCGTGCCATCCCCACTCGAAACCGAGCGCCCTAGGGCCATGTATGCGTGCGCCGATGAGCTTTGCTCGCCGCCGGCGATGGCCGCCGCCGCACTGGCCTTCTTCTCTGGCCGGCAATCCCTCTCTCTCCCCCTTCTTTTAATCTGGGCCGTCCAGATTGGATCGGGCGGCCCACGTCATCCCGTACCCCTTCGCGGTCGATTTTGCTAAAGAGCCCCTCCACTTTCTTTTAATTGAACCCACGGTCCTCCGTTTGAATTAAAATCAGATTTTATTTAATTTAAATTTGAAATTCGATTTCAGAGTATTTACAAGTTTGCCACTGGATTCTTTTAAGCATAACTTTTCCAAATCAACTCCGATTTGATCCGTTCAAGTTGCGTTAGATTCATAATTGAATAATCTACATGTTTATGGTACTGTTTACCATGTTTTCCAACTTTTAATTTTATTGTTTAATAAAATTAATAAGTTTTCTACATGAAATATTGTTTAATCTATAACTTGACCGTTTTAGCTCCGATTTTGGTGATCCAAACGTCTGTGTGATCCTAGCGATGCGTAGATTCGTTTTATAAACTTTTTATCTTTGTTTTATGATATTGGTGTACTGTTCTAATCTATACTCTTGTTTGCTATGCATGATTGTGCTTGGATGATTGTATGTTGCTTATTGTGGAGTATAGGCGGTGAGCAATACACTTGGTGATCGAGGAGTACTTTGACGAGCCGTATCACCAAGGGTTCGTTGTTGAGCAAGGCAAGTATAGCATGGGATCATCCTTGTTACCTATTCACCATTAATCATTAAATTCATATTGCATGTGTCTTCCTTGTTTACCACTAAGGATTTCCTAGCAATTGTATCTTGTACCTTGACTACCGTGGGTTTATGCATTTGGGTAGCTTATGCTAGTGCTTAATGAATAACCATTATGTTCTGTAACATGATTAATGCTATATGCAACAAAGGTTTAAAACTCGCTTTTTAGCAACGGAAAATTAAAGGGGAAGAGTACTGTTTGCTCTTGTCCTCCCTAAGGACTTATCTCGTAAGTGAGCACCCGGGACTTACAAAGACAAAACGTGGGGGGGCTATATGGCTTTGGCTTTAGTCAAGTATGAGGACCCTCTTCTAGCTTGTTAGAGGTTACCCTTGTGGCGCAAAAAGGGGCTTTTTACACGATGGGCATAGCGTGGCTTCGTCCTCATGTGTTCTTTGCGGTGTGAACCATTTAGAAGGGGGATTCTATGTCCGCTTGTCGAGGAAACCCTAGCGGCCCTAACTTGTTAGACGAACCTTTGAAAGACTTCATAGTGAAACCCCTGCTATGCACCTCGGCAAAGTGTAGTTTGGGAGTAATTAACCCAAGCATATGGGAATCACGACTCACGGTGAAAGTGTACAATCTCTGCAGAGTGTTAAAAGCGATATATCGGCCGTGCTCACGGTCACGAGCGGCCTGGACTTCTTATAGAATAATGATTTATGCGATGGAAAATTCTTGATTACTGTTTTGCTATACCTTAATCATTGTTTACATGATCATATGGTTAATTGGGATTTATGCTACTTGTTGCTACTCACTTATGCTAAAATTGAGATATGATAAAAGTTGCTAACCATTTGTAAACCGTGTCAGCCTTTTGAGCCTCATTAACCCCATGTTATTCTTGTTAAGTACAACATGTACTTACGCTTGTTTATTTTTTTTATTACTTGGAAAATCCCGGATGGGTAACAGATAATCGTGTCTATGAGGACTCGATGAGGACTACTAGTCTTGTGCTTCACCGGTTGACGCCCCTCGTGGCTTTGGAGTCTATCGGAGTGCTAGTTATCTTATTTCGTTTCGCCGAGACTTTGAATAAATTTATGTAATAAAGTACTATTCGTGATGTAATAAAGGCACCGAGCTTGATACTCCGTGATTTGTCCCTATATGTGTGTGATTGATCTCTGGGCACACATATGGTTTTGTATTCAATTTTGTCTTTAAAACTGGGTATGACAGACACGGCTCCCCCACACCATATAGGTAATCTTTGACTGCAATCTGTTAGAGTGCACGGTTAGTCTAGACCCAAATGGATCTACTAACCGACGAATGCGGAAGCTTAATCACCCATAGAAGAAGATACACAAACGAGAATGGTACCAAGGCATGGTGTTTTTTAACGAGGTTCAACGATGTGCCTAATCCTCGGGGCATGACTACGGGCGCTCCTCCCCATAATCATTAGCTACACCGGCATCCGGACGATACCGTGGCTTCACCGCCACCCAAACCAGCCACCAAGTCGTCTCTCTTGGTTACTACAGGGGTTGCCTCATATTTATGGCCCTCTAGGATCTGAGAGTTCGACTCTGACTCTATCCTAGCCCCTAATAAAACTCAAGTCCTAATGTGACCCAACTTATACACATATTCGACACATATCTAACAAATTCTACCTTGGCGAATATGCACGCCATCTTGAAGCCGTCCATGCACGAACCTCCATGCACTGAACCGAGTTGTTGCCTTCACAACTCCACACGAGCTGCCCGACAAGTCGATCATAGACCCACCGTGAACAAGAGGCGCTAATCCTACAACTTCATACTCCATGACTCCATCTGCAGGTTGTGAACCCTTCTCTTTTATCACCATAGCCTCTGTTGAGTAAAATTAGATTCTTCTTTAGCCCTGACATGTCCGACCCTTGAAGCACCTGCTCCTTGTTAGACGCCATACGAGCTAACCGAATCCAATGCCATACCCGCCCTGACAGCACACGTGATGTCGAGAATTTCATAACCACTATCTGAGTCACATATATGAAAATTGACATACTAGCATGCTCTTCAGTTTCCTACTGCAATGCTACACCGACGTCTTACACTGTAGTCTCCTGCAGACCGACCAACCAGGTTACTCTAGTTGCAAGTACAAATATCTATCATATGCACTTCCTTCCAACTCAGCTCTACACCCTTCGATCCATACTCCTGCATGCAACTGAATCAATCCACGCACCTTGCTGTCTTAGAAGCACGCAAACTCCTCCAATGCAAAACCGCATCCTGAGCTCACGCCACGTGTTGCCATATCACAGAGAACGAAGAACTCCATCAGCCGCCATGCTCCTACGTCGTCATCGCTGATGATCATTCCGCCATCGTCTCTACCTCACGGTATGACTAGCATATCACTGCTAGTCTCTCCGCCATAGCTGCGCCGCTCACAAGCCTCATCGACTGTCCCGCCGCTCGCACACAACGAAGTCAACCCGCTTAATAGCAATCGTTTGTTCTTCCACTTGTTAGAGTGCACGGTTAGTCCAGACCCAAACGGATCTACTAACCGACGAACGCGGAAGCTTAATCACCCATAGAAGAAGATATGCAAATGAGAACGACACTGAGGCATGATGTTTTTTAACGAGGTTCAGCGATGTGCCTAATCCTCGGGGCATGATTACGGACGCTCCTCCCTATAATCAATAGCTACACCAGCATCTGGACGATCTCGCGGCTTCGCCGCCACCCAAACTATCCACCAAGTCGTCTCTCTTGGTTACTACAGGGGTTGCCTCATATTTATGGCCCCCTAGGATACAGGGTTCGACTCCGACTCTATCCTAACACCTAATACAACTCAAGTCCTAATATAGCCCAACTTGTACACATATTCAACACATATCTAACACAATCAGGTATCAATAACCCAAAAGGTGACATTTGGAAGTGAAATACATCTAGGCTACCTAGTGGTGGTGCATTTAGATCCAAAGGAGTGGCAAATCTAGGGGTGGACATTAGAGGGTGCATTCACATGATGGAACAGGAAAAAGCAACAAAGTGATGACCAATAACCACACATGTGATGGGTATTCAAGCGAAGATGCATCATCTCCCTCCAAAAAGTTAAAGAGGCAGTCGTAAATGTATTTCATGATTTACATGCATTGTAAGATGGATTAAACATGTGTACTTCCTTTATATCATTGGGGATTTGTGGACAGATTTTAATTATCTTCTCCTGGTGTCTTTTATGTTTGAACATGCGATGCACTAAAGCTAAAGCTAGCACCCAACCACTAGAAGCACCTAATGCCCCCAACAACCTTTATGGGAAAGGGAGGTGCAGGGGTAAGTTGTGATTGCTTCTACAACCTTGCGAGCTGGGTAAGCATCACAACAAGGGATGGACGAGCAGGGTGATGATGAATGGAACAGGACAAAAGCAGCAAAGTGATTAGCAATAACCACATAAGTACGTGGCAATAAAGGGTGCTAATGAGCTACTCGAAACTTGAAGAAGGATATGCCTCACCACCCTAAGCCCAAGAAGTGTTGGATGAGACGAAGAACCCTTTCAAAGGCAAAGAAAACTATTTTATCTTGTAGCTCACTTTTTGATGTTGAGGCGACTGCTACGTGACATGTGTGTCGTCTCCATCCTATATATGACAGTTGCAATCAAAGACCATATATTATTGAACGGTGATACCCGTTCAACCGTGAATGGGGAGAGGCTGGAATGATTTTTATTCCTTAATCTTAAAAGGTAATAAAACATATTAATGTTTTCTTTTGTTGATTGAAGTTGAACTGAGCAAGAGTATCTACATATTCGGTATTTCTATGATTTTGTAACATCAACAACATACCTGCTGAAACAGCTTGGACTTCACTGCCCATGGAATCCCTGATGTGGATGGCTAGCTTCGTGCTGTGGTTGGGGTGGTCTGAATAGAAATCTTCCACAGCCAGGGAAATACTGGTTAGTGATACTTTCCCCACCAACGAACCCAAGTCAAGAATCACCCCTACATGGAATTCGTCTGTCCCACCCCCATAGGCGGTGCTATTTTCAGCTGCAACGAAAGTGAAGACCAGTAGTAGAAGGAACAGTATGGTCTGAGGCATTTTCACCATTACGGTAGCTGCATGCAAGGCCAGTGAATTTTTTTGCGCTGCTGTGCATGTCATTTATAGACAGCTCGTCGAGGGCCTAGATTTCTATAACATCAAAAAGTTTACTTTTCAATGTTTTATAACTACTGTATTTGGCCTGAGTGGATCGGAACCGCATAGGGAAAAATTCCCTCTATTATTAAATTAAAGCCAAATCAATTGACGCACTGTACCATTATAAGTGGTTTTGCAGTGGAATGCGTGGCGTCCACTTTCATAAATAAATAAATAAATGTCATGACCTCAGCATTTCAGCAATATAGTCACTTAGGGAAAGAAAACACTATGCCCACGTGTTGCACTCAAATCCACTTCCTTCTCTCTGTGCACTGCCAAGGTGAACTCACAGCTCGTAAGGATGGGAATGGTGTTCTAAATAGATACCCACGGTTCTTCTCTAGTTTAATTTAATCAATTATAGTAAAAAAAATAGAGAAAAAATTGTAGAATTAGCTCTTTAAGATGAACTAGAGAAAAACCGCAGATATATCCATTTGAAGCACCATCCCCACCCTTAACGGCCCAGTCGTGTTTGGCAGAGTTTAATTAACTCTAAGAAAATAATTGTAGCTTCAAAAATCTTGAATCTAATAAAGATGTATATTTATTTTTATTTTAAGATAATGGAGGAGTTCTAGCTTCAAACCGGTTCAGCAAAGGAGCATTAATCCTAAATAATACTTCCTCCATTCCAAATTATTAAATGTGAGGAGATTTACTTGCTTTACATGTTTAGCTCACTAATTGTAGAAATTCTTCCTTGCCACTAGAATTGTGCATAGATATTTGCTTTGAAGTGAATAGCCTATTGTCTTTTTTTCATTGAAGGAATTTTAATAGGCTATTGACCCTCTAACATTCATAGATACTTTCAACTGTGCAACTTGGTTCATTGTCATTTTGACATAAAAATAGTCAACATGAAGAAACAAGTCCTACCTTCTACAACTGACCCAACAAAGCTAATATTCAAAGGAACAAATTTTCTCAAGAAATTAGAAGAAAAGACGCAAAAGAGTGTCAGTCGATTTGATTCTATGCCTTCTCTGAGATAATCTTATCGGATGGTTAGCTAGCTTGTGTATACAAAGTGATACAAGTTTTGCAAAAAATACCAAGAACAAGGACCCCAAGTCCAAAAGCCTATCATCATAAGCAAAGTGATACAAGTGGTATCAAAGAGGTGCAATTAAGTACGGAAGAAAAGAGTCATTTACACCGATAATTGAATCAGCCAGTCCCGATTAGCACAATTGATGGTTAGCTAGCTTTTGATTGGCCAACTCTTGATTGCATACTCAGAAATTGTATTATTTGTTGATAAAATTTGAACACTACTCTTTATATTTGTGTAGGCCCAGGCATTCATTCTGACCGAGCTGAACCATTCCATTCTTCGGTCATTTCGTAAGTTCGGCCATTAAAAATCGGAGACGATCGAGAAAGTTTAGTCTCGATTAGTTTGGTTCGATCTCGGTCATGACTGAACTAACAACAACAAAACAACAAACAACTACTAAATAATATGATCTGTAGCAAATTTTAGCAATATTTTTTCTATTTTAAGGCAAAAATAACAATACCATGTATATGTTAAACAAAATGATAAAGTGTTGGTTGATATAAACCCACTAGAATAGATATCATACCACTAGTAACAGTATAAACTATATATTAACAAAATCTAAATGTTCGGTTAACCGAGACATATAATCGAACTAATCGTGAAAATTTTGGGTAGTACAGACTAAAACTTTTGTCTTGATCTCGATTAGTTCGGTTCAGTCTTTAGACTTTGGTCAATTATGCCTAGGGTTATTAGTGGACGAAGTAGTATATATAATTCAATTCCTAATAACATCTGGCCATTCTATATCAGTTTCGGTGTGCCTAATCCTCGGGGCATGACTACGGGCGCTCCTCCCCATAATCATTAGCTACACCGGCATCTGGACGATACCGTGGCTTCACCGCCACCCAAACCAGCCACCAAGTCGTCTCTCTTGGTTACTACAGGGGTTGCCTCATATTTATGGCCCTCTAGGATACAGAGTTCGACTCTGACTCTATCCTAGCCCCTAATAAAACTCAAGTCCTAATGTGACCCAACTTATACACATATTCGACACATATCTAACAAATTCTACCTTGGCGAATATGCACGCCATCTTGAAGCCGTCCATGCACGAACCTCCATGCACCTGAACTGAGTTGTTGCCTTCACAACTCCACACGAGCTGCCCGACAAGTCTGATCATAGACCCACCGTGAACAAGAGACTGCTAATCCTACAACTTCATACTCCATGACTCCATCTGCAGTTGTGAACCCTTCTCTTTTATCACCATAGCCTCTGTTGAGTAAAATTAGATTCTTCTTTAGCCCTGACATGTCCGACCCTTGAAGCACCTGCTCCTTGTTAGACGCCATACGAGCTAACCGAATCCAATGCCATACCCGCCCTGACAGCACACGTGATGTCGAGAATTTCATAACCACTATCTGAGTCACATATATGAAAATTGACATACTAGCATGCTCTTCAGTTTCCTACTGCAATGCTACACCGACGTCTTACACTGTAGTCTCCTGCAGACCGACCAACCAGGTTACTCTAGTTGCAAGTACAAATATCTATCATATGCACTTCCTTCCAACTCAGCTCTACACCCTTCGATCCATACTCCTGCATGCAACTGAATCAATCCACGCACCTTGCTGTCTTAGAAGCACGCAAACTCCTCCAATGCAAAACCGCATCCTGAGCTCACGCCACGTGTTGCCATATCACAGAGAACGAAGAACTCCATCAGCCGCCATGCTCCTACGTCGTCATCGCTGATGATCATTCCGCCATCGTCTCTACCTCACGGTATGACTAGCATATCACCGCTAGTCTCTCCGCCATAGCTGCGCGCCGCTCACAAGCCTCATCGATCGTCCCCCGCCGCCGCACACAACGAAGTCAACCCGCTTAATAGCAATCGTTTGTTCTTCCACTTGTTAGAGTGCACGGTTAGTCCGCACCCAAACGGATCTACTAACCGATTTAACGCGGAAGCTTAATCACCCATAGAAGAAGATATGCAAATGAGAACGACACCGAGGCATGATGTTTTTTAACGAGGTTCAGCGATGTGCCTAATCCTCGGGGCATGATTACGGACGCTCCTCCCTATAATCAATAGCTACACCAAAGATTCGGGACGATCTCGCGGCGCCGCCGCCACCCAAACTATCCACCAAGTCGTCTCTCTTGGTTACTACAGGGGTTGCCTCATATTTATGGCCCCCTAGGATACAGGGTTCGACTCCGACTCTATCCTAACACCTAATACAACTCAAGTCCTAATATAGCCCAACTTGTACACATATTCAACACATATCTAACACAATCAGGTATCAATAACCCAAAAGGTGACATTTGGAAGTGAAATACATCTAGGCTACCTAGTGGTGGTGCATTTAGATCCAAAGGAGTGGCAAATCTAGGGGTGGACATTAGAGGGTGCATTCACATGATGGAACAGGAAAAAGCAACAAAGTGATGACCAATAACCACACATGTGATGGGTATTCAAGCGAAGATGCATCATCTCCCTCCAAAAAGTTAAAGAGGCAGTCGTAAATGTATTTCATGATTTACATGCATTGTAAGATGGATTAAACATGTGTACTTCCTTTATATCATTGGGGATTTGTGGACAGATTTTAATTATCTTCTCCTGGTGTCTTTTATGTTTGAACATGCGATGCACTAAAGCTAAAGCTAGCACCCAACCACTAGAAGCACCTAATGCCCCCAACAACCTTTATGGGAAAGGGAGGTGCAGGGGTAAGTTGTGATTGCTTCTACAACCTTGCGAGCTGGGTAAGCATCACAACAAGGGATGGACGAGCAACAGGGTGATGATGAATGGAACAGGACAAAAGCAGCAAAGTGATTAGCAATAACCACATAAGTACGTGGCAATAAAGGGTGCTAATGAGCTACTCGAAACTTGAAGAAGGATATGCCTCACCACCCTAAGCCCAAGAAGTGTTGGATGAGACGAAGAACCCTTTCAAAGGCAAAGAAAACTATTTTATCTTGTAGCTCACTTTTGATGTTGAGGCGACTGCTACGTGACATGTGTGTCGTCTCCATCCTATATATGACAGTTGCAATCAAAGACCATATATTATTGAACGGTGATACCCGTTCAACCGTGAATGGGGAGAGGCTGGAATGATTTTTATTCCTTAATCTTAAAAAGGTAATAAAACATATTAATGTTTTCTTTTGTTGATTGAAGTTGAACTGAGCAAGAGTATCTACATATTCGGTATTTCTATGATTTTGTAACATCAACAACATACCTGCTGAAACAGCTTGGACTTCACTGCCCATGGAATCCCTGATGTGGATGGCTAGCTTCGTGCTGTGGTTGGGGTGGTCTGAATAGAAATCTTCCACAGCCAGGGAAATACTGGTTAGTGATACTTTCCCCACCAACGAACCCAAGTCAAGAATCACCCCTACATGGAATTCGTCTGTCCCACCCCCATAGGCGGTGCTATTTTCAGCTGCAACGAAAGTGAAGACCAGTAGTAGAAGGAACAGTATGGTCTGAGGCATTTTCACCATTACGGTAGCTGCATGCAAGGCCAGTGAATTTTTTTGCGCTGCTGTGCATGTCATTTATAGACAGCTCGTCGAGGGCCTAGATTTCTATAACATCAAAAAGTTTACTTTTCAATGTTTTATAACTACTGTATTTGGCCTGAGTGGATCGGAACCGCATAGCGAAAAATTCCCTCTATTATTAAATTAAAGCCAAATCAATTGACGCACTGTACCATTATAAGTGGTTTTGCAGTGGAATGCGTGGCGTCCACTTTCATAAATAAATAAATAAATGTCATGACCTCAGCATTTCAGCAATATAGTCACTTAGGGAAAGAAAACACTATGCCCACGTGTTGCACTCAAATCCACTTCCTTCTCTCTGTGCACTGCCAAGGTGAACTCACAGCTCGTAAGGATGGGAATGGTGTTCTAAATAGATACCCACGGTTCTTCTCTAGTTTAATTTAATCAATTATAGTAAAAAATAGAGAAAAAATTGTAGAATTAGCTCTTTAAGATGAACTAGAGAAAAACCGCAGATATCCATTTGAAGCACCATCCCCACCCTTAACGGCCCAATCGTGTTTGGCAGAGTTTAATTAACTCTAAGAAAATAATTGTAGCTTCAAAAATCTTGAATCTAATAAAGATGTATATTTATTTTTATTTTAAGATAATGGAGGAGTTCTAGCTTCAAACCGGTTCAGCAAAGGAGCATTAATCCTAAATAATACTTCCTCCATTCCAAATTATTAAATGTGAGGAGATTTACTTGCTTTACATGTTTAGCTCACTAATTGTAGAAATTCTTCCTTGCCACTAGAATTGTGCATAGATATTTGCTTTGAAGTGAATAGCCTATTGTCTTTTTCATTGAAGGAATTTTAATAGGCTATTGACCCTCTAACATTCATAGATACTTTCAACTGTGCAACTTGGTTCATTGTCATTTTGACATAAAAATAGTCAACATGAAGAAACAAGTCCTACCTTCTACAACTGACCCAACAAAGCTAATATTCAAAGGAACAAATTTTCTCAAGAAATTAGAAGAAAAGATTTAAAAAGAGTGTCGGTCGATTTGATTCTATGCCTTCTCCGAGATAATCTTATCGGATGGTTAGCTAGCTTGTGTATACAAAGTGATACAAGTTTTGCAAAAATACCAAGAACAAGGACCCCAAGTCCAAAAGCCTATCATCATAAGCAAAAGTGATACAAGTGGTATCAAAGAGGTGCAATTAAGTACGGAAGAAAAGAGTCATTTACACCGATAATTGAATCGGCCAGTCCGATTAGCACAATTGATGGTTAGCTAGCTTTTGATTGGCCAACTCTTGATTGCATACTCAGAAATTGTATTATTTGTTGATAAAATTTGAACACTACTCTTTATATTTGTGTAGGCCCAGGCATTCATTCTGACCGAGCTGAACCATTCCATTCTTCGGTCATTTCGTAAGTTCGGCCATTAAAAATCGGAGACGATCGAGAAAGTTTAGTCTCGATTAGTTTGGTTCGATCTCGGTCATGACTGAACTAACAACAACAAAACAACAAACAACTACTAAATAATATGATCTGTAGCAAATTTTAGCAATATTTTTTTCTATTTTAAGGCAAAAAAAATAACAATACCATGTATATGTTAAACAAAATGATAAAGTGTTGGTTGATATAAACCCACTAGAATAGATATCATACCACTAGTAACAGTATAAACTATATATTAACAAAATCTAAATGTTCGGTTAACCGAGACATATAATCGAACTAATCGTGAAAATTTTGGGTAGTACAGACTAAAACTTTTGTCTTGATCTCGATTAGTTCGGTTCAGTCTTTAGACTTTGGTCAATTATGCCTAGGGTTATTAGTGGACGAAGTAGTATATATAATTCAATTCCTAATAACATCTGGCCATTCTATATCAGTTTCGGTGTTGATTGATTCTATACCTTAGTTGTAGTTGATTTCTGGTCTGGTAGTTCAAGCACCGGAAAGTTGGAAAAAGTCTATTTGACCCCCTCAACTGTCGGTGGTTATCTACTTTAACCCATGACCTATAAAACCTGGTATCCTACACCTCAAACTATTGAAAACCGTCTAAATAACGCCCTGAGGCGGTTTTGAAGGTGGTTTTGCTGACATGGCATATTAAAAAGTTTAAATAACCCCCTAACATATAAGGGGTGGACTGTATGACTCCCTCAACTATAGAACATGATATTATAGCTTGTAAAGTATCAAATAATATTCAAATGACATACCATATGGTCTTTAGGGTTGTTTGGACATTGTATCCAACATATTGGTCTAAACACACACATGTTTGCACACAGGCCGTTTGTTGTCTCCACCTCCCTACTCTTTCTAGACCGACACACCGTCCAACAAGGAGCATGTTATATCTTGTCTCCTACTCCTCCCATTACTGCTTGATGGTGTTAGGCTCAAGCATGTCACGCCTACATCATTGTCATTCACCCCCTCTTGCATCCTTCGTTTGGCCATCGTTTAATTTTTACATAGCCATAGAAGGAGAAAATGAGAGGGGATGAGGATGTGGTATGAGTTAGATGACATGTCGTCGAGGAATACAAGAGGTGTAGGAACCAATGGGCCGGTGTGCAAGCATGTGATGTATTTAGGCCAATGTGATCGGATAAGGTGTTCAAGCGACCCCACATGATTATTATTTGAACATCATTAGATGTTTTAAGGGCTATAATATCATATTTTATAGTTAAGGAGGTAATGTAGTTCACCCTCAATAAGTTAGGGGGTTATCTAGACCTTTGAACATGCCACATCAACAAAACTACCTTCAAAACCACCTCAGGGGGTTATTTAGACGGTTTTCAATAGTTTGAGGTGTAGGATACCTGGTTTTATAGATCAGGGGTTAAAGTAGACGATCACCGATAGTTGAAGGGGTCAAATAGACTTTTTCCCCGGAAAGTTCAGCTGAGTTGCCGCAAGCTACATGCAAATCGAGTTGGTTAGTGGAATTTGTTCTCGGGACGAAAGGTTGTGTTGCTTCTGAACACTAGTATCGATCTGGAACTTGCAAGGAAGTTCAGTTAGTAGTTTCTGCCATCTACTGTCTCGCGGCTTGATTTATATTACCAGTGACAGAAAACAGTGACTTACAGCAACCTTTAGTATTGATGTTGTTTGGTTCTGTTACACGACTTTTGTTCCGCCCAAAACCTTAGAAATTCCTTAATAGTTGGCATAAATTGGTAAGCCAGGTCGGCTGATATGCTTTAAAAAGGTTCTAGTTCTATATTTCTCTTTCCAGTCTTTCTCCTTTGATGTCGCAAAGTTGAAATCAAGAAATATTTGTTATTTTTCTGATGTTTCCAAACACTTTCAATAAAACCCTCTCGTAGACATATTTTAATAATGTTTTCGGTAGTATTTGTGGATACTACTCGAACAGTTCCTTTTTTAGCCCAAAGCCCTGGGAAATTCTGCTGGGTTTGCAGCAACCTACATGCAAAGGCAAGTCAAGTCCAAACGAATTGGTTATCGGGAATCAAATGGCGTGTGTTGGTCAGTGCAATGAATCCCTTCTCAGGAAGAAAAGAGGTTTGGGATTATTCCTGCAGATTGAAGAATGGCTTTGCAGAATAACTTAAGTTGTCCTAAGACAACTTGAAGTCAAGTCAATACGGTTCTGTTGCTGGATAAGTCCCTCTTCTAAGTTGATTATTAAACAAAAACCTTCTATCAAGCTCACCAAGCATTCTCAGTCATTTGGAAGTCACGATGCACTCCGAGAATCAAATTTTTCGCCTGGTTGATATTTGTAGATCGGCTCAACACCAAACATATGCTCCAAAGAAGGAACATGCATACAGATGAGGATCCAATCTGTGTCATGTGCGATGCTGGGGCAGTGGAAACCATTGATCATCTATTTTTTGAATGTGACTTCGCCAAGGAATGTTGGTCCACCACTAACTTTGTCTGGGATAATGCACTTCCACTGATGGACAGGTACATCCAAGGTAAAGAAACCAGTTCAGTTCCTTTCTTCACTGAAGCAAGTTTGATAGCGGCTTGGGAGCTTTGGAAGCTACGAAATGACAAGGTCTTCCAGAGAAGGGAACCATCGCCTAGCATCTGGTTGTCCAACTTCAAGCATCAAGGCCGCCTCCAGTCAGTTCGATTTAGCGATGACCTTAGGAATGCTTTTTTGGAAAAAGTCTACATCACCCCGTGAACTATGATGGGTGGAACACTTTACCCCCTCAACTACAAAACCGGGTATTTTACCCCATGAACTTTTCAAACCGGTTAAATTACCCCCTAGAGCGGTTTTGAACGGTGGTTTTGCTACAGTAACATGGTTTTATCTTTTTCTTTTTTATTTATTTTCGGCTGAATCTTTGAAAAATCATAATAAATCATGGAAAAATCATAAAATAGAAAATCTAATTTTGTTAGACTCCACATGAGTAGATCTACACAGCGAGCATATAATATTTTATGTTTTAGTACAAATTTTTTGCTGTAACTTTAGATATATGATTTTCTATAATTAAATAGAATAATTCATAGCCACAGTTTCTACGGTCCAATTATGGTGAAAGTTTTATGGTAGGCTAATTATTGTATGGTTGATCTCTAGTAAAAATTTCATACTCATTGAATAATGTAAAACTTAGTTATAAATTTATTTATATTTAATAAGCATAAACCTAAATAAATTTATAAATAAGTTATACATTATTCAATGAGTATGAAATTTTTACTAGAGATCAAGCATACAATAATTAGCCTACCATAAAAATTTTACTATAATTGGACCACAGAAACTGCGGCTATGAATTATTCTATTTAATTATAGAAAATCATAGATCTAAAGTTATAACAAAAAAATTTATACTAAACGTAACATATTATATGCTCGCTATGTAGATCTACTCATGTGAAGTCCAACAAAATTGGATTTTCTATTTTATGATTTTTCTATGATTTACTATGATTTTTCAAAGATTCAGCTGAAATAAATAAAAAAGAAAAAGACAAAACCACGCTATTGTAGCAAAACCACCGCTCAAAAAACCGCCTAGGGGGTAATTTAACCGGTTTGAAAAGTTCAGGGGTAGAATACCCTGGTTTTTATAGTTGAGGGATAAAAGTGCTCCACCCATCATAGTTCGGGGTGATGTAGACTTTTTCCAATACTTTTTGTGTATAGCTAGATGCCTTCAGCTAATTGTATTGTAAGACCTTTCTAAACTTCTTTTAAAATTAATGAAAATTTGACACTGTGGGGATCTCCCCCACAGTTTTTTTCGTCAAAAAAAAAAACCTTCTATCAACTTGGGGCTCATTGGTAAAAGATCAGATCACAAGTCATCAAAGTCAGCAGGATCCTTTACGTGGTAGCCAAATTTTGCCAGTGTCTTAGTTATTAGCAGACATTGAAATTAACTGAATGCTTAGACGCTATAGATTACAGTAGTACTACAGTAATACATACTAGCAACTGACCATCTAGTTCGGAGTTCGGACGAGTTAGTACACAGATGAACCGAACCGAGAGAAATACATCGACGAGCGCTAGGGCGAATAGGAATTTGCTGATTACTGTGGTGCCATGGGAATTTGCAGTTGCGTCAATGGGGGAAGCCGGGAAGGGATAGAAACTGTTAATATCCTTGGTCACGTCAGCTTATTTTCCATTGATTCCCGAGAGGGGAGGCAGCCAGGGGGAATCAGAAACCATGACGATAGTGAAACTCTTTTACAACCTGATGTATGAGTGTACCTGCACTGCTCTGTGCATAATCCAACACAAAGAATCTTGGTTCATAAAAGAAGAGACCAAAAGATGAATCAGTTGCAAAAGTTCGGCACAATGCAAATCAGATCTACCTCTTCAGAAACTACGGAAGAATGTAAGGAATCCGATGCAGATACATTCCAGCTGAGCTAGTAAATGCGCGGCGACTCGGGCGGCCGAATTGTTCCAGCGAAGTGAGCAACAGGAGCAGTGCGCGAATCGATTCCGGCAACTTACCGTGGGCGTCGATCTGGACGAAAGAACAAAGAAGTGGGACGACTCCAGGTGACACTGCTGCGCAGAAGACCATCTAGAACGGCCTGAACGAACATCACTAACAGTATCGCCCCCCTCTTCTCACGGCCTGTCTGGATTGATCATTGAAGCCTCGGAAAAGCTGATATGGATGGATATTAGTCAAAACTAGTCCATCAACCCGTGCGGAAAATTATGAGAGATATACCGTTTAATATATCTAATAGTAAATAATTTTTATACTACTATAGTATATATTTTCTTTATATTTATTTTCTACAAAATAGACGCAATAGATACTTCATAGTTTATACCAATTATCACAAATTTATTAATTATCTTTTTTGTAAGACATTGATTTATATGTTTTTTATCTATTTATATTTTTACTTTATATTAGATTGAAAGCATTACCTTGCAATTAACTATAACGGTCTTTGTACCATTACATATCTTATGAAGTCTTGAATCTAAATTATGATTTTCTAAAATTTTGTCTTATTAACTTAATGTATATTTTATTAACTCTCCTGTTTGTACTTTTTTAAAATAAGTACTTTTAGGTCATAGAGCATGTTTACTAAATAGCATAAGCAATTATTTGAATCTTACATCATAACACTTGCGGTAAGTGATAGATTTTGAATCTTCGATGTGTGTAGCAGTGCTAATCTTAAAAGAATTTTAATAGTTAAGTCGTATAACATTCTACTTTTGAGATAAAATAATTTTAAAGGGTTATATATATATATATATATATATATATATATATATATATATATATATATATATATATATATATATATATATATACACTCAATAGTGGTATCTTCCATACTTTTAAGATGACTGAATTTTCTTGTTAAAAATTATGTGTGCAGTCTAGTTATACTATACTATAAATATAAAAAGGTATCAAATATTTAGTTAAAATATATTAATATATGTAAAGAAGCAACCTAAATAAATTATATTTCATGATTACTAATATGATTTTAAATAATTTGTTAGTATTGTTAGTGTATATATGAGTTTTTAAAGAAATACTTTTTTACTAAAACATAGCACATATATTTATCACTAATACATGCTAGCACATCATATATGCTTCCTTCAATCAAATATTAATATTAATAACACATACATGCTCTATGATTATTTAAAAAAAAAATAAATATAAGTTGTTGACAATTTTTAGGCGTAGATTTGCAAGGATATTTAAACTTTTAGATAATAAGATAAAAATTGAATTATATAGATTATCTATCATAATAAGAGTATATCAATAAGTAAATATAAGTTTTTTACTTTATGTTATTTTATTACACAATAGCGAGTTAGATAATTATTTAGGAATTAGAATAGATCCAATAGCTATTGTTATTAAAGGTGGTTTTTGAAGAAAATTATTAAGGGTAATTAGGTTAAATAGAATTGATGACCAAATATTTTGAATTTTTTGTGAGAACTTTTTAGGTTCTATATTTTGTTTTCTTATTGTACTCACGAGGACTAATGTGGAGGCTCCATTAAAGACATCTATTAGACTTTCTAGTATTTTTTTTTTTAACGTGATATGTTTTCAGATAAAAACCTAATATTAACATATATAAACCCAGGTTGCATCCCATTATATGACTTCATTAATCATAGTTAGCTTTTTGAATTTTAATCAACTTAAGTAAAAACTCTATTATTTTTTTTATATTTTATTTAAAATTTTTTTTTTTAACTAAAAAGAGTTTAGGTCTTAATAGTATTGGTTCAGATATCATTAAGTTGAAGCTCTAATTGTAGTCCGGCATTACACTTGTTAAATTTGTTATAGCAATTATATTATCAATAGTGAAATAATAATGTTTCACTTAAAATATATAAAATTATTTAAAATAACAAACTATAAAATTAATTATCATGTAGCATTAAAATAATTTAAAGTGAATTATCATTGTCATGTTATTATTATGTAGTTTGTGAATTAAACATTTTTATTTTTCATAAAAAATTTAAATTTTTTATCCTATCGTATATATATTTGCTTTCAAGTATACATGCTCAAACATAGCATATGGTTATTTTATAACCGTAGAACTTTAAGATTTATAAATTAATAAATATATATGTCTTTGGATATTGATTTATTTTTTTAATAGAATATATTAGTGTTTACACTGTAGATTTAAGTGATATTTAATGGTTTATATAGATATAAATGTAAAGGTAATGCTTTATATTCTCTTTTATAACAACATGCATAGTTGGATGTAAATTTAGGGACGCTAATTTGTATTAACTTTCATAATTATAGAGGTGGTCAGAATAACAGAACCGACCAATTTATAAAAGCATAAGTGAAAAATCACTTTCGCTAAGCAAGCAATTATCGCACTTAAGCCGTTATAAACCCGGTAGTCAGGAAATCTCGAAGGATTTCAAACCAAACACCATCAACCAAGATCGTATCGGTTTAGCGTCACCATTCGCATGTTACAACAATTCGCAAATACTTTCAACAACATCGAGTGCGGAAATAAAGTTATTACAAACCGAGTTCTTTAAATCCAAATAGCGGAAACAAGATAGTTTTGAAAGCTCAACCCAACTCACACATTTGAGATTAATACGGTGCCCGGCTTGATAGTCAATCCATCAAAAGCGGTTGGGAAGAATATTAAGATTAACCTTGCCCAAGGTCTTCTAATCCACTGGGAAAAGACAGGTCTCGCAGTGCCCGTGGTAGGTATGCCCGTCTGCACAAACAACAAGCGGGAAAAACCCGAGTGCGAGAATGTACCCGGCTAGACTTACCCGACCGACTAAAAAAAGAAAAGACTCCAAGGAGGTATGACAGGCTTTATCGGGGGGGATAGCTTGACTCTTTTTTGGAAAAAGCAGTAATAACATTTAAAGTGATAGCTCGACTTAACCATCCCTATTTATGCTAGGTGAGCAGCTATACTATTCGTCAATGTAGTATATCAATCATGATTAAGCAAGCAAGTAGTATCCATAATCATATATATCAGCTTAACCCATCATCATCATTAACCACATTCCATAATCATTACTACGATGGTGCGGCTCAAGTCAAGTGTTCACCGTCCCAGAACGATGGCGATTCGAATCGATTACTGCGAGCTCGGGGGGTATTCCTCATGCAAACCACACTCACCCGCTAAAGTGAGCTACGGTCACCATGGCACGTATCCGGGGAAGACAAGCACGCGGACTCGCATGGAACCACCGTACCGGGACCGCCCCGGCGCCTTAGCCCAGCCATCTTTGGACCTCGGACTTACTCTTCGGCGCCCCCGTGGTCCCCATCCATCTCAATACGGTGCGAGCGGTCGAGAACCGGCCCGGATAGTGTTGGGCTTCGCGGTCGGAACGACTTATCCGGCCAGCTAAACATGAGGCATGCGTTCAACATGACTTGCGGTACAACAACGCAGATGCGGTCCTTAATCGACACGAGACGGAATCACTATGGTCCAACAACCCCACAAGACTCCGTCCGGTCTCCAATTATCAACCATAGCCATTATCCGGATGATATCAACGTAAGCTTTTCCATCAATCATAGGTAACCACCTATCTCGCGGATGTGAAATCACCCGACTTCTACCGTCTAAGCAAGCTAAGCAATTTACTCGCCCTAGACTAGCGGGGTGTATCAAGGTAGGATAATCAATGGTAAAGCAAGGATATAATGCAACAACGGTGTCACACAACTCCTATACTTAATGCAACAATCATAAATCATAATTAGACTGTTAGAAAGCATAGGTAAGTAAATGCTCCGGTGCTTGCCTTGCACAAAATCAGATCTTGCGGTGGTGCGGGGGCACTCGGGAAGCTCCTCCTCTTCTCCTTCCTCTTGCGGCACTTCTTGCTGCGGTTCCTCGGGACGATTCTCCTCGATTTCCGAATAAGGGAGGTCCTCTTGCGAACCTTTGTATGATGCGATGCACGTGCATAAGTATCATGAATGCACAACGTATATGATGATTATGGATGAAGATGATTAATAAATTATTTGACAGAGTAGGTGCATATCTCCTCTCTACTACAACTTAACTCATTTACTGAGTATGTGCAAATCTCTTCTCTAAACACTTAGAGAAGTGCATCAAGAAAGAGTGGTGTGGCTCGGCACACACACATACTCACAATACATAAATAAAGAGAACTACTGCTACTCATAACCAGATATCACATTTCAGACATGGTGCTCCAATGCATGACCAGCAAGCATAACATAATTGAAAAAGCACAAGAATTGATACAAAAGCCATTAAATCATTTAGTTCAATTACTTATCATTTCATGTGAATAAATAGGCTTGAACTGTGACCTCTGTCTAGACAGTTCAGAAAATTCTACAAAAATTACAGGAGCTACACTATGCTATAACAGAGCCATGATAAAATTTTCATCTCATTTTACCAAGTACAACAGCCTACACAAAAGATGAAGCTACTGGCCAGAAAAGCACATTTAACAACTTTGCACTATGAAAAGTGTTAAACAACAGATTTCATATTTTTATCTATACCTACTTAGCATAAGAACAGTCACCAAAAATTACCAGGGCCTAATTCCTTATAATTTATTTATTAAAAATCATACAAGAATCAGCCCAGAATTGAAATTAAATCATATTCCAATATTTTTGTACAGTAACTGCATGCCATATATTTTTCTCAGAAACTATATCACATAACAAGTCTAGCAAAACAAGAATCATATTTTTCAGAGCAATACTCTATTTATTATGCAATTACTCAGATTTCAGCCATTTAAGAATTAAATAAATCTACACAGAAAATATTCACCAAAAATGCATCTCATAATTTTCACAGATAGATCACATCACTATGAACCTAACAAAACAAATTTCACCAAATTTGGAGTTCATTTGCACCATTTACAAATTCAAATCCATTTAAATCTTTTTTGGAAAAATCAAATAAAAGAAAAAAGGGCTGAGCCCTGGCCTGCGTGGAACCGGTCCAGTGGACCGTGAGCCGCTGCCAGGCGGGGACCTGGGGTCAGCCGACCCCACCGGTCGGCGGCCGAGGCGAGCCGGCCGTTGACCGGCCGGTGCTTCGCCCGGCGGTGAGGCGGCCGCCGGCGGCCAGGGCATCGCGTGCTCCTCGACGAGACGCACCCGTCGCGCGGTGTTTGCGCTGAAAGTGGTGGCGGAATCGTGCGGGCGACGGCGCCGGCGGCGATTGCGGCCTCGGCCATGTCACGGCCGGTGGCTATTCCGGCGATGGCAAGGCAAAACGAGGCGCGCGCTAGCACCAGCAAACCCTAGCGGCGCTTCTACACGTGGCGTGGAGCGGGTCGTGATCTCGCCCCGCGATGCAGGGTAGCCGGCCGCTGTGCATGGCGGCGAGCGGAAAACCCGGCGGAAGGACGAAGCCGCGCCAAGGCGCGCATTGTCCGAAGAGCGCGCGGCGGTCGATTCAGGTGGCGGGCACGCGTAGCAGCCGCTGTGTGAATCACGGGCGATGGAGCACCCGGGCCGGGCCGCGTGAGCGCGGCTCCGGTGAGCTTCGGCCCCGCCGGCCGTGAAGAAGGTGGCCGGCATTGGGCCCTTACCGAGGCAATGTGGCGGCGGTGGGCGGTGCGCGAAGGTGGAGCAAGGCGAGGCGAAGAGTGGTGCGCTCGTCGGCGTGCCGCGGCGCGTGCTCGACGGCGATTTAAAACGGCGCGGGCGGGAGCTGGGCGGTGTGTGGTGAGCGCGAGGGCGAGAGCGAGCGAGAGCAGAGCGAGCGCGGGCGAGCGAAGTGAAAAATGGAATGCTGAAGCATTCCACATCGGGCGCGTGCGGGATGCGGCGCGGCGGTGGGCCCCGCGACGCCAGGGCACGCCGGGCCACTTGGCACGGCGGCCAGCGACGGCGGCCACGCGTGCCAGGCGTCGCGCGGCGTTCGTGGCCGGGTCGGCCACGCCCGGCGCGGCTTGGAGGCGCGCTGGCGGGAGGGGCCGTGGCTGGGTGGGTTTCCGCGGCCCGCCCTTTTTGCCGCCTTTTTTTTTTTTTTTTTTTTTGAAATTTAAAGCTGAACACAAAAATAACTTTTTGACAAGTTTAAATTCATTTTTAGGAAATGTGCCCAAAACAAAAGTTGTAGAGAGTTTCAAACTGAACAACTTTCATTTAAGGCTCATCTCAAAATTCCAAATAAATTTTGAAATACAAATTCATTTTGAATTTAGGGCATAAAAAGAGATTTTTCAATTCATTTTCTTTTTGCTCCAAATACTCCAAATCTCTTGCAATAAATTTCATTAAAACTTTTCAAATTGCTGGGCAAGTGAATCCAAACTTGATCAAGCATCTGTTTAAAGCTAATTAATTAACTAAATCAAACAATTAAGCAAGTAATTTGGGAATTAAAAACAAGCACATGAAATGATGATGCACTTTGGATTAAATGCTTAATGATGATGCTCATGCCATGCTTAGTGATGATTAAGTTAATTAATTAGGTGCCTAATGCATGCTAAACACTGAGGTGTTACAGCCCTACCCCCTTAAAGAAATCTCGTCCCGAGATTTGGGTTTACTAACCAGGTTTTATGGAATTCGGGATAAACTTCTTTCAGGTAATCCTCAGTTTCCCATGATGCATCTCTATCATCATGGTAGCTCCCACACGACCTTGTATGTGCGCACAAGTCGATTCCGGGTAACTCTCTCTTTGCTATCAACAATTCGACAGGCTCTTCTTTGTATACTAGATCATTTGTTAACTTCAAATCTTGCTCATCGATTCTTTCTTGGGCACACGCAAACACTTCTTGGTTGAGAGGCGTGAAAGACCGGAAAGACAGAACTCATAGACTCTGGTAACTCTAACTTGTATGCAACTTCACCTCTTCTTTCAAGAATCTTGTGCGGACCTACATATCTTGGTGCAAGCTTTCTTTTGGCTCCAAACCTCTGTGTCCCCTTTTTTCGGTGAAACTCTAAGATAGACATAGTCACCAACTTCGAATGTCGAGGTCTTCTTCTATTGTCGGCATAACTCTTACGTCGGGATCAAGCAGCTTTCATGTGCTCTTGGATAATCCGAACTTTCTCTTCAGCTTCGGGAACAAAGTCAATACCATAGTATCTTCTTTCTCCCGCTTCGACCCAGTTCAACGGAGTTCTACACTTTCTGCCATATAAAGCTTCAAACGGTGCCATCTTGATACTTTCTTGATAGCTGTTGTTGTAGGAGAACTCAGCCAAAGGTAACCATGACTCCCATGATCCCTTAGCAGATAGCACACAAGCTCTCAACATATCTTCAAGAACTTGATTAAGCCTTTCAGTCTGACCCGAAGTTTGAGGATGATAAGCAGTGCTGTGTAGCAACTCGGTACCCATTCCTTCATGCAAACGTTCCCAGAAATGAGCAGTGAACTGCGATCCACGATCAGATACAATGGTCTTAGGAACTCCATGCAAACGAACAATCTCGGAGAGGTAGAGATCAGCATAATGAGGTGGTCTGTAAGTGGTCTTGACAGGTAAGAAGTGAGCTGACTTGGTTAACCGATCGATGATCACCCAGATCGAATCATTCCCTTTTTGTGTGGTTGGCAAACCTGTGATGAAATCCATACTAATATCATCCCACTTCCAAGCGAGGAACGGCAACGGATTGATAAACCCGCCGGCTTCATGTGAATAGCTTTGACACGACAACAAGTATCGCATCGAGCCACATATCTTTGCTATCTCTTTCTTCATTTTGGTCCACCAATATCGAGGTCTCAGGTCATGATACATCTTGTTGCTTCGGGGTGAATGGATAGCTTGGAAAGATGAGCTTCATCCATCATCCTATTCTTGAGTTCTCGATCCTTCGATGCGACAAGGCGATTGTCGAACCAAAGCACACCATCGTCATCCAATCGAAAGTGCGGAATTGGTGCCTTCTTCATTCTCTCTTTGAGGTGATAAATACCAGGATCGGCCTTTTGACCTTCAATGATCTGTTGGTCGAGGGAACATCGGACTTGGATATCATGCAAAACTGCAGGATGCATCAGATCGAACTTCTCTTCTATTAGTGGCTGCACAACATGATGATGTGACTTACGACTCAGAGCATCGGCAACTACATTGGCTTTCCCCGGGTGATAGTGCACTGTCAAGTCATAGTCCTTGATCAACTCTAACCATCTTCTCTGCCTCATGTTAAGTTCGGGTTGGGTAAAGATGTACTTGAGACTTTTGTGATCGGTGTATATGTGGCACACATTTCCCAACAGATAGTGCCTCCAGATCTTTAAGGCATGCACAACTGCAGCTAACTCAAGATCATGCGTGGGATAGTTGACTTCATGCTTTCTCAACTGACGTGAAGCATAAGCAATCACTCGGCCTTCTTGCATCAGCACACAACCTAAACCAGTCTTCGATGCATCACAGTACACATCAAATGGCTTCTCGATATCAGGCTGTGCCAAGACAGGAGCAGTGGTTAGCAACTCTCGCAGGGTGCGGAAAGCTGCCTCACATGCCTCTGTCCAGACAAACTTATGCTCTTTCTGTAGCAGACTTGTCATTGGCTTGGCAATCTTAGAGAAATCTGGAATGAAACGGCGATAATACCCTGCCATTCCAAGAAAACTCCGAACTTCATGCACAGACGTGGGTGGTTGCCAATCCATGACCTCTTGTACCTTTGACGGGTTGACTGATATGCCATTTTCAGAAATGATATGGCCAAGGAAGGCAACTTCCTTTAGCCAAAACTCACATTTGCTAAACTTGGCATACAATTTATGCTCTCTTAGTCTGGTAAGTGCAACTCTTAGATGCTGGGCGTGTTCTTCTTCATTTGCAGAGTAGATCAGAATGTCATCCAAGAATACAATCACGAACTTATCCAATTCGGGCATAAAGACTGAATTCATAAGATACATAAAGTATGCAGGAGCATTTGTTAAGCCGAAGGACATAACAAGATACTCGTACAACCCGTATCTAGTAACGAAAGCAGTCTTATGTATATCCTCGGGGACGAATCGATCCGATGATACCACGATCTCAAGTCAATCTTGGAAAACACTTTAGCCTTAGACAACCGATCAAACAAGATATCAATTCTCGGCAAAGGATACTTGTTCTTGATTGTGACAAAGCATTGAGTGGCCGATAATCAACACATAACCCGAGAGAGTGATCTTTCTTCTTCACAAACAAAATTTGGACAACCCCATTCAGAAGTACTTGGCCTGATAAAACCCAACTTCTTCAACTCATACAACTGTTTCTTCAACTCTGCTAACTCATTGGGAGGCATACGATACGGTCTCTTACAGATTGGAGCTGTACCAGGCACTAGATCAATAGCAAACTCGATATCTCTTTTCGGAGGTAACCCAGGCAAATCTTCGGGAAAGACATCAGGAAACTCACATACTCTTTGGAATCTCAGCTAGAGAAGAAGCTCGAATAGCATAGGTCAACTTGGTCATGTGCGCAACTCGAGGCAATAACACTTGGAAAGTGTCTTGGCCTGAAGGATCCGTGAGGGTAATTGTTCTATTCCCAGTATCAATCACAACTTGTTTATCTTTCATCCAATCCATTCCCAAGATCACATCCATAGTTAACCCAGGTAAAACTACCAAATTAACTCTATATGCTTTATCTCCAATTTCAAAAATTGCATGCTGAAGCATCTGATTAGATAGGACATCAGCACCAGCGGAGCTGATGCGGTACCCATAATCTAATTGCTTAAGTTCTAACTCATGTGATCGTGCATATGATTGACTCATAAAAGAATGCGATGATCCAGAATCAAATAAAACAACTGCAGGATGCTTATTAACAAGGAACGTACCCGCAGTGACTGGTTCTCCATCAGGAATCTCATTAATAGAGGTGTGATGAGCACGGGCTTGATAGGTCGTCTGCTTCTTCGGGTAGGGACAATACTTGGCGAAGTGTCCCATCTGGTTGCAGTTGAAGCATGGGCCTCTCACGGCGGAAGAAGCTGCCGAGAAACCCCCAGTCTTGGCTTGAGCTTGTGGCGCAGGTGGGCGATAGCCCCTCTGATTCTTCGGAGGTGGTGGAGCATTTCTCTTTGGAGCAGGTGCACGGAACCTTGAATTCTGAGCAGGAGGGCGGTACTGCTGACGGTTAGGCATTGGAGGTCGGAACTGGGAAGATCCTCCCTCGAAGCTTCTCTTGCGATTCTTGGAAGCAGCATGCAGATTGTTATTATTCTCTTGAGTCAAGCAGTCGCTGATGAACTCATTGAATGTAGCCCTCGAACTGATACCCATGGTTTTAGCCATCTTTGTATTGAGACCTCTTTTGAAACTTTCTATCTTCTTCTCTTCAGTGTCCACATATGCCGGAGCATAACGGGACAGATTGTTGAACTCTTGCAGATATTCAGTCATGCTCTTATTGCCTTGAGTGAGCTTCATGAATTCAGATACCTTCATAGCCATCAAACCTGGTGGAACATAAGTACTGCGGAAGATCTGAGTGAACTGCGCCCAGGTGATGGGAGCATTCGGCGGAAAAGTGGTGCGTTGGTGGGACCACCAAATTCCCGCCGGCCCCTGCAGTTGATGTGCCCCATACTCAACCTTCAGTGACTCGGTCATACGGAGCAGGCGAAACTTGTCTTCCATCGTGTTGATCCACTCGAGAGCCTCGAGTGGTTCCTTAGCTTGCAAGAACTTTGGCGGATCGGTATCCAAGAAGTCCTTGAAAGTGCTATACTGGTTGGCGGGACGGTCACGGTGGCCCCCGCGACTGGTGTTCGCGGCAATGTCACGCAATACGGCCTCCATGTTGCGCTGACTGCCAAGGAACTGTTGAAACAGTTGCTCAGCGGTCAAAGGTGGAGGAGGTGGTGGTGGCAGGTTACCCTCAGCATTTCCGTTGCCTCCATTACCACTTCCACCATTTCCATTGCCTCCATTGCCCTGGCCGGAACCATCTCCAACCAGAGAGCCACTAGCGGTGCGGCGAGTATCAACCATCTGCATATTTCAGCATCAAGTAATTATTAGGTGATGTTACAACATTGTAAGCGAATGTAATAATCATGCCAATGAATTATTGGAAGAAAATGAATTCATTCATCAATACACAGGCATAAAGATTCATTTCCACAATCCATAACATCACTAATCATATTACTGAACAAAGCGTCATCCGAGGCATACAACATCCAAAATTGCCAGCATACATACACTGGACTTTAGGCGTTCAAGGTAGCACCACAACACGGGACATCCAACACACACATGAGTCACATCTCATAATGTTACATGCCAACAACATCAAAAGAACTAAAGCGTAACTACGACTAGCGATGGAACTACTAGCCTACTCGTGCTCACTACCAACGTCGGACTCAGCGTCGAGAACAACGTCGTCGTCGGGTGCGGGCGGGTGCAGGTGGAAGGTCAGCGTCCTCCCCCGCCTCCATCGGGTCGATGACTCCGGCTCCATCTCAGCTGCTCCAGGACCATGGTGACCATGAACCTGGTTGTACAGGACGTGGTAGTCCTCGTGCAACTGGTCAATGTACTGCTCGCGGTCAAAGAGCCAGTGCCCCAGCTGGTGAGCATCGTTCCGGGCTTCATTCCTCTCAGTGACCAACTGGGCCATCATCCTGTCGGCATTCCGCTCGTACTGCTCATAGCGTGCAATACGTGCACGCAGGGCAGTGTTCTCCCTGTTGGCCTCCCTCAATTCTGCCTCAGCTTCATCCCTAATCTGGTTCCTATGCTGCCTCAGCTCCCGGACTTGTTTCGTATGCTCCTTCTTCATTTTCTTCTCATTCTCCCACATAGCCTTGTTCCAGTCACTGAGCTTGTACATGGTAGTTTCAGTAGCATCATATGCCTGCATCAGTGCAAACATAGTGCTCATGGCTGCGTTGTCACTACCATCAATCTCATCCACTCCTGGCCAACGTGCTCGGCTAGGGGACTGCTCCCAAACAGTGTCCGCAGGGTCATCCTTGGGAAAAGTCCCCGCCAAAGCCTGTGCTAGGCTCAGGGGAAAACGCTCCATGATCTGGCGAAGGACCTGGAAAGCAGCCCTGCCGGCCCCATCCTGAGCGGTGACAGCAGTGGCGCGAACACGCCACCCGTACCACTCGGAATCCGGGTGGAGTGGAGGGACGGTGATCTCCACGGCGACCAAGTCGTCACCACGAGGCGGCTCCTCAGTGACCCAGGAGTATACGGGTCGCTGCTCCTCCGTATATCCTGCGTGAGCGAGCACTCTCCAAAGGAGCGTGGGCATGCCAAACTCCTCCAGGAAGTGACTCTCCCGGATCACCGTGCGTGGTGCAAGCTGTCCACGTGGCACACGCCCTCCAGTGGACTTGCGAGCTGTCTGCTTGGTGCGAGCCATCTGTCAGAAATTTATCCCGGTGAGACAAGTTATTAATTATCCAATTTTAATCAGCAGCAATAAATTACGTAGAAGAGGAAGGTAAATGTCATGACATGAGATGAACAAACATGATGTATGCACGTATCTTACGTTCTCACAAACCTAGCAAAAATAATTCTAACGGATATACGGTGGCATACAACGTTTCTCTCATAGCGTATAACTAGACGTTCTACACGAAGCGCTGTTATGTACCTGCAGAAAATCCATTGCAGCCCATCCCAACAGTATGAATAAATGCATTGCAGAAAGTAAAGATTAAGCACTCACACGCACGTGCATTCCCAATACACGCACATGTGGTACAACTACCCGATCCTCGTCCAAAGACGGCATCGTCGATTTAAAGACGGCACAACCCACAATTAAACACCTTGGTAAGTACATGGTTTTGACATGTAAGTACTTCCGGTATCACACTAGCACTCCCCTAGATTGCCGGTTGGACAACCATGCTCTCACAACTCCCACTTACCGAGGCGTAGAGGCAAATTGAACCATACATTACCACTCAAGCGAATGGCACCCATACAATTACCTTGCTGCATGGGCAACAGTGAAAATAAAATATGATGCAAGCCCCCAAGTTAGTACTTAATTAGCCACCTAGAGTCCTTATTTGGGCATAAAGGATATGACCACTGGCACACTCTTAGTTTTGCAAACGAATTTTCTCAAAAGACTTATAGATCTATAAGTTGAAATCCAGTTTTGAAACCAAAATCTTTTGTTTTAAATAGACATGTGAACAGTAATCGCTAAACCTTGCTCTGATGCCAGCTGTAACAGAACCGACCAATTTATAAAAGCATAAGTGAAAAATCACTCGCTAAGCAAGCAATTATCGCACTTAAGCCGTTATAAACCCGGTAGTCCGGAAATCTCGAAGGATTTCAAACCAAACACCATCAACCAAGATCGTATCGGTTTAGCGTCACCATTCGCATGTTACAACAATTCGCAAATACTTTCAACAACATCAGAGTGCGGAAATAAAGTTATTACAAACCGAGTTCTTTAAATCCAAATAGCGGAAACAAGATAGTTTTAAAAGCTCAACCCAACTCACACATTTGAGATTAATACAGTGCCAGCTTGATAGTCAATCCATCAAAAGCAGTTGGGAAGAATATTAAGATTAACCTTGCCCAAGGTCTTCTAATCCACTGGGAAAAGACAGGTCTCGCAGTACCCGTGGTAGGTATGCCCGTCTGCACAAACAACAAGCGGGAAAAACCCTGAGTACGAGAATGTACCCAGCTAGACTTACCCGACTGACTCAAAAGAAAAGACTCCAAGGAGTATGACAGGCTTTATCGGGGGGGGATAGCTTGACTCTTTTTGCGGAAAAAGCAGTAATAACATTTAAAGTGATAGCTCAGCTTAACCATCCCTATTTATGCTAGGTGAGCAGCTATACTATTCGTCAATGTAGTATATCAATCATGATTAAGCAAGCAAGTAGTATCCATAATCATATATATCAGCTTAACCCATCATCATCATTAACCACATTCCATAATCATTACTACGATGGTGCAGCTCAAGTCAAGTGTTCACTGTCCAGGAACGATGGCGATTCGAATCGATTACTACTGAGCTCAGGGGGTATTCCTCATGCAAACCACACTCACCCGCTAAAGTGAGCTACAGGTCACCATGGCACGTATCCAGGAAGACAAGCACGCGGACTCGCATGGAACCACCGTACCCGGGGACCGCCCGACTGCCTTAGCCAGCCATGCTGGACCTCGGACTTACTCTTCGCGCCCCCGTGGTCCCCCATCCATCTCCAATACGGTGCGAACGGTCGAGAACCGGCCCGGATAGTGTTGGGCTTCGCGGTCGGAACGACTTATCCGGCCAGCTAAACATGAGGCATGCGTTCAACATGACTTGCGGTACAACAACGGTACGGTCCTTAATCGACACAGACGGAATCACTATGGTCCAACAACCCCACAAGACTCCGTCCGGTCTCCAATTATCAACCATAGCCATTATCCAGATGATATCAACGTAAGCTTTTCCATCAATCATAGGTAACCACCTATCTCGCGGATGACAGGAAATCACCCGACTTCTACCGTCTAAGCAAGCTAAGCAATTTACTCGCCCTAGACTAGCAGGGTGTATCAAGGTAGGATAATCAATGGTAAAGCAAGGATATAATGCAGCAACGGTGTCACACAACTCCTATACTTAATGCAACAATCATAAATCATAATTAGACTGTTAGAAAGCATAGGTAAGTAAATGCTCCGGTGCTTGCCTTGCACAAAATCAGATGCGCGGTGGTCTGGGCACTCTGGAAGCTCCTCCTCTTCTCCTTCCTCTTGCGGCACTTCTTGCTGCGGTTCCTCCGGACGATTCTCCTCGATTTCCGAATAAGGGAGGTCCTCTTGCGAACCTGTATGATGCGATGCACGTGCATAAGTATCATGAATGCACAACGTATGATGATTATGGATGAAGATGATTAATAAATTATTTGACAGAGTAGGTGCATATCTCCTCTCTACTACAACTTAACTCATTTACTGAGTATGTGCAAATCTCTTCTCTAAACACTTAGAGAAGTGCATCAAGAAGAGTGGTGTGGCTCGGCACACACACATACTCACAATACATAAATAAGAGAAGTACTGCTACTCATAACCAGATATCACATTTCAGACATGGTGCTCCAATGCATGACCAGCAAGCATAACATAATTGAAAAAGCACAAGAATTGATACAAAAGCCATTAAATCATTTAGTTCAATTACTTATCATTTCATGTGAATAAATAGGCTTGAACTGTGACCTCTGTCTAGACAGTTCAGAAAATTCTACAAAAATTACAGGAGCTACACTATGCTATAACAGAGCCATGATAAAATTTTCATCTCATTTTACCAAGTACAACAGCCTACACAAAAAGATGAAGCTACTGGCCAGAAAAGCACATTTAACAACTTTGCACTATGAAAAGTGTTAAACAACAGATTTCATATTTTTATCTATACCTACTTAGCATAAGAACAGTCACCAAAAATTACCAGGGCCTAATTCCTTATAATTTATTTATTAAAAATCATACAAGAATCAGCCCAGAATTGAAATTAAATCATATTCCAATATTTTTTGTACAGTAACTGCATGCCATATATTTTTCTCAGAAACTACATCACATAACAAGTCTAGCAAAACAAGAATCATATTTTTCAGAGCAATACTCTATTTATTATGCAATTACTCAGATTTCAGCCATTTAAGAATTAAATAAATCTACACAGAAAATATTCACCAAAAATGCATCTCATAATTTTCACAGATAGATCACATCACTATGAACCTAACAAAACAAATTTCACCAAATTTGGAGTTCATTTGCACCATTTACAAATTCAAATCCATTTAAATCTTTTTCTGGAAATCAAATAAAAGAAAAGGGCTGAGCCCTGGGCCTGCGTGGAACCGGTCCAGTGGACGCGTGCCGCTGCCAGGCGGGACCCGGGTCAGCCGACCCCACCGGTCAGCCGGCCGAGGGCGAGCCGGCCGTTGCCGGCCGGTGCTCGCCGGTGGTGAGGCGGCCGGCGCCGAGGGGGCATCGGCGTGCTCCCCTCGACGAGACGCGCACCCGTGGACGGTGTTGGTTGCGCGAGTGGTGGCGGAATCGTGCCGGCGACGAGCGGCGGCGCGCACGGCGGTTCTGCATGTCACCGCCGGTGGCTATTCCGGCGATGGCAAGGCAAAACGAGGCGCGCGCTAGCACCAAGAAACCTAGCGGCGCTTCTACACGTGAGCTTGGGCGTGATTCGCCGGCGCCAGGAGCCGGCCGCGTGCATGGCGGCACGGCGGAGCGGAAAACCTCGGCGAGCGCGTAGCTCGGCGGTGGAGGCGCGCATTGTCCGAATAGAGGCGCGGGCGGTCGATTCGATGCGGTGGCGGCGCGGTGCGCGCGCAGATTGTGTGAATGAGCGCGGGTGGAGCACGGCGGCCGCGTGAGCGCGTGGCTCGTGAGAGCCCGCCGGCCGTGAAGAAGGTGGCCGGCATTGGCCCTTACCGAGGCAATGCCGGCGGCGGTGGGCGGTGCGCGAAGGTGGAGCAAGGCGGCGAAGCCGAGTGCGCTTCGGCCGGGCGTCTGCAGCGAGCGGCTTCGACGGCGAAATAAAACGGCGGCGGCGGAGCTGCGGTGTTGCCGGTGAGCGCGAGGGCGAGAGCGAAGCGAGAGCAGAGCGAGCGCGGGCGAAGCGAAAGTGAAAAATGGAATGCTGAAGCATTCCACTGGCGGCGCTGCTGATGATGCGCCGGCGGTGGGACCCAAGACGCTGTGGCACGCCGGCCACTTGGCACGGCGGCCAGCGACGGCGGCCGCCGCGTGCCCACGCGTCCGCGGGCGGCGTCGTGGTCGGTCGGCCACGCCCGGCGGCGCGGCGCGCGCGGGAGGCGCGGGCGGTGGGCGGGCCGAAGCTGGGCGTTTCCGCCCTGAGATTTTTCTTTTTTTTTTTTTTTTTTTTTTTGAAATTTAAAGCTGAACACAAAAGTAACTTTTTGACAAGTTTAAATTCATTTTTAGGAAATGTGCCAAAAACAAAAGTTGTAGAGAGTTTCAAACTGAACAACTTTCATTTAAGGCTCATCTCAAAATTCCAAATAAATTTTGAAATACAAATTCATTTTGAATTTAGGGCATAAAAGAGATTTTTCCAATTCATTTTCTTTTTTGCTCCAAATACTCCAAATCTCTTGCAATAAATTTCATTAAAACTTTTCAAATTGCTGGGCAAGTGAATCCAAACTTGATCAAGCATCGCAAGCTAATTAATTAACTAAATCAAACAATTAAGCAAGTAATTTGGGAATTCAAAACAAGCACATGAAATGATGATGCACTTTGGATTAAATGCTTAATGATGATGCTCATGCCATGCTTAGTGATGATTAAGTTAATTAATTAGGTGCCTAATGCATGCTAAACACTGAGGTGTTACAGTGGCTAATATATAAAATTAATATTGTGTATTTAAAAATTATCTTTCATAATGATAGATCGGAAATCTAAATACAAAGTTGGAGGATTTTTTTTAATTATGATTTGTAATAGCAAAAGGTGAGTAATTTAGATACAATGTGAGGGGTTTATTTAGATTTATTAATCATAATTAGATATAAATCTAGGGGTTATTTTGTTTTACTTTTCATAATGATAGTTGTGCTAGGGAATTTGTATATAAAGTTAGGGGGTTATCTTGAATTATTCTTCATAATGGCTGTGGTGGGTAATTTAAATACAAAATTAGAGGGTTACTTTATGTATTTTCTATAATAGCAGGTGGGTAATTTTTCACCCTGGGCATATTTTCACTGAAAACCAAAAACCGAACTGAATCAAGACCGAACCGAACCGAAAAGTCGGTTTTTTCGGTTCTTCGGTTCAGTTTCGGTTTTTGTATTCCAGCAGTTCGGTGTTCGGCTCTATGCTCGGTTTCCTGCTCAATCAAAACCGAAGAACCGTAGGAACTGAAACTCTAGTGTCCAGCGTGTGGCTGCAAGAGTGTAACATCCCGTGTTTTCAGAACACCAAAAATCCGAACTTTTTAAAACTTTTCTTACAATGAGTGGTCATGTAGTAGCTAAGGCATACGTAGATCAAACATGGGAGAGTGTACTAGTGAAACGATGCATACATATAGTTTCGCTTGTAGGAGAGTGCTTCTGCTCTTGTGTTGGTATCAAGTTTCGTGTTGTGTTGGAGTTTGGAGTGCACAAATCCATAGCAAATCTCTAGGACCCATCGAAAGGAAAAATCCCTTTTTCCTTTTTATTTGAATTCCTATTCTCTTTTTCAAAGCGACCCTACATCTAATTGGGAAACCCATTCCTAATCCTCTCAAATCACCTTCTGCTCCTATTCAATTCCAAGTGAATCCCTTTCGTATATTTTATAAAATACTTTGACAAACATAGGAAGAACCTGCTACTATCTTTAGTCCGAACCTCTCTCAAATCCCCTCTATGTTTTCATCTTTAAACTCCTTGGGAAAAATAGAAGAACCTTCACCAAGTTTTTAGAAAAAGAAAAATCTCTTTTCTTCTCCAAAGAACCATCACCAGTGCACCACCTCTCGGCGCGGGCCTAGCCCGGCTACTGGTGGCCCCCAATGGCCCGGCTCTTCTCCCCGCTGCTAGGCACGCTTTCGCGCCTCCCCCCTTCGCAACCCACTAAGGCCCAACGGCCCGCGCTCCCTTCTGGAACCCTAGGGCGGGCGCCCCAGGAGCCGCCGCCGCCTGTGCGCTTTCGCACACGCCGCGCGAAGTAAACGCGCGAGCACCGCGCCCTCCCTTCCGCTGCTCTGGATGCGGCGCGCGGCTGGGGACGGTGCGGATGCCGAGGACCGCCGTCCATGCCTCCAAGCCCCAGGCGGCCGCCCCTATAAGAGCCGCGACAGTCGTCGCCGCCGCTTTTTCCTTCCCTCTGCCCACCTTTTCGCGGCTGCCGGCGCCAGCAGCAACCACGCCGCCCGGCACCAGGCGACCGTGCCGGCCGCCGCCGCGCGACGAACGGGCGAGCCATGCAGCGCCCGGCGGCCTTGCTCAATGCGCGACAGCGGCGTGTTCGCCCGTGAGCGCCGGCACGCCCACCTACCACCTCCTTCCTCACGCTCGCAGTCGCTGAGCGCCTGCAGCGTCGTCGCCACGCCTCCCTCTTCTCTGCAAGCCACCGCCGTTCCTCTCCCTTCCCTGCTCGCTCTTACTCCTCGTGGAGCGGCGCCTTGCCGAGCTGCAGCGCTGCGCACGCTAGCCGCGCGAGGTCGCAGAAAGCGCCTCGGCCCCGTCGCACCACGACGCCGTAACCCGCAGCAGCGCCGAGCCGCGCCGACATGGCTCCTCCTGCTCCGGCCGCGGACGCGCACCGCCTCGCCTCCCACGCCGCGGGCCATCGCCGCGCTGCCGTCCACCGCGGGAAGCTGCTGCGACCCCGACCGCCTGCTCGGCGTCACGACCACGGCGACGCCACGCGCTTCGCCGTCGCGTTTCGCATCGGCCGGCACCACGCACCGTGGCGCCCGACACACGGGTAGCGCGAGCCTGGCGGTGCGCGCCGCCGTGCTCCGCCCCGCCTCCGTCGCGCGCGCATCTCCGAGCGCCGGGAGGCGGCCCGCCTCAACCCCGCCGCCCGGCGGGCGTGCGGTACTGCCGCCCGCTGCGCCCGGGCGGCGCGGCGCCCGCGCTGCTGCTACCCCACCACCGCCGGGTGCACCCGGCAGCGACGACCGGCTGCGGCAAAGCGCGGCCGCGCCCTGCGGCCGCACCAAGCCCCGATACGCTGGCCAGCGCTGCCAGCCGGCGCCAGCTGCGGCCGAGCCGCGGCCGTGCGGCGTGCCACGCCCCCGGCTTTCACCGTCAGCAGCCGCGGCGACACCCACCGGCGACCCGACCGCGCGCGAGCTCCAGTGGCTAGGCACCGCGCCGCCGCGTTCTGCCGGCGTTGCGTCCGGCTGGCCAGCGTCGAAACCAACGTGCTCACCGCCGTCTAGCAGGTGGCGGGGGCCTCCTCCTCCCCTGCCCTCACTTGCACCCACCGGAAGGCAGCAGCACCGCTCCTTCGAACGTGTTTGGTATTCGGTTGTGTGTCGCGTGTTTGTCTGTGGACCGAGCCTTCGAGCCGGCTGAGTGAGCGACGCGTTCGAACGTGCGATCGCGGGTTTGTCTCGCCATGATCGTAACGTCGAACGAGGGTCCCTTATCTCGTGTTTAGTCAGCTCCGTAGTACTACGATTGCTAGCGACCCTATTCGACCCTAGGACATGGTCGCCGAGGGCTCAACTCGATGCGGATATAACCCGTACACGGCGAGCCTTCGCGACCTAGTCCGATGGGAGACGAACTAGGAAGCGACTGTCGTGGGACGATGGACGTCGACTCGTTTAGGTATAGCTTGTGACCGTGAGTTGACTCGCCATGGCCATCGAGCTCTACCTCTCTTCTTTTTCCTTTTCCTTTTGCTCTTTTTCTAACTACCTCGTATGTTGCACCTCCTAGACCGGAGCATTCCCCGGTTCTCGTGATGACAACCGCATCACTAGGAACCCGAGGGATAGCTTTTGCCGCATTAGTTGCACGGAGGTCGAGGTGCCCTACGAGATGGCATGGATCACGAAGCGTGCGAGACACTTATCTCTTCTCTTTCGACCACCGTCCTTGCCATGACGGGTAGGTCGAGAGAGAGTACGGAACCATCCTCGTCTATTACTTCTTCGATTCTCGCTAATCCAGTAAGGCGTGGATCGAGTCCTTTTATTTTGGCTCATCGATCAGTGACCATTACCATGTCATGTAGATCGAGGTGCCGTAGGACCCAAGCCCCTTCTTTGATTTTGCGCCTGACGGTGCTCTTTTATTGCTTTTGCTATTTTGATTCCATTTCCCTGGATCCCGTCGATTGCAATGGCGAGTGGATCAAAGGAAGGCTAATCTCGCCTTTTCTCTTTTGGGTCCTTCGTACTTAACCCCCTTGTATGTTTGTACCTATTGAGATCATAGCATTCCTTGGGATCCCACGGTGACAACCGCACCGCTGCGACCCCAAAGAATGCCTTAGTGCATATAGTGCACCTTGGTCGAGGAACCCTACAAGTGGTTTAGGCACCTGTGGTCTCTCATGCATCGCTCCTCTCCAAAGCCTTTGCCGTGGCATGTGCATTGGAAGGGGTAGACCACTGCTCCCTCTCTTTTCTACCTGTTATTTTCCCCCACTAGCTCGTTCTATTTGATCCCGTCTTAGCCATGATGATTGGATCAAAGACCGGACTATCTCTTCTAGTTAGCGAAGCTATGGTCTATGTCTCATTCTCGGACCGTGTGAGTCGACCCGATCGACCGTTCGAAAACCATCCTCGTCGAGGATGTGACCAGGACCGTGGCATGGACATGCCTAGCTAACTCTCTTTCTCCATCCCCTGTGTGCTACTCTCTTCTCGGCTCCCGACGTTGTTGTGTCGTGTGGATCGAGAGGATTTGTAGCCGCTCCTCTGCTGTTCGTATTCCAATCTCTTTTGCTACCGTCGCTACCATGACAGGTAAGCCCAAGAGCCTTGGAACCCAGCCACAACTCCTCTATTCCATGATTATCATTTTTACTCGAATCCTATATAGTTGTGACTTGCGGGTTAAAGTCCACAAGGGCCAAACCCTGTTGTTCCTATTTCCCATTTCTCTCCTACCTGTGATCCTCCGGTCCCCGCCAATTTCCGTGGTGTCCGGATCGGAAGGTCGCAACCGTGGTGTTTGGTTAAGTTAAGCTAGGATCAAGGCCTCTTCTTTTGAAGCCGTACAGGTCGACACGATCGACCCAGGAAGTACTGGCTATACCATGGTCGCGATCCGGGCTTGTGCTTAGCAGACAACCACTTCTATTTATTTGAGCCCGAGGATCGGACACTCTCCGCGAGGGCTAAGCCTTTTCAGTGTTTGTTCGGAGTTATCTGGTTTCTTCTATATCTTGTTGCCTTTTTGGGGAGTATTAGATTTTGGTTAGGGAATTGATTGCTCTTCGTCTTGTTTGTCGCTTTACCGAGGTAGTTGCATTACGGTGACAATGGGCGGACCGAAGATCTGCTAGAGGGAGGAGACATGACGGTCAACCAGATGTGGATGACTATGGATTGCTATGAACAGGTGCCACGTCCCACCCAATCTCATAGAATCCTATTAGGCATGCAATATGTAGCCGCTAGCGCTTTACTTTATGCATATGAACTGTGATAGGGTGCATGGTAGATTGCTTGATGAGCCATTACCTTGACGCAACCTTTCTCCCCGCACACCATTTGCTAGGATAGACGCCGCCTACCTCATGATACTTGCTACACACTTACACTTTACTCATACATGCTTGTGTGTGGCTAAGGCACGTGGTGCCGTGAACTGGATAACCGGGGATAACGTGGGAGAGATCTTGGCGTGTGTCTTGGGTGTGTGGTGAGGGTTGTGTCGACCGGGCGGATCTACGACGAGTCGGGGGACAAGTCTTGCTTGGGAGGAGTGTGATCCGGCACTCCCTATGTGAGAGAGTACTGTGGCGGGTACATGTGATGTGAGTAGATTCCGGGGAGGAGTGTCTTTGTGGGACGAATCCCCGGAATGGAGGTGCCGTCGAGGCACGGGCGCCGAGCCCCTTGTGAAGATATCTGTCCGGTCCTTCTAAGGACTGATTTGGCGCTCGTCCGGTTCACGGGACCTTTTCGTGCACGCCACTCGTCTCGAATGGGCGGGGTCCGACTTGACGACTAGGCGGCCCCCCCGCTGCTACTACTAGGTTGATAGGTGATAGTGTAGGGAGGTGCGGGTGCCGAGACCCACACCCTCCCCGAGGCGGCGTGGTATCCATTGGGATCCGGTACCACGCTCTCACGGTCTCGGCGTGCCGGTGGATCTCGGGGGTGCCCCAGAGCTGAGTGGTAGAGCGGCATCGGGCCGGTTAGGCGGCAGCTTGGTATCGCCCTAGACGAGGCATCGTCGATGATGGTGATCTTGTGGTTCAGTGTACAAGCTCTGCAGAGTTACTAAATCTATACGTATAGCCGTGTCCCGGTATGGACATTCCTGTGAGTACCACACGTTCGTTATAGTGAGAGGTGTCCAATTCTCTTCTC
Source organism: Chrysopogon serrulatus (assembly GCA_015844335.1). NCBI lineage: Eukaryota > Viridiplantae > Streptophyta > Magnoliopsida > Poales > Poaceae > Chrysopogon > Chrysopogon serrulatus. The sequence continues at coordinate 102,304 of JADLZL010004335.1, forward strand.
CCCCATGGGTGTTGTTGGTTTCCCGGCTTAGGCCGTTGAGGCAAGGAGGAGCGGGAGTCTTCCTTGCCGACCGAGAGAGAGTGTGGTGAGGTGAGATGTGTGAACATGGATATGGATATGGATGGGATGGATGGATGTGTGGATGAGATGGGTTAAAACTTGATGATCTATATTATATTTTACTTTATGAACTGGCATAGGAAAACTACAGCCAAATATAGGCCTTTTTCTCTCTACCCTTGCATTCCACTTTCCACATAGCAAAGTAAAGCATAGGGTGGGAGCCAGTGGCCAGTACAAATCGTACTGATAGAGTTGAGCAGGTTTGATACCCGAGAAGGACTACGACGATAATGGAGCTAGAAGGATTAGGTGGTTTCGTCCCTACACTCAAGTTTTGATAAGGAGATCAAGTCTACGCCCGCTGAAACTCTACCCCAACTCTGATGATTCTCCGTGAAGGAGGAGCCTTCACCCGCTATGACGCTACGTCTACTCTGATGTTGATCCACGTGTGTGTTTATCGCTAGAATATGATGTACCTAGGTGTGTTGCAAGTGTTGTAATACTCTGTATCTTGTACCCTTTCACGATGTATGAACTGTTGTATCAACTATAAATGATGTACTCTGTGGATTTCCCCACGTGGAAATCGCGGGTCGTTTCAAAGAGCACGGGGAGCAGCCCACCACGGCCCACCAAGTGGCCCAACGCGGCAACGCCCTGCCTTGCCTCTCGGCTCTTCGCCCTGCTCCTCTCCACTCCTACTCGGCCACCTGCACCAAACCCTAACTTCTGCATCTCCTGCGCAAGCGGCGGCGGCGGCGGGCGCGCGAAGCGCCGAACGGCTAGCGCGTGGCGAGGCGAGTGGCCCGCGCGGCGGCACAACCAAGAGCGTGCGGGGAGGCGGCGGCGGCGGCGCGTTGTGTGGAGCAGGGAGCTAGAGCGGCGGCGTTCACGAACTTGGACAAGCAGCGAGCGCCCCGCACGAGCAAAGAGCGGTTCGGCGCAGCGCTTGGCGGCATGCCGGCGTTCGCAGTAGGGAGGAGAAAGCAGCCTGGCGCTTGGCGCCAATCGGCAATCGCATGCAAGGGCCGTGGAGGCGCCCAGGCGGGGACGGCGAGTGCGGCGTTCGGTCGGTTCGGTTGAAACCGAGAAACCGATGTAAAAAGCCGAAGCGAAATTGTCGGTTCCCAGTTTTGATATGTACCGATTGGTTCCTATTTGTTGGAAACCGAAGTTTTACAAACCCGAATAAACCGAACCGAATATACGGTTTAAACTGAACGCCCAGGCTGAGTAATTTTTTTATAAATTGCAATAGATCTGATGGCTATTATCAACTATCATGATTAGTGTCTATCAAATTAAAGGCCAGATGTTTCTGATTATTGTGGGAATTTTTAGGATTTATCTTTTTTCTTAGCGCGTCTGGTGACAATCAACGTGGTGCCTCTGTTGGGGCCTCTAATTAGTAATAGTAAGATATGATGTGAAAATCGTCTATTAGGTGAAAACAGAAACCAATTTAAAAAAATGTATTTTGATCATTTTTTTAATTTAGACCAGCTCCTCCTTGCCCACGGGCGCTGGGTGTTGGAGGGATGATGGGGGAGAGGAGGGAGGGGTGTTGTCACAGTCAGATCCGGGAGGGAGGAGTGTTGCCGCCGGCTAGATCCGAGACGGAGAGCTGCCGTGCTCAACGAGGAAGGGGAGGGAGCTATGGAAGGAGGGGTGGCGCCAAGGTAGTGGGGAGAGAGGGATGAGCGATGCGGGGAGGGGAGAGAGTGAGGAGAGAGGGACGAGCTTTTGTGTGGTCTGTTGGAGAATGCAAGTTTTTGGTGGGTGGTTCTTTTACTGTGCATAACCCAAACTATGGAATGAGTGTTTGGTTTGAGTCTGTGTTATTGAAGAGAGTCTTAGCACATCTATAGTGCATATACAAATATATAGACACGAAAACATTGAGCATTCAAACAAGAAAAAATCATACAAAATGATATGAGGTTCATGTGCACTAGAATTAAAATATAGAATTTTTATTTCACTATTCCCACTCAATAATCTTTTTTTTCTCACTAACGGGTCGGGTTTTGGCCCAACAAAACAAAGCAGTCTAGAAAGAGTCCGGTACTCGCAACCCTTTTGGCCCATGAGGCAGTCCGCTTCCTGCGTCGTGGTCCACACCACACCAACTATGGATTGTGCAAGAAGTCAACAGATGGAAAGCTTCCAGACTCCTCGTTCCCGGCGTCGATCTCGCCAGCTCTTCCTCGCGTCCGGCGGCTGCCCCGGTGCCGGAGGTGGAGAGGAGCCGCGAGATCGATGGCTGGTGTACATACTCTTAGCCTTAGCTAGTTTAGGAGGTCTAGTCGGTGCTCGCGGGGTGGAGGCGATTGCATCCATGGAATAAGCTTCTTCGGCTCCTTCTCCGCCTCACCGGTACGTGCTCGGTGCCGGTGAAGAGTCTGCCGAGATGTGGGCTCGCCGGATTTGGAGACCCGGTGGCTACTCCGGATCTTGTCGGGTTCTCTTCTTGTCCCTTTCTCGTCTCCATCGGTGTTGGTGCCGGCATTGCTAGCTTCATCGCCGGGAGTCTTGGGAGGTATGTCTACCAACGTGCCGAGAAATCGGGTTGGCTTTTGGTTCCCACCGTTACGGTGGTTTACTTTACCCGGGTTGTGTCGTTGTCCGGTGGGGTGGGGTCGCCCGGCGGTTCTTGAGGCGCCGATTCCTCGTCTCCCGTCGTTGCGATGGCTGGTGGCCATCTTGTTCAGCCCGAGCATTCAGCGATTATAGAGCATGTCGATGTATTCGGTATCTTTGCTCTTGGTGGCAATGAAAAAAAGCGTGATGTTTCTTCGTCGAAAAGGAGATCGGCTTCAAGTTGGTGGTTGCTCCGATCGCCCGATGGCGAAAGAGGACCGGGAGGATCTTGCAAGGACTAAAAAGCTGTACCTTTTCTTTCCTTCAAATATGTCTTTGTAAGAACTGGAATGTAAACTTTGTGAATTATATGTGAAATATAAACCCGGTTTCTCAAAAAAAACCAACTATGGATTGTGCCAAAAAAACCACGGAAAAATGGAGCCCAAGGCAGGTAATCAAGACTTGAGAGTCGTTGAGGAGGGTGTGGGCCACCTGGCTGCTGGGCGGCTCGTCACTCGTCGGCCGGCAAAGGGGATTGTGGAGAACTTGGCTGGGTAACTGAATTGGGGATTAAGGAAATTGGAGAAGGGAATTTGGGAAAGGAAGAACAGGGGAACGGCAGAGAAATCTTAGATGCGAGTTTAGAATTCTGTTATGACAAATAGCGTGTTCTCTCTTCTCTCCTTCGCGCTCTTTAAAGGAGTACAGAGGCGCTGCCTCTTTCACGCATGCAAGCGTATCTCAGGCCCATTGATCACCAGTGTATTTCTGGTTGGGCTTCCTGGACCTGCTTATTCTGGTTGGGCCGTCCTTGGCCTTCTCTTCTTCGGACGTCTTCCCGCCAGCAGGTGTACCGGAAGGCGGGCTGCTGACATTCCCCCCTTGAGACACTACTTGACCCCAAGCAGTGGAGCGCGGAAACTCTTGGTGCAAGGCTTCGTAATCCTCCCAAGTCGCCAGTTCCGGGGGCAAGTTGTTCCACTTGATCAACACTTGGACAATGGAAGAATTGCCTCGGTTGGGACGTGCGTGTCAGTAGAACTTGTTCTCGGAGCAAGATGCGAGCAAAGTCGACGGCATGATTGGTATTACCCGGTGCTTAGAACCAACCGCTTTCTTAAGTGGGACACATGAAAGACCGGATGGATGGCAGCATGGGGTGGACGCTCCAGCTTGTAGGCCACAGAACCAATGCATTGCACCACACGATATGGCCCGAAGAAACGAAAGGCCAATTTCTGATGGGATCACGGAGCCAGAGAAGTCTGAACATATGGTTGGAGTTTGAGAAAGACCATATCACCTTCCCCGAAACTAGCGTTCGGACTGCGGCCGATCGACTGCTTTTTCATGTGGAGCTTGGTGCGATTGAGGTGATTCCTCGAGCGGTGATCCATCCATTGACGCCCAGCTGACCAAGACGCTACCTCTGAATGAGCATCACCTAGGGGACTGACAGCCAGGAAACGAGGAGGATACCCATACAATGCTTCGAAATGAGAACGACCAATCGCAGAATGGGTGCATGTATTATACCAGAATTCTGCAGCGGACAACCACTGGCTCCACTTGTGGGGGCAGGCATGAACAAAACACCGGAGATACGTCTCGAGACATTGATTCAATCGTTCCGTTTGCCCGTCTGACTGCGGGTGGTACGCCGTGCTTTTGCATAATTTGACATCAGCCTGGGTGAGCAACTCAGTCCAGAAGTGACTAGTGAATATACGATCGCGATCCGAGATAACAGCTGTGGGCAAGCCATGAAGACGGTAGACAGTGTTGAAGAAGGACTTAGCAACCGCAGAAGCAGTAAACGGTGGTGCAAGGGGATGAAATGACCGTATTTGGTTAGCAGGTCGATCACTACCAGAATGCAGTTGTAAGATTGAGAGGCCGGCAGACCTTCAATGAAGTCAAGAGATACCACTTGCCAGGCGGAATTAGGCACTGGAAGCGGCTGCAGCAACCCCGGGGACTTCAAGCGATCATATTTGGACTGAATACAGATGGTGCAAGATGGACAAAAGTACGAACTGCTGACTTCATCCCTTTCCAAGCGAAGCATTGCTTCAGGCGCATATATGTCACCGGAATTCCAGAATGACCGCCCCAAGCGCTTGCATGAAACTCTGTAATCAAGCGTTCCTAAAGTGCAGGGTCATCTCCTACCCAGACACGTCCATGATACCGAAGCAGGCCGGACTGCAAAGAAAAGTTAGGCACTGCGTCGGGTTGGACAACAAGCTTGGTCAATAGCGCCGTAGCGTAAGCGTCAGCACGATAACTATCTTCCACAGCAGAGACCCATGACGGCATCAGAGAAGTAACAGCCGAGCAACGGGCATCAGGAGCTGGGTGGCGTGAAAGCACGTCGGCAGCACGATTGTCAGAGCCTGGACGATACACTATTCGGTACTGAAGACCGAGGAGCTTAGAGAACACCCGCTGCTGCCAATGAGTATGTAACCGCTGATCGGTCAGCTGAGTGAGGCTCTTCTGGTCAGTCAATATGACAAATTCCTGGAACTGCAAATATTGGCGCCAAGTTTGCACTGCTAACAGGATGGCCATATACTCCTTCTCGTACGTCGAGAGCCCTCGAGACTTTGCACCCAATGCTTTACTGAAGAACGCCAACGGGTGACCATCTTGCATAAGTACCGCACCAATTCCAACATCAGAGGCATCTGTCTCAATGGTGAAGGGCCGAGAAAAATTGGGTAGAGCAAGAACTGGAGACTGACAAAGTGCCTACTTGAGAGTCTGAAAGGCCAGGTCATGCTCCGGAGTCCACAGAAACAATGTGTTTTTCCGCAACAAGTTAGTCAGTGGCTTGGATATGAGGCCAAAATGGCGTACAAACCGTCTGTAATATCCAGCCAATCCTAGGAAGGAACGTAACTCTTTGACTGATGTCGGAGTGGGCCAGGACTCTATTGCTGACAGCTTCTCAGGGTCAGTTCCCACACCCTCCGCACTGATAGTGTGCCCCAAGTATGCTATCTTTGACTGAGCGAAAGAGCACTTGGACATCTTTAGTTTCCATTGATCCCGAAGCAACAACTCGAACGCACAGCGTAGATGAGAAACATGCTCCTCAATTGTTCTACTGTAAATGAGAATATCATCGAAGAACACGAGGACAAACTTGCGGAGACAAGGAGCCAATGTGGTGTTCATAGCATCTTGAAACGACTCCGGAGCTCCTGTTAGGCCAAAGGACATCACTCTGAATTCAAACTGACCGAAGTGTGTTTGAAACGCAGTCTTATACTCTTCGCCCGACTTCATGCGGATCTGATGAAATCCTGACTGTAAGTCTAGAGTGGAGAAAAAGGCAGCCCCTGACAACTCATCCAACAACTCTTCGATAATGGGCACTGGATATTTACCCTTGACAGTAATATGGCATTAAGTTGGCGATAGTCCACGCAGAATCGCCAGCTGTGATCCTTTTTCTTAACGAGTAAGACGGAGACGCAAAAGCACTTCTTTGCTCTTCGTCAGACGACCCTACTCCATCATTTCTGCAACTTGTCGCTCGATTTCAGTTTTCAGTAATGGAGCATACCGGTAAGGTCTGACAAACACCGGTTGGGCCCCTGGTATGAGAGAAATGGCATGGTCACATGAGCGACTAGGAGGGAGACCTGACAGTGGTTCAAATAATGCTGAAAACTCTGTCACCAAGGACTGAATTTCTGCAGGGATAGCACTATTGGATGTCTGGGATATATCTGACTGCACCAAACACAACTGTAACACAGAGCCCACCGGGAGGTCTTCAGCATCACCACAGATCACGGCTGTTGAACCTTGATAAGGAATGGAAATCCATTTTTGATCCCAGTGTACTTGCATGGGGCTAAAATTTGCCAACCAATCCAGCCCAAGAATCATATCATAAGAGGACAATGGCAAGAGTTTCAAATCAGTGATGAAGGAACAATTCTGAACTCTACAGGAATGTATGAGGTACACTGCAGAACAGCACCATTGGCAACCTGCACCTGAACAGCTGGATACAAGGACTGAACTCCAGACAATGACTGAGCAGTAACTGTATTGAGGAAAGTATGGGAACTGCCAGAGTCAACCAAGATGGAGACGGACTTGCCTTGCAGAGTACCAGTGAGGCAAAGAGTTTTCGGTGCCACTGAGCCAGCCAGAGCGGCCACTGATAGATGGAGCATAAGCTGTGAAGCAGAGAAGTAGGACTGTCCTCCTCCACATTGTCAGTATCAGGAAAAAGATCAAGCAACTCCTACAACATACTGAGCTGGATGGTTTCGGAGCAGCGATGATCCCGGCTCCATTTGACGCCGCAGCGGACACAGAGTCCTTGTTGGCGACGAGAAGCACGGAGAGCTTGGTATTTGTCTTCCACCGTGACAGGCACGGGCACTGGTGGCCGCCGCACCTCGCCGGCCCCATGTTGTGGCACGGGAGGAGGCAGATTATCTCCATAGCGCCTAAAAGGGCGTTTGATCGCGCCCACAGCTTCCTCCTGCAATTGCGCGAGCACACAAGCAGTATCCAGAGTGGAAGGTCTTTGAACAAGAACAACAACTTTAATTTCATTGTGCAAACCATCAATGAAACGCTGTGTAAAATATAGTGGATCTGGGTGTTTGGCGTAAGCTGTTAGCTGATCAACAAGAGCGATAAACTGATCAATGTACTCGTTAACAGACCCAGTCTGACGGATCTGAAACAGACGACGCAAAAGCACCTCGTGCTCATCACGCGCAAAACGCGACAGGAGCTGAGCACAAAATACTGGCCACTCTATGAACTCAAGCTGATCCTCTACAGATGACAGCCAACGTTTGGCGGCGCCATGGAAGTGCATGGTGGCCGCAAGGACCTAAACTGATGACTCAACCTTATGCAAATCAAAGTAGTGCACAGCTTGCTTAATCCAAAGCTTAGGGTGGTCACCGTTGAAGCGTGGGAAATCAAACTTGGGCAACTTACCCGTGTGACCACTGCCACTACCCTCCTGACAACTCGACTCCCAGTGACTACCAGTGTTTAACGGTGGTGGAGGACGCGGCAATGGTAAAGGGGAATTGGGACGCGGCAATGGAAGTGGAGTGTTGGGATGGCAAGGCAACGTACCCTTGCCGGGGGTGAAATCAGAGTGGTAACCACTCCAAAAGCACCCTCCCGGTTCCGAAGATCGACGCGGTGCCCGTTGGGCCGTTCGGCTGGTGACCCGGCAGGTGAGCGCGCGGCAGCCTTGTTCTCGCCGTCGGCGTCGGACACAGAGCCGGAGACGACGGCCGACTTCGAGCCGATGGCGGACGGTGAGAGTGGAGGAGCGGGGGCTAGCACCCCGGGAGTCGACGTAGCCGTCTCCATCATGGAACGCTCCCAGAACTTGGAGATTTTGCCGAGCTCCATCTTCAGGTCGTCGACGACGCCTTCCATCTCCGGGTGCCATTCGTCGAACATCTGGGAGGCGCGCTCCAGCGCCTGGATCCGAGTCCCCGAAGTCTCAAGAGGTGACTGGATCCTTCGCTCCAGATCATCGAACCGCTTATCCTGAGCGGAAAAACGGCGATCGATCTCATCGAGAAGAAGCTTCGTCTCTAGACTCATGGCTCCGCGACTACGCTGCAGGCGCGTATAGTGCTCGTGGGCGGCGAGGGTAGGGCGATCCAGTCCGGCAACTCGCCACAAATCGAACCACCCGGGAGAGGAATTACGGAATCACTTTGAGAACTGCGGATCACAGCCTCAAAGCGATCGACCAACCGGCTCTGTTGGGTTATTCGATCGATGGAATTTGAGCGCACGCAACTGAAGGCCGAGAAATCGCTGTCTCTGATACCACTTGTGGAGAACTTGGCTGGGTAACTGAATTGGGGATTAAGGAAATTGGAGAAGGGAATTTGGGGAATGAAGAACAGGGGAACGGCAGAGAAATCTTAGATGCGAGTTTAGAATTCTGTTATGACAAATAGCGTGTTCTCTCTTCTCTCCTTCGCGCTCTTTAAAAGAGTACAGAGGCGCTGCCTCTTTCACGCATGCAAGCGTATCTCGAGGCCCATTGATCGCCCGGTGTATTTCGGTTGGGCTTCCCGGACCTGCTTGTTACGGTTGGGCCGTCCTCGGCCTTCTCTTCTTCGGACGTCTTCCCGCCAGCAGGTGTACCGGAGGGCGGGCTGCTGACAGGGATCCCGGCAGGTGATGCCATGACGGCGGCCACGAAGTTATGCGGCCGGTGAGGCTCTCTGTCCTGCGCGAGGAGACGGGGATTCCTCCTTGTCATGGGAAGTGGGTGAGCCTTCCTCGGTTTGATTTCTTGTGGTCTAGAGCTTTTACTGCGCTAGTTCGCAAAATGTAGTTAGCTTTCGGTTGGGTTGCTCGTTAACTAGTTTTATTGACTGAAATTTCGGGGACGCACATGTGCGCATGCATATACATAATAGATGTGTCGGGGTGAATTCTGGAGAATGGAGCCAATGGAAATTTGGATTAGGTTGACTCAGCCTTAGCACAACAAACCATTGCTTGCTGCTGCATGAGATGAAATATCTGGACATGTTTGGACTCCTAAACCAGTTGAGCTGATGAGTTCTAAGGACATATCTATCTCTTGTTGGCAAGAATCATCTTGTGCATCATTTGGCACTGTCATCTGTATATTTTGTGCCTGGTTTCTATCCAGTTCCCTTTCTTGGTTCAGCTCGTTGCTATGCTTTGATCCATATCCTTCCTTAGTCTGGTGGTCACAACCTATGCTGTTCTTTATCTTGTGCTTGTTTTTGTAGAGGAACATGATCAGGGCTAGTAAAAGGGCAGAAGTTGAAGCAATCCCTGTGACTAGAAAGAGTCCTGAAAAGCTTTTGAAGTTTAGACTACTCGAGCTGGCGATGGTTCCATCATTTTGACAGGTATGTTGATCTCTGATCCATTTATTTTCTATCTGGGGATCTCTTGGGGAATGCCTACTCAACAAATACAACAGATTCAGCAATACACAAACTAAAATACCTTATAGTTATTTTAAAAAATGAAATGGTTGGCATTCTAAGCTTCCACCCACAAAAGATGTGCATTAACGATTAATGAATTGCATGTTCTTGTAGTTTCCAACTTTTCCAAACTCATGTATGCGATTTTAGAGTGATCTAGTATCACTCAAAGTACCAATTTCTGGTTGGATGAACATTATGATTAACACTAGCGTCTTCTCGAACAATTTGTAATCAAGAACCAATAACAAAAAATTTATATACACAACCCTACTCCATTTTATATGTATTTACATGTTTGCATCTCCATTTCAATATTCTGTTTGAAATAACATGAAATGTGTTGAGTCACAAGTATCTACAAGTTATGACTGTATTTAAGTATGTAACTTGCAACATTAATTGGTCAATTTTAGTAAGATTTTTCTGCAACATCTGAATTTACAAAGAAATAAGTGCTTTTGAAAATCCACCATAATGCCAAATAAATCCTTAGCTACTATGCATTGTTATTTCCAGACGTGGTCAATGTTTCTATAGATATTCCGTCGGGGATTCTACATTATTTCTCAAGTTTAAGCAAATTTCAAATATATGTTTCCTAGTTCATAACCTTTAGAGGCATACAATGCAAACAACATATCTGGTTAAGCTAACTTACAAAGCCAAAACCTTTAGACTTGTATATTGGTCCAACCATTGTGTAGCCTTTGCAATTGTCTGCTAGAAATATTTTGATATATGGAACTTCATGTATGAGGGCAGCAATGCCACCATTTTTGCTCCCTCTAGAGAGAGCATCAGCAAAATCATCTGGAGTATTGTATGCCCCGATCTTTTTTTTTCTGTCAAAACCAAGTTCTTCTAATAGATCCACCACATAAGAACCATTATGGTAGCCTACATATTCTCCCTTCCTAATAAGCAGTTCATGAACATCAGTTACTGTGGGTTGAAGCTGTTGCACGGTGAGAATTGATGATAGATTGGCCGTATAACTTGATGTAATCACAAGAAGTACAAATACCCATACAATAACAACTAATCGACAAAATACTGTCCACTCTCTCCCCTGCAACATAGTGCGCAATAACAACCATCAGTGTGCCTTCAAATAAATCATGAATGCTAAATGTACCATTGTTCATCTCTGTACTGAGAAACTTAAACGATTATTGAAATGAATTTATGGTAATAGACTGCAATGGAGAATAATTACATATATAAGATTTTTTGTTCACCCTACTTTAGTACTACAAGTCGATTAATTTTGTTATCCAAACAATGCATTAAAGAAACTCATAATCTATTGAAGTATTTATTAGCTATTGCATATGCAGTAAATTAGATGAAAAGAATCATCACTCACTATCTACAAAGAAGGAGAATTATATTGCTATTCCAAGCCGATGGAAAAATGAACCAGTCAGTTTAGCATTATTGATTCGCCGCTCCAATAGCCAGATGACAATCCCTGTGTAGATGAAGAATGCAATGCTTCCAAACCACAAATCAGTAGTTAATGGCTTCGTGAATACCCATATATTCTTAATATTGTTGTCCTTGACTGGCACAATCATTGCTACCCCAGATTCGGTGTAGGGTAGTGTGAAGTCAAGCATAGGAAGTTCTATTGTACCTTATGGTTATATCTCCAATTGCTGCATCATATATCTGTAAGCATAACATTTGTATAGTGTTATAAGGCATTAAGTCGCTTCTTTTACTTGAACTTTTGCAAGATAACTGTACCTCTACTTAAGTCATGGGTCCAAATGGACCATATGGGCCCTACTATAACCCAACATGGACCCACTATGATTGTCAACGGGTACACTGATAATGGAATCATGTGGGCTTGTGAAAAACACAAGGATAATGGAAACATCACAGTTGGCATTCTATCATAAAACAGAAAGGAAGTATACTGTTGTTATGCTTTGACAAAACATCTAGTCAGTTGTGCCTTAACTAGTTGGTTCATACAACTAATAATACTCCTGAGGAAATATGGTTTGAGTTTTGCTCATAAAGCAGGGAATTAATATCTAGTTATTTCACATTTCACACATTTTGAAAAGAAAACGGGGAGATCAACCATCTAGAAGGAACTACAAACCAGGCGGCATTGTAAATAAAAAATAGGCACTTGACCTAATTTCAAATGAAGTTAGCTTGAACTTGGGTGATGAACATGTACATCGATATCTCCCACTAACTGAGGTTGGCTTAGTTCCTAGAAAAACTGCTATCGATCTTTTGGTACAATTCACTTACAATGGTTAAATTCTTAAAAAAAAATCTGCACCTTGATCTTCCTGAGAAAATAAGAATAGCAATTCTCTTACCCCAAGATGAACTTGGTACACAAAATCATTATAGTTCCCAAAGTCTGCATTACCAAATGATACATATTCAAATGGTATTGCATATGGTAGTCTCTTCAGCACCTCTTCAAATACATCAATGGCATATCCAGTAGCAGTTGTTCCATTGGTAGTAGGATCTCTTTCCACCTTCATAAACTCTAGATATCCACTTGTCCGTACACCTACTCAGAGCTTCTTTCCATTAGTAGGAATTTGCCATCCTTTAGGCACCGCATAAGATTCTCCTGGCCAAGTTACTTGATTAAGATCAGACATAGAGTTTACATTTTTTGTTTCTAATTTGTTTTGTTCCAACTGCCTGATGATTCCATGCTTTGCTGTCCAAAAGCCTATCTCTTGTGAAGCTCCTCCAACCACATTAATTATCTGGAATATGGAAGGTTGCAGCTGCCCTATTCTTAAGGCCAAAATCATCACTTAGGCCTCTGAGCTTAGTATGTAAGATTGCATCTAGGAGGTTTGGACCAATTGTAGAAGTACCCAAACCTCCAAAACATGTTATGTTATTGCTTTGTCGGGCCGCTTCGAAATCTTGCATTGCCCATGCTAACATTTTCTGCTGCTTGTGCCAAGGCCCAAATTGTATCATAACTCCATAGTCCAAAAATGCTAAGCTGGGATGGTGCAAGTGCAACATTTGGATTTTCTTGTTTGAATCTCTTATTCCATCTTGCAGTGAAATTATCAAGTTCCTTTGATTTAGGTACATAGAACTTCACACCTAGTGCACCATTCATTGCTTCAAGTATTGAAGGGCTAAGTGAACTAGCAATATTTGTGATCCCATCTGTCAAGATCCATGCTTACATATCACTCATCATCCCTAGCTCCTTTGCCTTCATGAAGAGAACAGAGGCAATAGCTGGTGACATATGCACAATATAGACTCTGGTTTGCATTGTCATTAACTTGTAGAGTTCTTGCTCAACTTGGTCATTGTTTGCTAATTCAGAGATCGGACTCCGATAGGGCATAAACCCTCCAAACTCTTGAAGTGCATCAGCTAGATATGGTATTATACCCGCCATAGTCTCGGTGTCCTTGTAGATGGGCACCACTTCCTTCCAACCATAGGCCTTAATGAGAGAAGCGAGGCAATTCACTTGATCTGCATCACTTAATGTTGCACACAAAAAGTATGGGACATTTGCAGATGAAAGAGTAGGGCTTGTTGCAGTGAAGGAGAGGACTGGAACATGGCTCTTGTTTCCAAGATCAGACACAAAAATAGCCTCTGAAGATTTTTTTTTGAAAATAAGGCGGGAGCTCTGTCAATCAATTAAGTGGAAAGCAGTTTATATTTACAAGGTGGCCCTAAGGCCAGAGTCAGGTGCAACACCAAAGCAGCAGCACAAAACCAACACAACAATGGTTGCCCGGACCCGGCAAAGAGCTAAGGGTGCACAATTGCAAAGGCTCTTCTATGTTGTTCTATGTCCTCCTTTGCTCGCCCAGCCACCTGAAGAGCTGTAGAGTATTTGTTGTCAAAAATTCTATGGTTGCGCTCATTCCATAAGTTCCACATGATGTAAATGGCCATTCCGTTGAAAGCACGCCTCTTCTCTTTTGGGACCGTGCAAGAGATCAATTCCCACCAATCGACTAGGGACTCGGTGGCAGTTTGAAGGGCTGGCTGCAGACTTCCCAGGCTTTCCCAGGATAGGACCTTGCTCCGGACTTCACGTGCAAAGGGGCAGCGAAGACATAAGTGGTGCCCCTGTTTCAAGCGGGCCGTTGGATAAGATGCATTTGTCCTGATGAGGCCACCCCCTGATGGCGAGGTTGTCTGCTGTTAGAATCTTGTTTTGAATAAGGATCCAGGCGAAAAGTTTGCATTTGTTAGCTGCACGTGCTCTCCAAATAATGTCGGTTTTGAACCTTCGGTGGGTGCCGTAGAATTGAGCTCGGTATGCCGATTTGGTGTTGTACTGCCCATCATTGGTCCATTTCCAAATGATCTGGTCATCTAAATCTGGCTGTAGATGTATATCCTGAATGCGGATCCAGAGAGAGACAAATTCTTGCAATTGTGTGGCTGTTGTGATTTTGTTTCGCAGGGTTTGTATCCATGCCTCATGGTTTAGCTCTTGTTGCACCGTTTTGTTCTTCATTCTAACCAACCCGAATAGATGAGGAGCTAGATTCTTGGGTGCTTCGCCATCCAACCAATTATGATGCCAGAATTTGGTTCTTTTACCATTGCCAATTAGGATGGTGGTGGAAGCATTGAAGAGCTGACAATCCGTTTGATTGCTTGGGGTGTTTGTGCCTACCCAAGGTTTGTCACTTGCTGTCCACTCTTGCCACAGCCACCGCAACCGTAATGCCCTACTGAATTTTACCAGATCAATGACACCGAGGCCTCCTAGGTCTTTAGGTTGGCAAACAGTCGGCCAATTGACCAAACAGTGTCCGCCATTTGCATTGTCATCTCCCTTCCAAAGGAAGGAGCGTCGGATTTTGTCAATTTGTTTCCTTGCCCAGCCAGCAATGGGGAACATGGTTAGATGGTACATTGGGATGGACGATAGCACTGAGAAGACTAAGGTTAGCCTTCCTGCGCGGTTTAAGAGATGCCCTTTCCATCCAGGTAGGCACTGCCCAATTTTCTCAATAAGGGGCTGAACATGAATCTTTTGCAATGCTCGCGTGTGGAGCTGAAGTCCAAGGTAGTGGCAGGGGAAGCCTTTTCGTGCGCCAGGGAAGGGCTGCAGGATGTTGTCAATGTCCAGTCCTTCACATCGGATGGGGTGGATGGAGCTCTTGTCGAAATTAGTAACTAGTCCGATTGCCTGTCCGAAGACTTCAAGGATGCTTTTCATCGCTTGGAGATCATCCCGGTTCGGGGCAATGAAGATGGCTGCGTCATCAGCATATAATGAGGTCCTGAGTTTCATCGAAGTGAGTGGCAGCAGTGTGAGAATACCATTTATAGACGCCAAGTCGAGGATACACTGCAGCGGGTCAATGGCTAAGATGAAAAGCATGGGCGATAAGGGATCGCCTTGACGCACCCCTCGCCTATGTCTGAAGCTCTCTCCGAATTGTCCATTTATCATGGCTCTTGAGGATGCTGTGCCGAATAGCATGGAGATCCACTCCCTCCATCGTTGTCCGAAACCCAAAGCAGTGAGGACCTCGAGTAGGTAGCTCCAACTGATTGTGTCGAAGGCCTTCTGGATGTCCAGCTTCATGAAAAGGGCTGAAATTTTTAGTTTCTGTAGTCTCTGCACTGTATTTTGTACATAGAGAAAATTGTCTTGGATACATCTTTTCTTGATGAAAGCACTCTAGCAGCTGGAGACGATATCATTCAGAATTCGGGCGAGTCTGTTTGCAAACAATTTGGAGAAGATCTTCACAATGCTATGAATCAAGCTGATTGGTCTATAGTCACTTACTTTGATGGCATCTGATTTTTTGGGGATGAGAATTATGTTGGCCGAGTTTAGTAGATGGAGGTTTTGGCTATTCATATTAAATAGCTGATTAATGGCGCTAGTGAGATCATATTTTATAATGTCCCAGCATTTCTTGAAGAACGCTCCTGTGAAGCCATCCGGTCCTGGGGCTTTGTCCCCTGGCAAGGAATCGATGGTGCTTTTGATTTTGTCTTGTGTAAAAGGGATTTCTAGGGACGATAAGTTGTGGTGCTGGTATCCCAAGGCTGCCCAATTAAAGGTGACCGGTCTATGTATGGTAGAGCCAAGATGTTGCCTGCAGTGTTGGGTGACCTCCTTTTCCTTTTCTTCCTGGGCAAAGAGAATTTCATTGCCTCTTTGGAGGCACTGAATGTAGTTTTTCCTTGATCTTGCGTTCGCCTAGAGTTGGAAAAATTTAGTGTTTGCATCTCCCAAATGAAGATTTGTGAGACGTGATCGTTGGTGAATTTTGGATTTTTCAATGAGCGCGAGTCCGATCGATCGTGCCTTTAGGCGTCTCAGGAGGTCTAATTCCTCTTATGTGAGGGCTCTCTCTTCTTGTGCTGTTTCTAGGCGAAGAATCACCTCTTTGATGATGGCCAATTGCAAGGTTTGTGTCCCCAATTTTTGTTTTCTTCCACTACTTAAGAGCTTTGGCAGTATGCGCCATCTTGATGTGAAGCCTCTTGAGAGGCTGGGTCTGGACAGTATGAAGGAAACCATCCATGTTTGTCCAGTAATTTTTGAAGCGGAAGGGATTGTTTAGAGTTCGATTGAGCTCTCCTTGTAGAAGTAGTGGAGTATGATCTGACATGGAGGATGGAAGGGAGTGGAGATAGCAAGATGGGAACAACAGTTCCCAATCAGGCGTAAGAAGAACCTGTCAATTCTTGTTAAGGTTGGATTGTTTTGGCCATTACTCTAGGTGAAGCGCCTCCCATTGAGTCGTATTTCCTTTATGTGCAGGGTGTCGATTGCAGCCTTAAAAGAGCCCATTAGTCTTCGGTTGAGGTTGGAGTTATTTTTGTCAGCAGCCTGGTAAATGAGATTGAAGTCCCCCACCACTAGCCAGCGATCACGTCCAGGGGCTGCTAGATCCTTTAGTTCTTGCAGAAGCAGGAGCTTGTATGCGCATCGGTTTGTGGTCCATAGACAACAGTGATCCACTAGTCCGAGGCATCGGCTCTCATTATAACTTTGGTCGTGAAAGTGTTTTTGGGTTGTAGATACATCGGAGATTTGGAAGTGATCATCTGAAGCCGCCGGGGAGGATTCCACCCCTCGTTTGAGTAGCCGGCGGGGAAGCAAAGTTATTTAGAAATTTCTATCCTAGAGTGCGAGCTATCACCGCATTGTCGATGTTCGAGTTTCGTTTCTTGCAAGCGAGACAATGGTGCTTTGTTTGTTTCACGGACAGCTATATTCACCGAGTCACGTCACGGCTCCGTCGTTTAGACCAGCGCACATTCCAGTTTAGAATCTGAACATTTCTACGTGTCATGGGTAACGCCAATTGCCCCTGCCGCAGACGACATAAGAAGACCTGGTGTAGCAAGCGCCGGGGAGAACGGAGAAGTTCCCAAACGAATTTTGATGCAGATTTCCTTGTGCGGACGGTGTAAGACGCAGATCGTAAAACCAGCGAGGGAGAAGGAAGAAGCTCCCGAATAAATTTTGATTAGATTTTTCTCGTAGTACATGCTTTGAAGGCCATTGGCTGAAGCAGTGTAAGGATCGATGGAGGTTGCGGGGATGCAAGCGATTCCTAGTGGTCAAGGTCGGTGCCAGCCAGGAAGTTCTTTGCATTCCCAAACTAAGCAATGGCGATGAGCAAAATAAACTTGGGGCCTAACCGACATTTTAGCAACAATGTAACCCGGGGCTTGAGCAAAGCATAGAAGTTGCTAGGTGGGCTGCATGGCTTGGGGAGGCTTCATCCTCGAGGCCGCCGAGGGCCACTAAGGCCTTGACCACCAGACCGGAGAGCGGGCCCTTGAAGAGGTCGAGGTAGTGCTGCATGTTGTCTTCGGTTGCCGTACTTGCCTCCTGGGAGATGCCAAGTCTCTTCATGAGCACCTGACGCGCCCGGCAAGCTACATTGCCGTGCGGCCAGGCAATGGCCGCTAGACGGGCACTATGCCGTGACGGCTTGCTAGGCTCCCTCCTAGTCCTCTGGGAGCGGTTCTGCTGCAGGTTTACTTGAGGGAGCAGGGGCGGGGTCACTGCACGGGTGATGCCACTGATGAAGGAGGAGATCGGCGAGGTGAGCCCTGTTGGGCTGGGTTGGGGAGGGGCTGCAACATCTCCTGCCTGCAGGTCAACCATCCTTTCAGTGCGGGGGCGCCTGGAGTAAACTCGGCCCAGGATGAAACGGCGCAGCCCGCCCAACTGTAGGGGCTCCGACGAGGGGAGGGTGGGCACCTGCACGAGAGGGGAGGGAGAGGCATCTCTGGCGATCACCGGTGGCGGATGCGGAGGCGGCGTTGCACAAGCCAATGAAGCTGAAGGTGCATCGGGTTCGGGTTCAGGCATGAGGAAGACTGGAGCACAGGTTGACATTGGAGGTTGCTTGGCGATGCAGCCTGTGAGTCAGCCACTTCACAATGATGGTCCGTGCATACCTCCGACGGACGTGGTGATGGGTGGTGATTGTTGTCCTCACCGCGGTCCGGGCTCTGCGGTCTGCAACGTGCGTGTGGTGCCAGCGATACCGGAGCAGTAGACCTCTTCTTCGGCTCGGAATGCGTTCTTCTGGAGCATCGATGCAGGGCGCGTTCCCTGCTGCGTCCGCGGTGGTCCACGCCCGAACTGGGCTCAAGCTCCTAGGACGATCCCTAGGGCCACCACTGCTCTTGGTCCCGGTAGGGGGCCAAAAGTCGATGTCGCGTATGTTGGTGGTGTCCAGTGCCTGGATGCTGTTGTCAGGGGCAGTAGTCATGCGGGCGCGGATGCAGACGTCACCACCGACGAGGCGGTCCAGGGGCGTCCGAGTGTTACTGTCGACGTTGTCATGCCGATGGTGACCCCCATAAGCTGAGCTTCCATCGCGTCGGTGACTGTGCTGCGATTTAGAGCGATCGTGTTCCCTATCCTTGGGGCCTGCGAGAGGCTGCGGAAGATGCGCGAGCTCCCGTTGTCTCCCGTGCATTCACGGCGGCCTCGACGGTCGTCGTCGTCATCGCTGCGGGGGTTGGAGTGGTCCCTGGGTGGCTGGCTGTGTCGGTCACGAGGCTGCCTTTCGCCGTCAATCACTCCCCAGCGCCAAGTGCAGTTGCGGGGGCTGACTCGACCATTCCTCCCTAGGGGTCCTCCACCTGGACGAGGTGCACTAGGACCCTGAAGGTGAGGCCGTGGCGCCCACGGCCTCGTGGCAGCGCTGCTCCATCATAGAACTCAGTTCTCCTGCCAGATAACGTTAGCCATGTTACCTTGGGGATGTCTGACAGGTTGTGCATCCAGGCCCAAAGAAAGATGCCTTTGGTGTCTTCTTTGTCCAGAGATGCCTTGTCGACGTAGTCCAGGTCGCAGGCACGTGCCACTGCTCTCTTGGCGATATTCTCATTCCAGGCGTGTAGAGGGATGCCTTCAAGGCACAGTCTGACATGGTACTGGAGCCCGCAGGGGTCGCTGTGTGGGAGCAGCCTCCACGGCCTGAAGTGGATGTCCAGGCCACCGTGGAGGAGCCTCTCCATGGCCACTGCTTCATCACGGTGATGGCGATGTGTGAAGTTGACGAAGAAGTCTTCTGGGAAGTGCTTGACCACCAAGACGTCTTTGGGCAGCACCCCAAGCTGGGAGCAGATGGCCCTATAGACCACCTCTGGCTCGACCATTGGGCGGTTCCGACCGATCCAGGCGACGACCCTGTGGGAGGATAGGCGCTCCGGCCCATGGCCTCCATGTCGCGTGGAGGACGCCACGGCAGATGTCTCCTCCCGGGCGGGCGGCGGGGTTCCTGTGCCTCACCGTCTTAATTTGGGTGAGGTGGGGGAAGCTTTCGCAAGGATTGCAAAGTGGGGGGGCGGGGGAGGAGGCGGGGGGCACTAACGGAAGAGGGGCGCCAAGGCCGCTGGGGCTTTGTGCAGTGGCGGGCTTTATGCCCCCAACAATGGCAGAGGAGGCACCTTACCGGGTCTCTGCAGGCGGATGCGTTGTGGCCCGGGCAAGACAGCGAAAGCATTTACCTCGCATGAGTTCGCAGAGCCTCGAGGCTTGCCGGTTCGCCCCTTCCGCGCCAAGCTGGGGACACCGGAGGGAAAAAACATGAGCGAGCGAAACGGTGAGCGGAGCGGCAATGCCTTGGCGACCACATCGGCGCAGGGATCGCCGTCGATGCCGACAACGGAGGAGATTGTTCGTCTGATCGTAGAGCGCTTCACGGACAGGGGGAAGAAGATTTTCCCCCCGGAGAAGCTTGCAGATGAAGAGCGAGAGGATGAAGAGAGAAGATGCACCGACTCATGCGCCACCATTGCGATCTCGTCGGAGTTGGTGGAAGCTAGGACCACCGCGGCGGAGGTCTCCACCACCACCAGCGGCACTATCAGAGGTGAACGACGAGGTTGGAGTGGTAGGCCGAGTGGATCTGGTGGCAGACATGGAAGTTTGGGATCACTGGTCAGAGGTTATGAGGAGAGCTTCCCTTCGATTCGAGAGAGCGCTCGCTGTCATCCTCAAGGGCGGCGAGTGGGAGTTCCTTTGAATGCCTCAGCTAAGCATTTTGATCGAATTGTGGAGGAGGATTCATTCCCATTCGAACAAATTCAGAGTGATTCCGTGAAGATCAAGAGGATTCCAATCAATTTATGCTGGGCAAGCCATGGTGCTTCAGAGAAGGCTGGAGCCTCTCGCCGGTGAAGGCCACGACACCGGAACAGAGGAAACAGGGGAGGGGGTGTTCGTCCCGAGAGGTCCTACGAGTCAGAGACCGTGGTTCCGGCCACCACCCAAGGTTAGAATTGTGCCTGGCATTTTGGGGAAAGCTCCTGCAGCGGAGCCACGCGGCAGTGCTGTGGAAAAGGGTGAAAGAGCGGTGAGCGGTGGAAAGGGGTGTGTGAACCGCTTGTCTACTCAGCAGTGCGGCGGCCTTGATCCCCCAAATCCCTCCCAATCGGTGGTCTCGTCTCCTTTCTCATCACCTTCTCTCCCAAACCCTAGAAAACCTGATCCATTGATCATCCCATCCCGATGCTCCAAAGCCAATATCTCTAAATTTGTGGGTCATCTTTGGGGGAAAACCCACGAAATCCTTTGTGTTTGTGGCTCGTACAACGCCAGCAGGGGTTGTGCGGGTGAAGATGCAGCAGGGAGGACGTCAAGGATGGGGTGGTGGTAGAGGCGGAGGTGGAGGATGGAGGGGGCCGGAGCTGGCCAGGGTAGAGGTTATGGCAGAGGTCCGCAAGGAAGAGGACATGGTGGAGCTGGCAGGAATGTTTGGGATCGCAAGCTCCAAGGTGGTTCTGACAAAGCTGAATCCTCTGGTGAGAAAACCCAACAGACCAAGAATGACCAAGGCAAGGATGACAAATGGGAACAAGCTGCAAAGGTGAATGAGGAGAAGCAATAGATTGAAGAAGAAGGTGAAATCAAACAAGATCCCCAAGGTGACAAGCAAGGTATGAACAAGGAATCTGAGAATCTTCAATCTAATGCAAATCAGACTAGGAAGCCTTGTGAGATCTGTGGCCTATATAATCACTCCACTAGAGATTGTAGGAGAATGTTCTGTGAGATCTGTGGCTTCAATAATCATGTGGCTTATAACTATAAGAGATGCATCCCATGGAATACTAGCCCAGAGCTTTGTGCTGCCCAAGTGGAGGATCAGAGCTTTTTCTTTATAGAAGAATGCATTGACCCTAGAATCTCTAGAGATAAAGAAAGTATTGCTGTCATATCCATCTTGCAGGGACAAGTCAATGCTAAGCAAATTGAGAAGAAATTTATGGATTTGTTGGGTTCCAATGCTTGGAAGTGGACTGCCAGACAAGTGAGTGAAAACAGATTTGTCATGAGGTTCCCAAATGCTCACAAAGTCAAGGAACTAAGTTTTTTCCCAGCTCTGACCATGAGGACAGTCAATGCTCAAATGAAGATCTCTCAATGGTCACCTAATCTGGGTGCTAAGGGTAAACTACAGACTGCCTGGTTTAGAGTTAAGGACATTCATATTGACCAGAGATCCATTAGAACTTGTGCCAAGGTTGGGGGTTTGGTGGGAAAAGTTATGGAGATTGATGAAAGGACAAGGTTGAAATCAGAATGGGTTAGGATGAGGATTGCTTGCAGAGATATTCACAAAGTTCCTAGGGTTGCTGAGGGCAATCTTGGAATATATATCCATGACTTCATCTTTGAGAGAGAAGAGGAGGAGAATGTCCAGGGTAGCAGACCTGCTACTGGCATATTGATGGGAGGTCTTGATCATCCTACAAAAAAAGCTAAAACTGAAAACATTGAAAAGCAGATGCATACTGGTGGTGAATCTAGCAAGGAAAGTGGAGGCCACAAAGGGGGAGAAACTGGCAATACAAGCAGGAATGAGCAATCTACTCAGCAGGCTGACTGTCTAGAAGCTGTGAATTTACCTCAGTTATCGACCAGAACAGAAATGATGGGAGGATCAAAGGAAAAGATGTTGAGTTAGTAGAGAAAGAAAAGGAAAAAGAGGATAGCCTGGATGATACAAATGAGAAAGTCCTTATTCCCGATGACTTTCAAGACTCAAGAGGAGAGTGAATCTCTTAGTGATAAGTTAAGAAAGATTGATGCATATTATGAAGGATCTCAAAGCTCTCGAAGAATAGTAAGAAAGAGGTGGTGCAACAGACATGGATGATGACAAACAATGTTGATCAAGTCACTGGAGTAATTTTCAATGGTCTGAATACGCAGAATCTGCTGTCAAAGAATAAAGATGACAATGCAGATAACATGCTTTCTGCATCACTGGAAAGCAGTCAAGGGAAGATGGTGGGAGCTGAGATGTTGACGGGGGATGTTGTCTTTCCATCCCAGGAGAGTGTGCTTACTGATGATGGCAAGAATGATAGTCAGTATGACATCAATGAGATGGCTATTGAGGAGGATCATAACAAGATGAAGCTACAGCAATTGGAAGATGGAAAAGGGAAAGAAGATGGTGGTTTCAAAACTCGGGCAAGGCCGACAATGCCAATCGGAGATGAGAAGAAGTGAGAGATTAAAGAAAGATGCTCATCTCACCACATCCCGTAAATATGAGGCTATGGCTAAAAAAAGATCCCTTGAAGGTAACTATGTCAAACCTCCCATTCATAATGTCAATAGATCTATGAAGAATGTAGCCAAGAATATGGGTGGGGAATTAAATGATTCTGATTTTACTGCTCTAAATTTGATTAATGATGTTTGGCAAGCCAAAAAAATTTGCTGATAAAACACTCAAATGTAAATAGTAGTGAGGAAAATGAGGAACCTGACATGTTTTTCCCATCTTTGGAAGAAGATAAAAATGATGCTTGTGATGATGACAATGACTCTGAGTTGGATAGAATCCTGTCCAAACATGGAAGAGAGAAAAATTAAAAGATGATTAAGAAAGTTAAGATTTCCCCAAAGGGGAAAAAGCAAGACCAGGAAGATCTTGGCTTGCAATCCTAGAATTCAGGAGGAAAAATCCTTGTGAATCTGGGAAAAAGAAAAAACAAAAGAAAAAAATGATAATATCAGGTCTTATTTGGAACTGCAGAGGTCTGAGGAAAAAAGGTGTTGCTGTCTTTCTTAAAAATTTGATTTTGGAACACAAGTTCCATTTCATTGGCTTACAAGAAACTATGGTTCAGGACTTTAACGACTCTTTACTAAGAAAGTTTGATGTTAACCAAGATTACTTGTGGAAATGGAATCCCTCTAAAGGGAAATCTGGAGGTATATTAGTGGGTATAAATGTGGAAAGGTTTGATGTTGGGTCATTTAAGCGGGGAGACTTCATGCTTCAAATGAATCTTTGGGATAAAGTGACTAATCTTAAGTGGAACTTGCTTATTGTCTATGGAGCTGCTCAAGAGGAGGAAAAAATTAATTTTCTATCTGAATTGTCTAGATTCTGTGCAAACAACTCTGACCCTATGCTTATTGGAGGTGATTTTAATATCATCAGATGCTCCAAAGAAAAGAATTCAAATAATGGTGTACACAGATATACTCCTTTGTTCAATTCCCTGATCAGTTTTTATGAATTAAGGGAATTAATTATGACTGGTGGCATGTACACTTGGTCAAATAATCATGAAATACCTACTTTGGAAAAACTTGACAAAATTCTGGTTACCAAAGAATGGGAGGATGCATTCCCCAGAGTTAAAGTGAACAAACTCCCCAGAGATATATCTGATCATAACCCATTGATTATATCCTCTGACCACAGTTCAAGTCTCCCTTTTATTCAGTTCAAATTTGAGTTAAGTTGGTTAAAAAATCCTGAATTCTATCCCTTAGTGGAAAAAATTTGGAACAAACCTTGTAGAGCCAAGACTGTGTTGGATAAGATTAAGCAAAAGCTGAAACTATTCAAACAATATTTTAAAGGATGGGGTTTTAATTTACAAGGAGAGTTGAGGAAAAAAAAGGAAAGAATACAAGATGGAATTAGCAAAGTTAGAAGAAGAGGAAGAAAAAGGAAGTTTGTCTGGTATGCAGATGGAAAGGAAAGCTTGGTTATTATGTGAGAATTTAAAAAATTTGGAAACAGAAGAAACTTACTGGTATGAAAGAAGTCACACTAACTGGCTTCTGAAGGGTGACAACAATACTTCATATTTTCATAAAATTGCTAATGGGAGAAGAAGAAAAGGAAACATCATCTCTTTTGAAAATAATGGATCCACAATTGAGGGGGATTCTAACCTGTTACAGCATGCTACAGAATATTATGCTGAGCTTTTTGGTCCATCTATGGATCATCAAATTCAGATGGATTCTGAAATATGGAATCAAATATCTAAAGTATCTGATATGGATAATGAAGAACTATGTAAACCGTTTTCAGAAGAAGAGATTAAAAAGTGCTCTATGGCAAATGGAGAAAAACAAAGCCCCTGGACCCGACAAAATACCTATTGAATTTTATCAACATTGTTGGGAAATTGTGAAGGGGGATTTAATAGAACTGTTGAATGATTTTCATAACTAGAAAGTTGACATTTCCAGAATCAATTATGGAATCATTACTTTGCTGCCCAAAATAAAGGAAGCCAAGAGAATACAGCAGTATAGGCCTATTTGCTTGTTGAATTGTCTGTACAAGTTAATCACAAAGATTCTCGACAATAAGGTTTGAAAGAGTCATTTGTAGAATGATACATGAGTCACAACCTGCATTCATGAAAGGCAGAAATATAATGACTGGAATTTTATGTTTACATGAGATCTTACATGAGACTAAGAAAAGAAAGGAAGTGGGAATCATTTTAAAATTAGATTTTGAAAAAGCATATGATAAAGTGAGCTGGAAATTGTTATTTTCATGTTTGGAAAAAAGAGGTTTTGATAAGAAATGGTGTGAGTGGATTAAACAGGTAGTGTCGGGAGGGATTGTTAGTGTCAAAGTGAATGACAAGATTGGGCCATACATAAAAAGCTACAAAGGAGTGAGACAAGGAGATCCTCTGTCTCCTGCCTTGTTTAACCTAGTTGCTGATTGTCTTACAAGAATGATACTCAAAGCTCAATCTGAGGGTTTGTTTTCTGGGCTCATTGGGCATATCATACCTAATGGAGTAGCTGTACTGCAATATGCAGATGATACCATTATCTTCCTACAAAATGATATTGAAGGAGCTGTACATATGAGAATGTTATTATATATGTTTGAACTCATGGCAGGTCTCAAAATAAACTTCAATAAAAGTGAAATATATATGATAAATGATGATGGAAGTTGAGGCCCCATATATGCTGAAATCTTCAATTGTCAAATTGGTCTGTTTCCTATCAAGTATCGGGGGTTCCTACCAGCCCCAAATAGATTAAGAGTGAGTGATTGGTTGCCATTAGTTGAAAAAGGAGACAAGAAACTTGATATATGGAAAGGAGGTACTATGTCCATAGCTGGGAGATCTACTCTGAGCTAGTTTAAACAATCTGGTTATGTACCATATGTCAGTCTATTTACTACCTAAAACCACAATCAATTCTATGGACAAAACTAGGAGAACTTTTTTCTGGCAAGGAGGGAGGACAAAAAAGAGATATCATCTGATAAAATGGGAAGTTATTTGTAGGAGTAAGAAGAAAGGTGGATTAGGATAAAAAACCTTCGGAAAAATGAATATTTCCCTTTTATGCAAATGGTGGTGGAAACTGGAAAAAGAAGAAGGCTTGTGGCAAAAAATTGTCACTTATAAATACCTCAAAAAAGACTCTATACATGAAGTAAAACACAAGCTACATGATTCTGCAATGTGGAGTGATTTGCTGAAAATCAAAGATATATATTTGCAAAATAGGCAAGTGGAAATTAGGAGTGGCGACAAAACTAGATTCTGGCTAGATGCATGGGTTTATCCTGAGCCCCTATGCTTTTTGTTCCCAATTCTATTTGAATTATGCAATGAAAAAAACATTACAGTAGCCGAGGTTATTGGTGGTCAAAATATCTCATTTAGGAGATGGTTGTATGCTGATTGGAGAGAGTGCTGGGAAAATATCTGGGCTGATGCCACAAATTTCAATCTAAGACCTGAAAAGATATAATTCAGTGGAAAATTGGAAAGAACAAATTATTCACTTTGTTAAATCTCTGTATGATCATCTTACATGTTCTGATTCTCGCTTATCATACAACCACATCCGGAAAGCAAAGATCCCCGCTAAAATTAAAATCTTCTTATGGTTGGTTACTAAGGATACAATTTTGACTAACGATAATCTCATCAAAAGGAATTGGCAAGGTGATCCGAATTGTGTGTTTTGTGACAACCTGGAAACTGTAACTCACTTGTTTTTTACGTGTCCAATTGCTAAAGTAATCTGGTCAGTAATTGCAATATGTTTTGGTGCTAATAATATCCCATGCAGCTTACATCAATGCTGGAGATGGTGTGCTTTTTGGGTGAAAGATCATAGTAATTTTCATACTTGTGGTATTGCAGTTGTGTCTTTGGGCTATTTGGAAAGCTCGTAATAATGCATGCTTTGAGAAAAAATAATCAAGAACCCAATTGAGATTGTTTGTCACATATGTGCTTTACTCAAGTATTGGGCAGGTCTATTTGCAGACATGAACAGTGAGTTGCTGACGGAAGGAGCAGACATGCTACTTGAACGGCCAAGGAGGTACTTGCAACTTGTGACAGCCCAGCAAGTTGATCATTTGTTGCTGCAAGATCATCATCACGGAGAGGAGGAACAGAGGCGTGAAGGGGGAGCTGGAAGAGTGTCGGCTCTTTTCCCAGCCCCATCCCAGTCAAGTTTCAAAAAGTTGGGTAGAAATTAGAATGTATGGATGGATGATAGTGTCTGGTGTTCTGTCTGAAAACTTGTCTTTACCTCTAAAAGTTGCTTGCTAGGAGTCCTGTGACATGATCGACCAGTCCTGTTGAGGGGGTCGTTCTTTTGAAAGTTTTGAAGTTGGCGATCTTAGATTCATGTCAGGCGGTGTTGGGTTTCCTGTCACCTTGATCTATCTATCTCTTTCATCTGTAATATCTGAATGCTTGTATTTCCGTTATGCTATAATGGAAATGAGGTTTCTCGCGTGGAAAAAAAAAAGTTCGCGGAGCCGCTCGCTGGCGTCGGAGTTGACTGAAGCGACCTTGGTGGTTGGGGTGTTTGAAGGCGCAGACGATTTCAGTTTGAGGCTGCGCCACCAGTGCTTGCGACGAACCGTAGTCCACTCTCCATCCTCTGTCATGCGCGGCGCTGCAACAGGGCCGCTTGGGTGTGCAGCAGGGGCGCTTGGAGCTGACTTGGCGCCATCCAACTTGCATCTCGCTTGGGGATGGATGGCAGGTGGGCGAAGTGAATGCCCAGGGCGGTCACCAGCAGGGGAGCAGCCACGGGTTCCAGCGACCGAAGCTGCAGGGGCGGATTTTAGGCAGGATTTGGTCGGTGGAGCGCCGCTGGCGGAGATAGAACTGCTAGCACTGGCAGGAAGCAGGTGGGAGGAGAAGTGGACACGCTTGGGCTGAGGCAGCTGGAGCTGCGACGCGGTCTCCTCTGGCGCGACCTCCAGGACGAGTGATCCCACCACGATGGAGCTCAAACGGGGGCGGCCGGCTGCCGGCGCAGAACCTTGGATGGTGGGGCGCTGTGGGGGGCTCGATCTGGGATTCGGTGGGGCTGTGGTTGTTGGAAGCTGTCGGGGCGGAAGGGTGGGTGGGAGGAAGTGGATCTGGCCATCTCCCCGACGGACGAAGCGGCGGCGGCGGCGGCGGATCTTGAGCTGTCGCTGGGGCGGCGTGGGGTGCCGGGTCGGGGGTGGCAACGGTCTTGTACGCTCCCTCCTCTGAAGATTTTTGGGGGCCAACTATTGCTTGCACATTATA
This sequence comes from Chrysopogon serrulatus, assembly GCA_015844335.1. Lineage (NCBI taxonomy): Eukaryota > Viridiplantae > Streptophyta > Magnoliopsida > Poales > Poaceae > Chrysopogon > Chrysopogon serrulatus. The sequence continues at coordinate 130,278 of JADLZL010004335.1, forward strand.
ATTCTCCAGCAGGTCTATTGCTGTAAAATTGAATAGTTGTAACAGGGATGAACTTAGTTTACAAGTGCATTTGTTTGTATTCTAGTCATAGCTAAGATATCTAAAACCAGAAAATATTATCATTTTCATTGGGCCTGTATAATAAATTAATAATTCATATTCCCTGTTTCAGTCTTTTGATTTTACATATTAAGAAACTTTCTGATTTTAGCTAAGAATGACATTATTCTTAGTTGGAGTTGTTTGGAAAGAAAATCCCTATTGTATGAATGTGGACAAATAAAGCATGAGTACTGCAGAACAGGTGCAATATAAGTATTAAAGTACTGAAAGCAGAAATTACCATTATCTTTGGGTGCCTCATTGTTGTTGGTTTAGTTTTGTAGCCTGTGTTTTTCTTTTATTTATTTCATTCTTCTTACGTATACCTTGTCACTAACTTTCTGCATATATATCTACCCATACCTCTACTTTTTGATAAACTGATGATTAGGGAAAGTAATGAACAAAATATCAGACTAACACTTTAGTGAACATAACATTTCAGTTATGGACAAAACATGCCAGATGTTCATATGTACAACATCAAGTAGAATTGCTTCCATTTCCACTTTTTAAACTCTTTTAGTTCACAGGGTTTATCATTTTTTTCTCGAATACGCATGAGACATGTGTGTCAGCATTAACAAGAAGAAACAAGAACACCAGAGTACAAACACACACACCCTCATGAGCCCAGCACACTAAGCACACAGCCCACACAAACACATAAACAAAACTCACCACCTTAAAAAATTACAAACACTCCAGATAAACCGGGACACACGACTACCCCCAAGCATTTGGCTGCAGACATTCCATATCCGTACCATATTCTAAGGAAAGTTAAAAAATATATGATTTTTCTATTTTGCAACAAATTATCTATTCTTAACGCTCTAGTCTTCTCATGATATACAAGACGAAATTTTGCAGCTGTTTGTACATTTCATTTGTAAGTTCTGACAATGAACAAATTGTAAATGTACCTGCTGAGGCAGCTTGGATATCTTCACTGGAATCCCTCATGTGGAGAACTAACTTTGTTCTGTATCTACTGTGAACTGAATAGAAATCTTCCAAGGCCGTCAAAATACTTGTATGCGCAATCTTGCCCACCAATGATTGCAGATCGAGGATGACTCCAACATTTACTGGGCTTCGCTCTGTTTCAGTTGCATTTTGAGTTGCTGTGATATTGGAGATTAACACCAACAAGAAGATGATCCTAGATGTCATCTCCATCCCCTGAGGGTTGAGTTCTGCATGACATGCGGAGCCCCACTGCGTTGCCTTATATAACTAGGTTGAGGCACCATTATTCTAACTAGGCTTTGGCTTGGTCAGCTCTGAACTACAATGCCAAGTTGTTTCCATTCTGGTTATCTTTTCCTCTTACATTTTGCTGGCGAAAACAGATACCATACTGTTGACAAACACAATGCTTTTTAGTTGGACAGGAATGACAGATACGACGCAATTGTTTCTGGAAACTTACTTTCTGCAGTGATGAGGGGGGAAATGAGAAACCCAAGAAGAATCAGTGAGCTGGATGGGTTAAAGTCAATCTTTTGCCCAAAGAACCGGGGATCTGGGACTGTCAGAAGTCAAAGGTTGACGTTTAGCATGCAATGTACACTAGAACTATCATATGCTTGCTACAGTTGTGTGGTTTTAGTTGTATAGCTATTGTGCTCCCGAAGGCATTGGCCTCCTCTTCTGTTATTTTTTCGATAATGGAAAATTCCAGCTTCAATCCTCTTCAAAGAAGAGCAACAGTCCAAAGTCAAACAAAAACACCCACTTTAAACGCTTACAGATATTTCCTCTTCTGTTATTTAAGTTCTTCAATTTTCTTCCTTTTCTTTTCACGATGATGCTCTTTTTGCAAATACCTGGAAGGATTGAGTTATTTTTTTTAAAAAAAGGAAGAAAATCAACCAAATTTGAGCGAAACAGAACTTTACATGGGAAATAAGGTAGATTAATTTCTTCTTATGAGAATTTAGGCATACGAACTTAGCTGTCTCTCCTCATCACAATTCACAACACAAATAGAAATGTATCCGCTGTCATTGACCTAACTTGTATGTGCTGCGACGATCTTTTACTCGTTCTTTCAAAGGAAGCTTTGAGATTTCTGCAGATTGAAGAATGACAGCATGCGGAAGTCAATGTGGCTCTGTTGTGAGGATGAAGCCCCCACTTATAAAATCATCATCGACTTGCATGCAGTGGCGAAGCTACGTGTAGTGGCCGGGGTCAACCGACCCCGACGACTTGCCGATAGCCTCTGTACTCTGCAAAATCTGGCCAGCACAGACCCCGGCAAAAAAAATTTGTGACCCCGGTAGACCGCGGTGCTGATTGCCGACGACAAAGACGGTGGACACGTCCAGCAGCCCAGCGTGCTGAGGCTTGCAACGTGGCAAGCAGCAAGCCCAGTAGTCACGGCCTTAGCCTTTTTTTGTGTAACAAATGGATGTGCAGCACTAGCACAGCTGGAGCCCAAAAGGATTCAACTTCAGTCTTTGCATTAATCGAGATTGGGGAGTTTCTGTATCTGCAATTGATGGATAAGGAAGGACATATACGATTATTTTTTTTTGTTTTTGACTTAAATATAAGCAATAATATAGAAGCAAACACCACATAGCATTACGTCATATTTTGTTGTATTTATTCCAGACTTCCAGATACTGCCTTGCTCTTCCACCTTCTAGCGAGAGGTCAAGCCAGCTGAGCTGCCTGTCGCCCTTTTGTCTTCTTTTCTATGTTTCTTTAGTTAAAAAGTATAACTTTTTCTAAGAAATATTTATAGGATTCTAAAAGATTCCAAGAATTCTTTTGAGGTTTCAAATTTTAGATACCACCACTGATGCCAATTCAACACAACTAAACAATCTTGGTGGTGAGATCAATATTTATACTGATAATGTATGAGGTGTACAATATTTATAATGTTATTGTACTATTATATTGTTGGTTATTGATATTATTTCTAGTTTCATATTATCACAAGCTAAAAGTTAATATTGCTAGTAGTCAATGAGCGTAATTACAATGTGGTGAAGCCAACAAAGAGAGCAATGCATATTATCAACCAGACTTGTCAATTGCTTGAGACTGATGTGATGTATTTTTTTCTTCCTTTGGGTACTCAAATTATGCTAGAACTTAGTTTTGAGTTGTTTTTTCTAGTATGTTTTGTGCTATAATAAGTGGTATAATTCTCTTGTCGAAAAGGGATAAAATCAGGTTTATTCCTTTACCTTAAAAAATATTATATGTTTTGCATTGACCCCAGCGGCATTTTATCCTGGCTTCGCCCCTGCTTGCATGTTGCAAATGCCATGGAGACATGGCTGGTCATCGAAGTCTGCAGGACCCATTCGATTAGCCAAAAATTTCTCCGGATTTTGCAAATTATTTTTGCGAACCTCAACTGCTGCTCGTCTATCGGAAGCTATACGTGCTAAAGTTTGTGTTGTGTGGACAGTGTGGACTGTGGTGTGGGCTAGTACGTTTCTGCTCTTTCAGGTTTGCTCTCTTAGCCGCACTTGCTGAGATTTCTTCGGCCAGAGCCACTCGCTCAGAAGTCCGAAGTCACTGACTGCCAGCTGCCCTACTGCCGTGACAAGTCAATAGTCAAGCCACCGGTGATATAACTTGCCACGTGGCATAAAACGGTGCCATAAAACAATGCATTTTCTAAAAGCGGAATAACCAAATTCGTTCTCATGAAAAGCTCAGTTTGATCCCCTGAACTACGAAAACAACCGTTCTACTCCTCAAACTTTCATAGTCGGCTCAATTTCGTCCCTAAACTATAAAAATGACCGTTCTCGTCCTCAAACTTTCGCAATGCCGGCTCAATTTCGTCCCCTGGTCCAACGTGGAGCGCTACATTGGCTTGCCTCGTCATCGCCTGGTCATTTGGAATCGGTTTTCAAAGCTCGCAACTCGATTTATTCTTCCAATTGATTGCAATTAGTTGTAACTTTTCAATACAACATTCGATGAAGATGATTTTTATATAAAAAATGTAGATCTCGATAAGATCTTCAACTTTCTAGTTTTATTTTTTTTTATTTGAGGATGTTAAGATGCTCAAAAAGTTAATATAAAATTTTAGCACTATAATAATTTCGTCCCTAAAGTGCTTTCGACCATGCAAAAATTTTCTTATTTTTATTTTTTATTATAAAAATATTTATAAGGTGGTCCTTTAGTCTAGTACGAAGTAGTAAATAGTCCTTCCGTCTTAAAAAGTATGTAATTCTAGCATTTAAATCTTGTCTAAAAAACATGTAATCTTAAGACATTTTTTATGAACATTCTAGATGAACTAATATTTAATTGTATTTTGTGTGGCTAATATTTTCCCACCATAGATGAACATTTTAGATGAACTTATTTTTTTTTAAGTTTCTTAAAATGTCTTGAGAAAAAAAGCAGTAGAGGCATATATGTAATTTCATATTTCTATTAATTTTAGAGATTCACATGTTTTGTTTTGTGAGACGGAAGGAGTATATTTGTTTCCGATTCCGAGGCCCTTGTCTACCCGAATCCATCAGCGTAACCCATCAACGTTGGCCAACACAAGACGAAACTAGTTTAGTCCAGCCTACAGCCCAGTCCATAATTCACAACTAATCCCTCTTTGGGCCCACTATCTCTTACTAGGACGGCCTTGCTTAAAATGGGGAAACCGCCCTCGGTCCACATTAGCCACGGCCCACGGGAAAATGGAACTGCCCCGGTGCCGGCGGCCACCGCCGCCGAAGCAGGAAGCCGCCTTGGCCTTTGGGTGGTGCCGTGTAACTAGCTGACAGGTAGCTGGGGACGGTGAGGGCACGGTGCAGTCTTACTCTCCTATCGGGTGGAGGGGGACCTCTGCAGCATGCGACGGCAGGAGGGCAGATGTGGTGGGAGGCGGCGGTGAGGATCGCTCCTGCTCGTCGGCGCCCATGGGAAGTTAGGTAAGCACAAGCTCGCGGGCGCATTTGCGCGCACTCATGCTAGATTCCTGCTTCCGTAAGGGTACATGCCTAGTTGTTCTTATACTTTACATCTCCATGGTATAATGGGGTAGTTAATCCTACACAAACAAGTGAATAATGACCATCTTAGTAGTACTAGTTTATTTACTCTGGCGGGGCTTGGATTACAGTTATGCCTGGTTGATGTACATTTGACACCTGACTAGTTTCCACAGGCAATTATCTTGACTGAAATGCAGGGATGCACTAGTTTACATATGAATTCAGTTTACTGTTGGAAATGCTCATCAGCTGGTGTACTGAGTACTGACTGAAATGAGGGGACGCACATTTGTTCACGTGTGTACTTGTGGAGATCTGAAAAATATGGATTAGGCTGACTTGTCATTGCGCAACACTGTTGCCAGTTGTTTCGCAAGATGCAAAGCTCGGACTCGATGGGAATCCAGAACCAGGACTAGTGACTTCTATGGATATTTCTATCTCTTGTTGGCATGCATCTTCTTGATCATTTGGCACTGTCACCTGCATGCTCTGGGCCTGGTTGCAATCTAGTTCTCTTTCTTGATTATGTCTGTTTGCATGGGCTGATCCATATCTTCCCTGAGTCTGGACTCGACTTATACTGTTCCTTATCTTGTGCTTATTTTTGTAGAGGAACATCACCAGGGCTATAAAAAGGGCAGAAGTTGAAGCAGCTCCTGTGACCAGAAAGAGTCCAGAAAAGCTTCTGAAGTTTAGACTGCTGGGGCTGGCAATGGCACCATCATTTTGACAGGCATGTTGGTCTCCGATCCATTTCTTTTCTATCTGAATGATGGCATCTCCTTCTGTTATGCTGAGGATTCTCCTGGTGAGGTCATTGACCATAGGGGATCTCTTGGGGAATGCCTAGTCAACAAGTAAAAATAATTTCAGTGATATACAAATTGGTTAAGTAATGCGTTAATTCTTCTAAAAATTAAAATGGCTAGCATTCGAAGATCCTCAATAATCATCTAAAAAAAGGGTAAGGTCAACGAATTGTATTGTTATTTCCAGCTTTGCCCCCAAAAAAAAAAAAAAAAAAAAAAAAAAAAAAAAACTCAAACACGCAGGAGAGCTGCGTATCATTGTATTAAAAAAAAGGATGAGAGTCATCAGGGACCCAAAACACACCCGCACACCCACACAATCTAATAGGACTTAATTACCAAAAAACATAAAGGTGAGACCTGACCTAAAACCAAATGCACTCTAAACAACACCTCTTACTGTGAGCAGGGATAATCCATTGGCTTCAGCCAAGCACCAAAGCCCAAAGGTAGGCTTCATCCCTAGCGAGGTTCAAAGCAGTAGACATATTAGGGACAGCCCCGTTGAAAACACACTCATTCTTGAGCTTCCAGATAATCCAAGCGCCGAGGGTAATGAGGGAGTTAAATCCCCTACGCGCATCAGCACTAACAGCAGATTCTGCCCTGTCTCACCAGGCTTCGAAAGATCAGTTTTTGTGGTTAGATTTATCATTAATAATTCCATATTCAAATTTGAGTGATTTATAATAAACAGAAATCTGTGAGTGGTATCTTCTATCTTTTCCTTTTAAACATATATCAATGGATGCTGCTTCTCATCCTAGTCTATTAGGATTAGGGCTGAAAGCAGGTTCGAGAAATTCCGATATTGCCCAATACTATTTTCTGCATTATTCTGATTTTGTAAAAACATTAAAGTTATCACTTTAAACCAATTTCACTTGCAACTGGCACTTAACTGTTCATTGCACAAACATGGGGATAATCCTGACCCTGGCTGTTTCTGTTTTCTGTTTTGCAATATTATTTCCAATTGTTTTCATCCCTGATAGGATCAGATTTACTTTTTATCGAAGTTCTCTTGAACAATTTTCATTTAATTATTTTTTCTCATTGTGCAGGAGAGTTGCATACCATTTCACTAAAGAGAGAGAGCCATTACAAATCCAAGGTCCTCAACCCCAACACACCAAAATACCTTTTCTTGATTTCCATTACGTTTGCTCATACTATGTTATACATAGATTTAGAAGTTAGAGTTTGCGTGCCAATATTCTGTTTGCAATAGCAAGAAAGATAATAGCAAATAGCTGCCAGTCATCAGTGCTGAATTTCTGATTTTTCATTATTGGGCTTAACCCTCGAAGGGTAGCATATAGTCTCATACATGGGCCTCATGGGCTTAGCCTCATGGGCCTAATACACACACATACTCCAACACTCCCCCGCAGTCTGAACTACCGGCGCAGCGGAGTTGCAGACTGGTCATGAAAAGAAGCACATACACACGAGCCCCCCCCACAGATGCAACTAGCCACTGGTGATGTTGAGGCTAGAGCGAAACTCGGTGAAGGTCGAGGACGGGAGGCCCTTTGTGAAGATGTCGGCGAACTGGGAGGTGGTTGGTACGTGAAGGACCCGCACCTCGCCGATGGCGACCCGATCACTGACAAAGTGAAGGTCGATCTCCACATGCTTGGTACGTTGGTGCTGAACGGGGTTGGTGGAGAGGTAGACCGCACTGACATTGTCGCAGTAGATCAGCGTGCTTCGGTGGAGAGGGCTGTGGAGCTTGCCAAGGAGCTGTCGGAGCCAGGAGGCCTCAGCCACGCCGTTGGCGACAGCGCGGTACTCAGCCTCGGCACTGGAGCGGGAGGCCACCGGCTGGCGCTTAGACGACCAGGACACCAGGTTGCCGCCCAAGAAGACAGCATAGCCGGAGATGGAGCGCCGAGTGTCCGGACAGCCGCCCCCGATCGGCGTCCGTGTAGACAACCATCTCGGTGGAGGAAGACCGCCGGTGGAGGAGCAAGCCGTAGTCAACAAGTCGAGGTAGCGAAGGAGACGCTTGAGAGCAGTGAGGTGGGGCTCCCGGGGATCATGCATATGGAGACATAGCTGCTGAACTGCATAGGTGATGTCCGGCCGGGTGAAGGTGAGGTACTGAAGTGCACCAGCAAGACTCCGATATGCAGTGGGATCTGTCACTGGGGTACCCTCGGTCTCGGACAGCTTGCCCTGTGTGTCAACCGGAGTGGAGCAGGGGTTGCAGTCAGTCATCCCAGCTCGCTCCAGGATATCAAGAGTATACTGCCGCTGGTGAAGAAGTAACCCTGCAGGGTGAGGCTCAACAGTGACCCCGAGGAAGTGGTGGAGCACACCCAGATCCTTCATAGCGAACTCCTGCTGAAGAGAGGAGATGATGCGGCGGAGTAGTGACTCACTGGAGGCTGTGAGGACAATATCATCAACATAGAGCAGCAGGTACGCGGTCTCAGCTCCATGGTGATAGATAAACAGTGACGTGTCGGACTTGGCCTCCACAAACCCCAGTGTCAGTAGGAAAGCAGCAAACCGATGGTTCCACGCCCGGGGGGCCTGCTTGAGGCCGTAGAGAGACTTGTTGAGCCGGCAGACCATGTCAGGGCGAGAAGAATCAACAAACCCCGCCGGCTGACTGCAGTAAACTGTCTCAGTGAGAAGACCATGCAGAAAAGCATTCTTCACGTCTAGCTGATGCATGGGCCAGGAGCGAGTGAGAGCCAGTGAGAGCACCGTGCGGACGGTGGCCGGCTTGACCACGGGGCTGAAAGTCTCATCATAGTCGACCCCAGGGCGCTGAGTGAAGCCCCGGAGAACCCAGCGAGCCTTGTACCTCTCGAGAGTGCCATCGGCCCGGCGCTTGTGTGTCCAGATCCACTTGCCGGTGACGACATTGGAGCCCGGCGGACGGGGCACCAGATCCCACGTCTGGTTGGCGAGGAGTGCCGCGTACTCCTCTTCCATCGCGCGGCGCCAGTGAGGGTCTGACAAGGCCTCGCGGACGGAAGAGGGTACAGGAGAGACCTACGTGTCCCCGGGCATCGCCACAAGGGCCCGGGGCTGCAGGGTACTAGCCGCGTGTCGCGTCACCATATGGTGAACATGGCGCGGGTGTCGGTGAAGAAGCGGTGGGTGGTACACCGGCGTCGCGACACGGGCAGCCGGGGGCCGCGGCGGCGGGCGGCGTCGCCGGCGGGGGAAGAGGCCGCCTGCGATGTAGACCCCCGGCGAAGAAGGGGTCACCGGTGGTGACGGGGCGGCGGCGGGCGACGGTGCTGGCCGTAGATGAGCGCTGGTGGGTGCCGCAGTCGACGGCCCGACCCACGCCAGGTGCAGGGACGGGGCCGTCCCGGAAGGTGGCGGCTGCGGTAGCGGCGCGGTCCGTGCACGTCGCTGGTAGACGAAGCGCCGGCCGGGCAAAGCGCCTGTGTGGTGCGGAGGCGACGGCCCGGGACCCGCCGTGTGTAGTGACGGGGGCCGTCCCGGAGGGCGGCAAGCTGGGACACGGTGCCGGCGAAGAGCACGGTGTGGCGGTACCTGCAGGATACAACTGTAAAGGTGGCGCGACCACCGTGTCAGTGGGAAACAACGAGGAGAGGTCAGGATCCGGGGTGGAGGTGGGTGTGGTGGTGGTGGAGAAGGGGAAGACAGACTCATCAAACACCATATGGCTAGAGATGAGGACCCGACGAGAGGTAAGGTCAAAGCATCGGTACCCCTTGTGATCCGGGGAGTACTCGAGGAAGACACAGAGAGTGGACCGGGGAGCCAGCTTGTGCGGAGCGGTGGCTGTGGTGTTAGGGTAACACGCACACCCGAAGACTCGAAGGTGATCGTACCGAGGAGGGGTACCGAAGAGAGCGTGGTGTGGTGTGGGAGCTGAGCAAGCAGCGGAAGGAAGACGGTTAAGGAGATAGGTGGCAGTGTGGAGACTCTCAGCCCAGAAGCGAGCAGGAAGTGACGCCTGAAGCAGAAGGGTGCGCATGGTGTCATTGGTGGTGCGAATCATGCGCTCAGCCTTGCCGTTTTGAGAGGAGGTGTATGGGCAAGACATGCGCAACTGGACACCGTGAGAGAGGAAGAAGGCACGAGAGGTGGAGTTATCAAACTCACGTCCATTGTCGCACTGGACGGCCTTGATGGTGAAGCCGAACTGCGTGGACACCCAAGCGAAAAAATGGAGAATCACGGGAAAAGTATCCGACTTGGCACGTAAAGGAAAAGTCCACGAATAATGAGAGAAATCATCAATGATCACAAGATAGTACTTATAGCCAGAAATGCTGATGACCGGAGACGTCCATAGGTCGCAATGTACAAAATCAAAAATGCGGGCCACATGAGAAGAACTATGAAAAGGAAGACGAACATGACGGCCCAGTTGGCATGCATGACACAAATGCTCATCGAGAGCCCGAGTACATCGAATGTCGGAACTACGATCGAAGCCGCATCGGGCATCACGTCCAGGATGGCCGAGGCGCCGGTGCCAAGTAGTGGAAGAAGTGGTGGCGGCGAAAGCAGCTGACAAATCAGATGGCGAAGAAGGCGATGCAGACGCTGGGAAGCGAAGAGTGTAAAGGGGCCCCGTACTATCACATCGGAGCAGAGGATGCCGGGAAGCCAAATCCTTCACAGTAAGACCAGAAGAGTCAAACTCCACAGAACAAGAATTATCAGCTGTAAAACGACGAATAGAAAGAAGGTTGTGAACCATCGAAGGTGCAACAAAAACATCAGGAAGACGAAAGAGGCCATGAGTGCCGGTAGCACCCACAGAAGTGACAGGAAGACATGAACCATTTGCGACAATGATGGATGAAGGGTGAGAGGAAGAAGGAGGGTGGACGGACGAGAGTATACCGGGGTTGGAGGTAGTGTGGTAGGTAGCCCCCGAGTCGGCGACCCACTCTGGACCGACAGGAGGTGTCAGGCCCATAGTGCTCAAGGAGTGTGCCAGGGTCGTCGGGTCCCAACCGGCAGGCACGGGCGAGGCGCCGGAGAACACAGGGTGAAACCCTGTAGGAGCACCTGCGAGCATGGCAGCCGGCGAGCGAGGCTCACCACCGGGAGCCTGGAGGGCCACAAGGAGATGCGCCCCGACCATGGGTTGTGGAAGGATGGCCAGGGGAGCACCTCGTGGCGGTGGTGGAGCCGGATTGGCCCCACGACCACCCCCCCACGGCGCACCCCCCGCGGCCACCGCGACGACGACCGCCACGGCCCCCCCCCACCCCGGCCCGGGAGGAGGAGGACCCAGAAGGGACGACGTCGGCTGAGGAGATGGGTGCGGCGGTGGGAGGGCAGCGAGAGCAGACGAGGAGGTCGAGGACCCCGGCGTGGAGACGGGCCCAGGCGGAACACCCTGAGTGAGCTCCTCCAGGGCAAGGTCGTCCCGGGCCTCGAGGAAGGTGGGGAAGGGCCGCTGCCGGGTGAGCACGGAGCGGAGGTGGCCGTAGCGGTCGCTGAGCCCGCGGAGGACGTTGAGGATCAAGATGCGGTCCTCCACGGGCCAGCCAAGGTCCCCAAGAGAATCCGCCATGTTCTTCATCCGGGCGGTAAGATTGGCCGACGGAGAGGTCACCCCGACGAAGTTGCGGAAGCTCGCATCGAGACGGAGTGCCCAAGCTTCGACATTGCCGAGGAACTGGCCCTCGAGTGCCAGCCAGGCTCGGCGGGCGTCAGGGGCGTTGCGGACGATGTCGTGGAGCTCGAGGGAGATAGTCCCGACGATCCAGGACAGGACGATGCTGTCAAGGCGGAGCCACGCCGGGTTCTGGGCCGCAACCGAGGCGTCGAGGAGGACGTGGTCGTCGAGGGCGTAGCGTCGGAGGGTGAGAAGGAGCAGGTCCCGCCAGCGGGCGTAGGAGGGCGACTCCGGCTCGAGGACGACAGGGACGAGGTTCCGAATGTTCTGGACCCCGCCGGCCTGGTAGTGGAGCTGCGCCACGAGCGGATCGGCCGGATCGTGCCAGAGGACCGCGGTGTAGGACGCGCGGGGCCCTGGCGAGCCGGAGGAAGCGGCACCGGCGTCGTGAAAGGGAACGCCACCGACGAGAAGCTGCTCCGCCTCGGCGATACGGCGAGCCAGGGCGTCAGCCGCGTCGCGCTCCCGCTCCCACACGAGTGCAGCGGCGACGACGCGTGCCTCCCCCCATCCGCAGCCGCGATCCGGCAGCAGCGATGGCGGCGACGAGGTTGGAGTCGACGTGGTGGGGACGCGGCGGCAGTGGGGGTGGTGGGGAAGGAGGTGCCGGCGCCGGGCTGCGGCACGCCTGCGCTGGGTTGCTGCACGCCCGCGCCGGGCTGCTGCACACCTGCGCCCGGTGGCGGCCAGCAGGGCGGCGGCGGCGGCGCGTGCTGCTGGCCATCCCGCCTGGCGCGCCCCGTCCGCGCCCGGCGTCACCAGCGCCCGGGGGCCGCCCGCGGGCCGCAGGCGGCTGGACGCCCGCGCCGGGCTGCTGCAGGCCCGCACCGGGCGGCGGCCATCAGGGCGGCGTCCTGGCGGCTCCCGGCCCACGCGGCCACGAGGAAGAAGAGGGGGGGAGGGAAGTAGGAATAGTAGGTCGGAGGGGTGGGGGAGGAGGCGGCCGGCCGGCCATGGCGGCGGCGCAGCGGCGCCCAGAGAGGTGGCGGCTGGGAGGGAGGGAGGAGAGAAACCTAACCCTAGCTTGATACCATGCTAAATTTCTGATTTCTCATTATTGGGCTTAACCCTAGAAGGGTAGCATATAGTCTCATACATGAGCCTTATGGGCCTAATACACACACATACTCCAACAGTCAGTTCATTAACTCACAATATTTTCCAATGGTGTCTGTTACCATAATTTTCCTATAATAACAAAAAGTTTCTTACAAGTGATTGTATGACTTACAGTAGTCATATAGTGCCTTTTGTAATAACTGATCGTGCAGAAGATCTTTCCATGTCGGCATTGTTTGAGTCAAGCTGTCTGTTATTATCTTGGGTCTTAGGCTCTTACAGAGTGCATTAGTTTATATCCCTATTTCGAAATGGGCTCTTATTTTTTATAAGTATTTTTCCAGGAGTTCACCATTTCTTTTTTTGACCCCGGGAAACTCAAAACTATATATTTTCCTATAGCATACCAATAAACATATCTGGTGTAATTAACTTACAAAGCCAAAGCCTTCGGATTTGTAAATTGGTCCAACCATTGTGTAACCTTTGCAATGCTCTGCAAGAAATATCTTGATGTATGGAACTTCATGTATGACAGCAGCAATACCACCATTTTTTCCGCCTTCAGAGAGTGCATCAGCAAAATCTTCTGAAGTTTCGTATGCCCTGATCTTTGTTCTGTCAAAGCCAAGTTCTTCTAATAGATTCCCCACATAAGAACCATTATGATACCCTACATATTCACACTTTCTAATGAGTTCATGAACATCAGTTACTGTGGGTTCAAGCTGTTGCACAGTGAGAATTGATGATAGATTGGCCGTATAACTTGACGTAATCACGAGAAGTACAAAGACCCATACGATGACAACCAATCTAGATAAAATACTGTCCACCCTCTCCCCTGCAAAATGATGGGAAATTGCCAAATAAGAAACTTCAAATTAAATATGAATGGTTTGTATTATGAAAATATCCTTCTTGTACTCTCTAAATAATGTATTTCATTTGTTTGTGAAAATGAATTACTCCACCATTCCAAAATATAAGTCATTCGAACTTTCTTGGAGAGTCAAAGTATCTTAAGTTTGACCAAAATTATAAAGAAAATTATAAAGATTTATGACATCAAACAGGTATACTATGAAAATATATTAATGAAGAATCTAGTGATACTTAGTCGGTATCATAAATGTTATTATTTTATTAGATAAGTTTGTCAAACTTGTGATGCTTTAACTCTCCAAGAAAGTTTGAATGACATAATTTGGGACGAAGGGAGTATGTGATAATATAGGAGAATATTTTACTTATTTTCCCCTTCCTGCTCATCCTAACTTTAGTAAATTAAAAGTCAGACTTATGTCTCTTTTCCACACAAGTATGACAAATGGAAAAAAGAAATTCAGATATCATCACTCACTATCAGCAAAAAAGGAGAAATATATTGCTATCCCAAGCTGGCGAAAAAATGAACCAACCAGTTCAGCATTATTGATTCGTCGCTCCAATAACCAGATGACAATCCCTGTGTAAATGAAGAATGCAATGCTTCCAAACCACAAATCAGTAGTTAATGGTTTTAAGAAAACCCATGCGTTCTTATTTGTGTCATCCTTCACTGGCACAATCATTGCTACTCCAGACTCAGTGTAAGGTAGGGTAAAGTCAACAAAGGAAGTTCTATTGTACCTGATGGTTATATCTCCAATTGCCACATCATATACCTGCAAACATGACCATGTTAGTTTTACTTGAATTGCTGAATGATCAGTATGTAACTCGATCTCTGCACACTGACAATTATTAGGGATTCTGGACAACAAAACAGATAATGTCAAGTTACAACTTTCTTTCAAAAAAATGTCAAGTTACAACTTACATTGTGTCATTCTTTTACAAACTGAAAAGGAATCATATTGCTGTTATGCTATGAGTGAATATCCAGTGAGTTATTCCTTAACTAGTGGATTCGTACAAATAATAATGCTGACTTGGATCTGTGCTATTAAAACATTGAATTAATGCCTTAATTTTCACTTGTCACACAACCTATTAATTATCTACCTGCATATCTGATTCTAGCACCAATTCACTAGTGATTGTTTAATTCTTAAAAACATTTTTCTGGGAAAAAGAAAGAACTCCAGAGAGAACAAAACCAATATATGCACCTTGATCTTACTAACAAAATGGGAATAGCAATTTCTTACCCCAAGATGAACTTGGTAGACAAAATCATTATAGCTTGCCCCTTCATTACCAAATGCTACATATTCATAAGGTATTGCATATGGTAGTCCCTTCAGCACCTCTTCAAATACATCAATGGCATATCCGGTAGCAGTTGTTGCATTGGTGATAGGATCCCTTTCTACCTTCATAAATTCAGGATATCCACTTGTCGTTACACCTACTCGGAGCTTCTTTCCATTTGTAGGAATCTACCATCCTTTAGGCACAACATATACTTTTCCTGGCCAAATCACTGGATTAAGTTCAGGCATAGAGTTTGCATTTGTTATTTTTGATCCATTTTGATCCAGTGTCCTGATGATTCCATGCTTTGCTGTCCAAAATCCTATCTGTTGTGAACTTCTTCCAATGACATTAATTATCTCGAATGTGGAAGGTTGCAGCTGTCTGATTTTAAGGTCAAAGTCGCCACTTAGGCCTCTGAACTTATTATGTAAGATTGCATCTATGAGTCTTGGACCAATAGTAGAGGTACCCAGAGTTCCGAAACATGTTGAGGGTTTCTTGTCCTGCTGCTTCTGAAATATGGCATCGACCATGTTAACCTTTTCTGCTGCTTGTGCCAATGCCCATATAGTATCATAACCCCACAGTCCAAAGGTGCCTAACTGAGCTGACGGATCATTTGGGTAGTCCTGCTTGAATCTCTTGTCCCATCTTGCAGTGAAGTCATCAAGTTCTTTTGATTTAGGCACATAGAATTTGACACCCAGTGCACCATTCATTGAATCAAGGAGTGGAGGATTGAGTGAGTTAACGATATTCGCAATCCCATCTGTCAAAATCCACGCATACATTTCACTCATCATTCCTAACTCCTTGGCCTTTGTGAAGAGAGTAGATGCAATTGAGGATGACATGTGCACAATATAGACCCTTGTTTGCATTGTCATTAGCTTGTAGAGTTCTTGCTCAACTTGGTCACTGCTTGCTGATACAGGGATCACACTACGATAAGGTACAGAAGCTCCAAATTCTTGGAGGGAATCAACCAAGTATGGTATAATACCCCTACCATAGTCTGTGTCTTCATAGATTGGTACCACTTCTCTCCATCCATATCCCTTAATTAGAGCAGCAATACAGTTCACTTGAGCTGCATCACTTGGTGTTGCACGCAAAAAGTAAGGCATGGAGCCAGATGTAAGTGTGGGACTAGTTGCAGTGAAGGAGATAACTGGTACTTGACTCTTGTTCCCAAGATCAGACACAAAAGTGGCCTCTGAAGACTTGTGGTCCAATTATGGCTCTGACATTGTAATTTTTCAGCAGGTCAACAGCTGTGTAATTGAATCAGGAAAAAATAATTTTAAGAACATATGTCAAGATTTTACTGCAGTTAAGAATATAGATATCAAGTAGAGATGATGCAATGACAATGCTATCTAGACATTTCTTGGGATAGTGATGGATAAGTGGATTCAGGTGTTCAGATATTGGAGATGCAAACTAGCCAACTGCTTACATAGAACACATAGTAGATAGTTTGTTGTTAGAATATGAACCTGCTCCTTTTGATGTGTTTACTATGAACTAAAATGGATTAAACTCTTTATGATACACAAACCCAAATATAATTGGTGTTTTTGTTTTGTAAGTTCCATCCAGTAAAATTTATTGACAGTTACATATAACCCAAAAGTTACCTTCTGATGCAGCTTGGACAGTGTCTGCATTGGAATCTCTGATGTGAAGAACCAGCTTTGTCTTATAGTTCCTGTGAACTGCGTAGAAATCTTCCATGGCCATCAAAATACTGGTTCGTGCCATCTTACCCACCAATGACTGCAAGTTGAGGATCACTCCAACATTGAGTGTTGATGCTCCACTTATGGGAGCTCTTTGAGCAAAACCGAGGATAACGAACACCACAAAGAACGTGGTTCTAGCTGCTACCTCCATCCCCTTGAGTTGTGTAAGTTTTAGAGAAGGTGTGTGTGTGCCAATGCAGTCTTATATGGAAAACCTTATAGGTCTGGATTTTTTGCTTTGACTTGCTCCAGTTACACTTAAGTTTTGTCACCTCTGAACTGGATTTTTTGCTTTGACTTGCTCCAGTTACACTTAAGTTTTGTCACCTCTGAACTAAAATTTAAAACTCTTCCATATCTTTTTTTTCTTGTGAAAGATGCTAACCTCTAAACATATATATAACATCGGATGTATCTGAGTACCTGCATGCTGAAGCCAGTGGGAATGGAGATTCAAGGAAATTCCTGGCGAATAAACCAAGAATGATCTAGACAGCTGTAAGCTCTGAAATGGCATTTTATCCTTCCACCATTTCTTCTTTTTCCTTGTGAAAGAGTTAACATTATTCTATTTATAAATTTAGAATTCAACGGGTCTGAATACCTGCATGGGGAAGTTGATAGTGCGCAGAGATTCTAGGAAATTCCTGGTAACAGCTGCGGATGATATGGACAGCTTCCCTGGTCAAGCCAATCTTTGGCCCTTAAGTGATAATGTAATTGCGAGGAGAAAGGTCAAAAGGATCTCACTGCTGGCAATCCTGCGAGTCGAAGCATGAGATCGCCGTCTAGAAGCAAAAGCAATCAAGATAGTGTTGACAATGAGTGCGTACGAACTGACGAGTGACCTCGTGGTAATAAAGTATCATGCTGCACGTTAGGAGAATCTGCTTGACTTTTGAGATATGTGCTGCATAACACGGTAGCAACTGAAAATTGTTGGAGAAAAATATTCAGAATGGAAACGATGATCCATAGTCGCAATTCATTTGACTTTTCATCTACATGTATGCCCATGCATGCGTATTCAAAGGTTGCTGCTATTGTTAGAAATTCAACTTACACAGAGGAAGGCATCCCTGCGATCTATTCTGACAACAACAACTAAGTGCCATCTGATTATTTGTCATTTTTTTTAATATATAGTGAGCAAATAGTCCCAGCACTTCTATTTCCAAACATTTCATAGTAACACAGCAAATTTACATGTGCCTGGTAAAGGAATTAAATCCCTGCGAAAACAACTATGGCCCCCTTTGGAATGTGGGGTTTTTTTTCCGTTCTTGCAATTTTTTCTGTGAAAAATGAATTGATTTCTATGAAATTTCTGTGAAATTCCTGCGTTCCAAAGGGCCCCTAACGAAATTCAATGGAATGATCAAATTACTACATTTCTTTGTTAATGTTTGATTGATTCGCGGACTGATGCTATTCACCAGGCAGGAGAAGGAAGCGATGACATGGCAACCGGGATGTAATGTGTTCGTGACTGATATTATGATATGATGATAGACGATGTAGATATGATACTAGGACAACTGTATCATAATGTTTCTGTTATACCGTACAATCATGTCTGAAGGTTTCTTCTAGATGCATTGGATAGAGAATCTAATCTTATTCCACCGTGATATAAGTTTCAGATGTACTTGTCGGTTATCTCCATCAGAAGTTCAGACAGCTCCCTTGGCTCTGAGAACATGGGCATATGATCAGCTCCCTGCAACCCCCTCCCCTCCGTGCCGGGGTTCAGCGACGCCATCCGCCGCCGGAAGCCTGCTGGCACCGACGCGTCGTCCTCGGCGACGACGCACACCCGCCTCACGCCGCCGTACCGCTCCGCCGTCAGGACGTTCCCGTTCTTCGGCCTCACCATCGCCATTGCCAGGGCCAGGTCCTGCGTTGCGCCCACCATAGGAAGCAGCACGATGGTGAACAGACCACCTGCAGGCTGCAGGATGTGTCGTGTGTGTGTGGTGTGGCTGAGGAACTAGTGGCCATTGTCACCTACCTCGGGAGGGCTGAGCTGGTACAGTCTCTGCTTCAGGTACTGTGGCCCGAACAGAAATGTCTCCACGGGATGCTGGGGGTCGCCGGCGACGTTGGTTTCAATTTTGCAGTCCATGTAGCGATCCGCTGGTTGCTCTTCTTGCGAACGCTATGTAAGAGTCCATCGATCGATCAGGAAATCATGGTTAGAGTAAGATTTGACCCCTTCTTGGCCTTTTTGACGAAACAACCAGACAACCCTCGGTCTCGGATTTCCATTTCGTTAGCAGCTCAAAGACGAACGCCATCGGCTTCCTAGCTGCGGGCTTGTGGGCCGAGACGAACACGGCGACGGTGACCCTTTCCAGGCACTTCTCCATGGCGAGCGCGAGGCTCAGGCCACCGAAGCTGTGGCCGACGAGGACCGCCTTCTTCTCGGGCGGCAGGCCGGCACAAGCACAACGATCATAAAAGGGAGGTAATTGGATGATAAGTAGAGGGATAAGAACGCAATAGCCCCTTCAATTATTTTTTTTTTTTTTAGAATGGTTTCATGACACTGGCACGGTGAGAAAGAGACTGTCGCCTGCGGCCTGCTGGAGTGCCAGTCCAGTCCTTCCTATAATCCCTGGGCTTGGACACGAGGCTCGCCAGCCAAACGGGTAAGGCCTGCTTTAGACGTCCGTCGTGGTGCGGCCCAATACCAGCTCAGGCCCAGTCAGCGCCCATCTCTGAACCTCAATATATCCTCATCGCCGCATGAGGCGTGTGAGGAACGGAACCCTGACTGAGACCTTCATTCAGGTCGTCCATCAGACAATCTGATACTCTCGCCTCGTCAAAGGCCCCCGCCCAACTGCTGCTTCGCTGCTCCACCTGTTGTGCCTTGTGCGCTTGTCTCTTCTCATCTCGACAGAGTTGTCTCCACCCATGGTCGGCCGCGTCCGGCACCCTCCGTTCCGCCGTGCCCGTGCGTTCTACCTCATCGGCCTGCTGCTGGCCTCGCTCACCCCGGCCACGTCGCGGGCGCAGCAGCCGCCGGAGACGGTCACGGTGGGGCTCATCATCGACGCCGACTCGCCCGTCGGCAGGATCGCCAGCACCACCATCCCGATGGCGCTCGACGACTTCTACGCCGCCTTCCCCAACGCCTCCGCGCGGGTACGGCTCCTGCAGCACGACTCCGCCGGGGACGTCGTCGCCGCCGCGTCCGCCGGTATGGACACGCACACGCCGCCTTCCCCACCACTGGGCACTCCGTCGCCTCCGTTCCCTGACGTCCGTCGTCTCTCTCGCTCGCGCGTGCGTGCAGCGCTGCAGCTGATGACGGCCCAGGGCGCGCGCGCCATCCTGGGCCCGCAGTCCTCCGTCGAGTCCGCCTTCGTCGCGGACCTCGCCACGCGCGCCGAGGTCCCCGTCGTGTCCTTCTCCGCGACCAGCCCCTCGGTGTCCCACGCCGAGGCGCGCTTCTTCGCGCGCGCCGCGCTCAGCGACGCCGCGCAGACGGACGCCATCGCCGCTCTCGCCACCTACTTCGGCTGGCGCCGCGTCGTGCCCGTCTACCAGGACGACGACTACGGCGCCGCCTTTGTGCCGTTCCTCGTCGACGCGCTCACGGCGGCGCGCGCCGAGGTGCCCTACCGCTGCGCGCTGCCCGCGGCGGCGTCCAGGGACGCCGTCGCCGCCGCCATGTACCGCCTCGAGTCCGAGCAGACGCGCGCCTTCGTGGTGCACGCGCGCCCGGCGCTCGCGGAGCTCGTCTTCGCCGCCGCGGTGGACGCCGGGATGATGGCGGAGGGCTACGCGTGGGTCATCACCGACGGGCTCACGGGCCTCCTCGGCTCCATCCACCCGCCGCAGGGCGTCATCGGGCTCGCGCCCCACGTGCCGCCCACCGCGCGCCTGCGCGACGTCCGGAGGCGCTGGGCGCTCAACTTCATGCGCCAGCACCGGGACGCCGACCCGGCTCAGGCCGAGATGGGATGCTACGCGGTGTGGGCGTACGACGCCGCATGGGCCGTCGCGTCCGCGGCCGAGCGACTTAGCCCCGCTGACCTGTCGTCGCCGCCGGGGCTCGTCGGCGGCAGGAGCGGCCCCACCGACTTCTCCGGGCTCGGAAAGTCGAGCTCCGGCGAGAGGTTCCTCGCGGCAATCACCAACACTACGTTCGACGGCCTCGGCGGCAGGTTCGAGCTCATCGACGGCGAGCTGGCAGTGCCGGCCTTCCGGATCGTCAACATCATGGACAACGCCAAGGAGCGCGGCATCGGATTCTGGTCGCGCCAGGACGGACTTCATCGGCAGCTGGGGCGCGGCGGGATGGCGTCGTCGAACAGCGGGCTCGGGCCGGTGATCTGGCCGGCGGACTCGACCGTCGTGCCGGTTGGTTGGGTCCAGCCGACGAGCGGCCGGAAACTACAGGTGGCGATGCCGAGGCGCATCGTCGACCCTGCCTACCGGGCGATCATGCACCTCGACGTCGACCCAGCAACGAACCGGACGGTAGCCGGCGGGTTCGCGGTCGAGGTGTTCGAGGCTGCGGTGCGTCTGCTGCCCTACGCGCTGCCGTTCGAGTACGTGCCAGTGGGCTCCATGCGCTACGACAATCTAGTCGAGAAGGTCGGCAACGGGGTAAGAATATTTCTGCATACTCCCATTCTGTTGGTGCATGTTTTGCATTATATTGCAAGATTGGCATTTTATGGTTTCTGTAGCAACGGCAACCAAACATTCGTGTTGAAATCTACAGTAAATGACATAGGAGTTCATTTCCTTCACAACAAAGGTTTTAGATTAGATTATATATGTCCGATCTAGCAGCGAGATTTATTGACACCTACTACCTCCATTATTCTAAATTAGAAGTCATTTTAGATTCTCTAGGTACATAACTTTTGTTACTAGATTGTACGTTATGTTTGGATAAATATAGTAAAATTTATGAATAATTGAATATTACAAAAGCTAAAAAACAGCTTTAAAATTGAAACAACGGAGGGAGTGGTATGATTGCACAAGCAGCTAATTGCCTACTCGCACAGGAATACCTTTCTTTTCTTTTTATTTTCTTTTTCTTTTTTGGTTCTTCTATCTGTGAGGTCGTATTATATTCTCAAGTTACTTTTTTTTGGGTAAGTAGTAAATCAAATGTATGTTGGAAGTTGGAACGTACGGATCAAGATGAGAGAAGTGGGACAAGCAGGTACACTTTGAAATTTTGGCTCACATATACTCCATCATACATTAACATTAATTTCAACCTTTGTTAAGGATGAAATAATCACCATTAGTTTTGTCAATAGGAAAATGAGATCATCAACACAACAAATAAAACATAAATAATCACCATTAGTTTTGTCAATAGGAAAATGAGATCATCAACACAACAAATAAAACATATATTGTGTAACACCCCCAATTACATGCTTCCTAAGTACAGCTTGGTTTTAGCTATACCAATAATTACCAAGCACCAAAAGCAATCTAATAGAAAGAATTATATTATGTAAGCACACACATTAACCTAAGATGATCCTTTTAATACATATATGATTTTTTTCTAGTTATTGGTGGACACAGATGAAAAATGTTAAATACTGGCATTTAAATTCCGTTATGTTTAGGATTGGAGCCTAGAGGTAGTAACATTATTCATGTTAACTACAATACAAAAATTTTATTACCTAGAGAAACAAACATTTTGGCCCGACAGCTATAGCGTAGAACATAAGCTTTACACAATGATTGGTCGACTTAATCTAACAGGTCGCGATGTATGATTTATTAATGACTTTCACGGGACATTCTCATGGTCTGCGTTATTCGAAAGGAATTTAACCTGCAATTTACATCCATAGAGAGAGACATCTATAAAAAGCACGAGGGCTCGTTGACTTCAGACTATTCCTTAGCATAGGCTTTGTCTCCATGTCCAAACACGCTCGTCGTTTGTCTTCTAGTCAAGTCTTGGCAAATCTCCAAACACGCTCTCGTCGTTTGTCTTCTAGTCAAATCTTGGCACATCGCTCATCATCGCATACGTAATTCGCTATTCTTATATATAACAACAACACGAGTTTCCTTATGCTTTCTGAGTTGGTTTCATCAGTAGACAAATAGCTACCCCGACCCCCATGCTAATGCATTTACAACTCAACTATACATATGGTAGCTTGCATTTACAAAAGTCGAGCATAAGTCACAAATAAACACCATACTAGTCAAAAGTCAGTCCCTGATGTACTAATTGGCACAGGGACATATTTCTTTCCCTGTCGCCGATCGTATATTTTGACCGGAATGCATTGACCAGTTGACCGTTTCCAAGATATCTTGTCACACAAAGTTGGCTCCTGCAGTAATCCATGGTCTATGGACCAAACCAAGAGTCGCAATATATATAAGAAGTTGACGGATTCTGTTATAAGTTTATTTTATTATATTAAAAAACATTTAAGATTAATCAAGTCATATCGTTGTGGATACAAACACATCATTATTAGCTTCAAATGCATATAGCCGTGTCGAATGCATGAGAATTTGAACCTAGGTGAAAGTGAAACAGGTTTTACCGGTTCCATAAGAAATCTAATAAACTGAGTCTCGTTTATTAGTTCATTTAAAGCATCCTAGCCTAGGACTAAAATATTTAACAGCACGGTGTAATTATATCTTTATTAATTCTTTTGAGAGGACGTAAATAAGTAATTCGTGCAGCGCCTACGCATGTATATGACGCACCGGCGTACGTAGTAGTTTCTATGACGCCGGCTGCTTGAAGAAGTGCGAACCCATGCCTAGATTTGCATCACTTGCCTAGCTAATTTTGTCGTTAAATATATAGACGCTGGTCGGAATCAGATCGTTATCTCGGCCCTGTGTGACAAGGAGATGCAGACACTCTGTACTGCTTAGTGACACCTAATAATAATAATTGTTCAGATAGCAACTTCGGTCACAATAGTCTGACACTACTTGCTTCAGCTTATATATAAGCAGCCACAATATAGAAATATAAGAGCAGTTCATAGGACTAAGATATTCTCTGTATTATTATTTGTGGAACCTAACAATAGAGTAGTCCATAGCAAAAGCTATCTATAAGCTTTTTTTTAGCACAAAAACTATTCTATAGGTAGTCATAGTTACTATTATTTGTTCACAATGTCCAGCTAACAAGTAGTCTATAAGATGGGCTCCACTGGAGATTAAAAATTATTTTATCCAACCATCATTTACTCCGTCCGTATACCTTCACAAGGGAGAGCATGAAGAGAGAAAATATCATTTTTTTTCTATTGCTTATGGGTAGTCCGTATAGTTATGGGATAGCTTTTGTTATAGACTACTATATGGACTACCTCCACAGTGATTCAGGGAGAGTATTTTATTTTTTATGGACTACTTTGCTGCTACATTGTGGTTGCTCTAAGCTTATAGTCTACCCATAGGTCACAAGTAATAAAAAAATATTGTTGTTTCTTACTTCTCTCTTAATGGCCAGAATAGTTGAAGGGGGATTTTTTTTATCACTAGTGAAAACTCTCATGATAAACTACTTGTTGGCTGAATGCTGTGAGAAAATAATAGTAGTTATGAACTGATTACGTGGATCTCATGTATCTATAACTCCTATAATCCTAACCCCTACTAAGCAATTCTCTAGCTTCTAATTGGTTCAAACTTCAAAAGTGATGTTAGCTGACATCATCAAAGGAGTTACCTCCACTAAGGCACATTTATCTCCCACTAGCGTTTTCTTTTGAAATAGAAAAAAACTCGTAGCACCTAAACCAATTATCATAATTAAAATCCAATTGCACCATAGTATTTCTCGCAATAAACTCTTCAAAATAAGACCTCACATGGATATATTTCTATAATTTAAACCGTTTCTAAGCAAAAACCCGTTTGTAAGAAAAAAACATAGCAAACTACATATCACATGGATTACATGTAGTTCTCCGAAACATGCATAATTTTATGAAGGAAAACTTCTAGAATTTTAGGAGAGTTGATGGTCAGTTCAAATAATCTATACCATATATGTCAATGGATACAACCTCCGCAATTAACCTACTACATCCATATATATGTATCTACTAATTCATAGTTTCGACCATTATAAACTTCTTACATTTCTACTTCATACCCCAGCAACAACGTGCGGAGTATCCTACTAGTATATGCATTGTGGTTGTCCTAGCGCGCATAATTTATTACGACACAAGTGCACTTATTTTAGTCTTTCTATGACAACATTTTATTTAGGAGTTTAGGAATGCTTCACAAGGTATGAACGTATGGTTAATATAATAATTACTCATTTTGTCAAAAAAATACAATTCTATGTTAAACATTTTTTTGTATTTGATCAATTTTATGCAAACAATTGCATCAAAAAAAATATTATGCAAACAACTTTAGTATATATTGATGATATCAAATAAGTATCACTCATTTGTGTGGAATGTATTTTTATTATATATTTATTTGACATAAATATTGATTTTTTCTATAACCTTGATCAACTTTAGATAGTTTGACTAAGGACAAAAGTATGGTTGCACGTTTTTCATACTGAGATACTCCCTCTGTCCCGCTTTTATTGTCGTTGTAGGAGGTCATTCTAGCATCCACATTCACATAATTGCAGCTGTATCTGACCACACGTTTGTCCACATTCTTTTTTTTTTTTGCGATTACGTTTGTCCACATTCACAGTACCTCTGCTGCACCTAGTGATCAGCTAAAACGACAATAAAAACGGGACGGGGGGAGAGTAGTATACTTCAGTCTCTACTTGTAGCCTTTATTCCAAAACTATTTTAGTTTTGTCCTATATATATTAAACTCATTTATTTATTTTATCAAATTTATATTAAAAAGTAAGAACATCTATAATAATATCAAATTAGTTTCATAAATTCTATTGAATATTAATATATCTCCAGTGTACGTGGGTAGAACTACCGAACCATGGAAAAAGATTCCCTCAAAAAAAAAAAAGAATCATGGAAAAAGATTCTCTTCTTTAAGATAAGAACAAGAAATTAATTTTTATTATGGCTGAGCTCCTATATAAAAGGGTCAAACGTAAAACTTAAAACAGCACACGTGTCTACTTTGGCACTTGGCATAACAAAAATTTTTGTTTGGTTTGCAATTTCACTTTGGTCAACCTCAATTTCTGGTCGCACCACCGGGAAAAAAAAATACTTTACCTGACTCTGACTGCCATATAGAGTCGTGGCTCGTGGTGTTACAAACCAAAAAAAACATTGTTTACATTCTTCTTAATTCGAATTTGCTCATGTTTCAGAAGAGACTACAGTTTCACTTAGCTAGTTATACTTGGAATGGAATCACAAACCGGCGGGGACTCAACTGGGCATGTTTGGATACCCCTGCTAAATTTTAGCTGACTAAATTTAGCTGCTAGGAATCCAAACAACCTACTAAAATAGTAGCTAAACTTTAGCTGGGTTTAGCTACTTTTACCTAGCTAAAGCCAGCAAAAATTTAGCTGAGTCACCTCCAGCTAAACTTTAGCTGTTAGAAAACTTTTAGCTAGCTAAAATTATACTTTAAAATTTTAGCTAGCTAAACTTTTGTTGGGAGCTTACAAAATAGTAGCAGGTCCAAAGTATGGGAGCCAAGGATTTGAAACAACTTGTGTGAACTTACGTTAGCTTCATGGTGTCCACAGGAGTACGACGCGGCGGTGGCGGACATCACCATCACGGCGGAGCGGTCGCAGCACGTGGACTTCACGCTGCCGTACATGTCGTCGGGGATCTCCATGGTAGTGCCGATGCGCGACCAGCGCAGCAAGCGCGCCTGGGTCTTCCTCAAGCCGCTCCGCTACGACCTCTGGCTCGTCAGCTTCTTCTTCTTCATCTTCACCGGCTTCGTCGTCTGGGCCTTGGAGCACCGCAGCAACGAGGAGTTCCGTGGCCCGCCGTCCTACCAAATCGGCACCCTCCTCTACTTCGGCTTGTCGACCCTCGTCTTTGCACATCGTAAGTAATGCAAATGCCCCCCCTGTTGCTTGGCTGCTTGCGGCCGGTGATCCGCCATTATTAGTGCTGCCCAGTGCTTGCTTGGTAACGACGACGTGCGTGCTTGGATTGGATCAATGGATATGCAGGGGAGAACCTGAAGAGCAACCTGTCGCGGTTCGTGGTGGTGGTGTGGGTGTTCGTGGTGCTTATCCTGCAGTCCAGCTACACGGCGAGCCTGACGTCGATGCTGACGGTGCCGCAGCTCGCGCCGGCGATCGGGGACTTCGCGGCGCTGTGGCGGGGAACGGACAAGGTCGGGATCATGAACAACTCCTTCATGCGTGCGGCCATGACCAAGTCGGGCTTCCCCCAGTCCAGGCTCCAGCCGTACCAGGCCACGCAGAGCTTCCACGAGGCGCTGCTCAACGGCACCATCGGCGCCATCGTCGACGAGACGCCCTACCTCAGGCTCTTCCTCAAGTCCTACTGCGACAATTTCACCAGGACCGCCCAGAGCAACAAGACCGGCGGCTTCGGCTTCGTAAGCGCCCCTGCCATCAGTTGGTGTACTTGCAGCTTGCATTTCGATCGATCGGCTACTAATAAGCAACTCGTGTCGTGCAGGCGTTCCCCAAGGGGTCGCCGTACGTGGCCGACCTGTCGCGGGCGATCCTGAACCTGACGGAGAGCAACGAGATGAGCTCCATCGAGCGCAAGTGGTTCGGCGACGACGCGGACGGCTGCGCGGCGCAGGGCAGCCCGTTCACGTCGGACAGCCTCAGCTTCGACAGCTTCTGGGGCCTCTTCCTCGTCACCGGCGCCACCTCCCTCGTCTGCTGCGCGCTGCACCTGGTCATCTTCGTCGTCGCCAACCGCCGCCGGATCTGGGCGGCGTCGCGCTCGCGCGTGCCCTGGAGGAGCAGGCTCCGGATCATCCTCAAGCTCTTCGACGACAGGGACCTCTCGTCGCACACGTTCAGGACCAGCAAGGATGGCGGCGGCGGCGGCGGGTCGGTGGCTGCTCGGAGCGCTAACGACGCGGGCGCCTCCCCGGCGGCCGTCGCCCGCATTGCGGCCGGCAGCCCGCTCAGCGTGTCCAACCACACGTACGACATGAGTGAATGGTCGTTTGGTGCGCCGAGCCCGGTGCCTGCAGCTGCAGCTGCAGGTGAGATCGAGCTGGCTGGCGCCGGCGAGGCAGAGGAGGACTTGGCCGCAGCTCCCAGCTCTGGCGGCTCCGGTGATCAAACTGGCACGGTCCATCACTGAGGTCAAGTGCTATTTCCCGACTTCTCTGACTGCTCTGGCAGGAAATATGTGTAGAGCTCGATCGACTGCTATCCGGCTCTCGGCAAAGCGCGTTGCACTCGGCAACGTCGCTGTGTTATGTGTAGAGCTCGAGGGTACTGTTGTTGTTTATGTGCATGTAGTTAGCTGGAGATCATTGCTTCTCTTACGCGTAACGTGTTAAGATGGGGGTGTTTAAGTAACTGTGCATCGTAAATGTAACTGTAAATTGCAGGGGATTCCAATAGTGAAATGAAATTGGTAAAAGTTCGGTAGTGAAGTTACTCGCTCTGTCAGTCCCTAGATAAATAGATTCCTAGCAAGTTTACATATTAGTATAATACATAAAAAGATTACACTATCCTCATTAGTATAACACACACAAAAAGTTTGTGACATTCGTTAATTTAAAATATATTGATATAGATGACAAACTTTATTTTCTCTTAATACTTCACATGCATTTCTTCCTCCTTAATTTTATAGTGAAAAGATATAAAATGGTGATGTTCTTTTTAATTGTTAGTTTAAAATTGTCTTGCACTTCTATAAATTAAGATAATTTTAGGCAACACTCTTGTACTACCAATTAGTACACGTAAATTGTTGGTTTTATGATTTATTATTGTCTTTGTCCAACTATAAAAAATAATTGTTAAACTATCTTTATGCCAACACATATTAGATTTTATCAAGTTTGCAACTTTCTCTAACGGGATTTTAATTCTCGGATAAAAAAATTACATATTGTATTTATAGTAATTGCAATAAACTAAAATTTTAATTTTAGTATAAATATATGTAATAATCATTGTCCAAAAAACTAAAATTGAGACACCTAAAATTTAGCGAGTCTTGTTGTCTTGTCATGTTATCAAGGTATCGTTAAATACAATGGTGTAGAGGACGGAGCTTTATTTCTTGTAATACCACCTCTTTTTAATTTGTTCATCCAAAATTTCCACTACAAAATTAAACTTACTTAAAAGTAAATAAAATAGGGGAAAAATCTTTTTTAGAGGTTTAAGACGGTTTCATAAGTGAATGGCCTCTAAAAATAAAAGTATTTTATAAGTTTAAGCGACAAAGGCCTATGGTTGTGGGCCACTAGCATACCTACATACATAGACGGTGGTTGCCATTATGGTCAAGCAGTAAGGGTAAGTACGTAGCTACACGTAAGCAGTCTTATACTCCGTCTCATGTAGTGTCACGTATGATTTTTGATGACGTGGAGAAAAGAGATAGGAAAGATAGAAAGAGGTCGTTGTTTCGCAAAACGATCACATCATGAACTACAATTTAGAACTATGTGACAACTTATATACCCCATTGTATAAGTAGTTATTGTCATGCACCTCACAAACATTACCTTATTTTCTAGTACTTAAGGACTTTAGAATTACTACGAGACAATCTAAAAAATATCATGTTGTACTTGTTACCTTTTAAGTCGGCTCATAAATATATGGCACCGTATAAAACTAGTACCAATGTAATTGCCTTAAAAGGGGCTGTCTTTCATATTATTTAATTTCTAGTACTTACTGAAGTCTAGGGGCATAGATATGATCATCGAGCATCCTCCCTCTGCCGCCAATTGTCTCTCACACAGTCACAGCGAAGACTGTTGTCCACGCCCTACATACAAGTCAAACAAGGTGAAGTCGCGCTGCCACCTCGCCGACGACGACTCCAATGGCGAATTTAAAGTCGTTGCCGCGTTGCGCACTTCCACAAATATCCAGCAGACAGAGTAGAGTATCATGCCATGCTGGATAACCGATCGACGTTGCTGTCGAGGTTGTTCTGGCTTTGCGACGACAACTTGTCGCCGTTTTAAATTCGCACGAGATCGATCTCATCTCAGCCGCCGTACCGCCGCTGCAGAAGACGAAGATTCCACCACCTTGACCGTTTCAGTGGCCGGGACGTGAAGCAACGCCGGGCAGAGAATATCTCCGATCCCAGCAGTGTTCCAAACTTCCATGTACATTATCGCAATAAGCCAATAAGCGCATGTACACTGGGACGACTGGGATTGGGTTTTCAAATTCAGCCTCCACCTCCAGAATGGAACGAAGACTTTGACCGCACCAAAGGCCCAAAGCGTATGATTAGACGGCTCCTCTGGGCGGTGGCCGGTGGGCGCTCGAGCTACACGTACATACGCGGCTCCCGCCGGCGCCACAGCCACGCCCGGCTTGAAGTTTTCTCGATCGCCCGGCCGGTCGCGCCGTGCCGACACGAAAGTACCCGGCGCTCTCGCGTTGCGTCGCCGAACCCAAGTACTACCAATCGCGCGCTCTGCAGCGCCGGCCAGCGCCCCGGACATGTGTAGTGTACACGAGATTCCCCCACGGCACGGGGACATCGCTGTATGGGCTGTACAATTTCGCGGCAATGTCACGCGGTTAAAATAATGCAAGCGCGCGCGGTGACCGCGACCTTGGTTGTCGCCATTCATGAGCACCGGCCGGCCGCAAGCGCGTGTACTTGCGAGAAACGGAAACCGGCAAAGAGGCAAGCCGTGGCGTGGCCTGTTGCAGGGGCAACCCCTAGTCTAGTCCTGGTGTGTCGAGCAAAAGCATCGCGGTTTCTCCTTTAGGTGACTGCCGGTCCCCATGAAAGCGGGAGCGGCTGCAGGTCCTCAGCTGGTAGCGGGGGCGCGCAGCTCGGCAGGTTCCGTACCGGCACTCTCGTTTCGTCTTCTCGCCGTCCTCCTCCTCTGCCTCGTCGTCGGCGCGGACCAAGGCGAGGGCAGGCGGCGGCCCCTGCTGCCGCCGGTGCCGGAGGAGCGAGGCGGCGGGTGGACGTGGGGGTGATCTTGGACCGGACCACATGGCTGGGGAACATCAGCTGGGCGTGCATGGAGCTGGCGCTCGAGGACTTCTACGCCGACGCCAGCCACGCCAACTACGGCACCAGGGTCAGGCTGCACCTCAGGGACACCCCCGCCGGCGGCCCCAGCGCCGTCGACGCCGCCGCCGCAGGTACGTCTGCCTACCACTGCTCATTGCATTCGTTCGTCGAATTATTCATTTTCAGCATCTGCACAAAGTTCATGCGTCACATGTGGTCATTCAACTTGGCAGCAGGTGCCACTTAGATCTCCGTTCTTTAAAAATATGATTTTCGGGTCCCTCAACTTGGCATTTGGAGGTGTCATCTAGGTCCCTCAACTTGAATGAATATCGACAACTTTCTAGTTTTGAGTTTTTTTAATTTGAAGTTGTTAAGATGCTAAAAAAATTAAATAAGTTTTTAGCAGAATTTTAATCATATACAAGCGTTTGTCTCCTTGGAAAAATCATATCTTTCCTATATGCTATCAAATGGAGATACTTTCTATATGAAAGTTGTAGCGCTCGATAAGATCTATAACTTTCTAGTTTTAAGTTTTTTTAATTTAAAGTCGTTAAGATGCTTAAAAAATTAAACCACCGATTAAAAAAAATTATACCGCGGTTTGATAGCATATCTTTCCTATTCAGCGGTTTAATTTTTCTTTTTAGAATATTCTATGAATTGGAGCTAGATTTTTTTTTAAAAAAAATCTATATTAAATTAGCTACAGTATTTGGACCTAGATGACACCCTACGCCAAGTTTAGGGACCTGCGGTGAATACTTTGAAAGTTCGGGACCTAGATAACACCTTAAGCCAAGTTGAAGGACCTGAAAATCACATTTTCAAAGAACGGGGACCTAAGCGGCACGTGCTGCCAAATTGAATGACCGCTGATGAATTTTCCTCTAAATTAAACCACAATGCGAGCTCTTATCATCCCCGGATCCGAGGAGTACGCTGCTGGCTCTTTATATGCCCCTTTTGTTCCCTTAATTGTCGACTATGTCGAGCAATCGAGCACTCGAGCTTGATCTTGCGCCGCCGAAGCTTCACGGCAAGAACTCACATTATCAGCGAGCTGTATGGTGTTGTAAGCGTCTTTGGCAGCGGTGTCGTGGCCCGTGGGAGTGGGAGACGCCATGCCGCAAGCTTTGGCACTGCATCCCATATTCCCATTGTCGCTGTGTACAGCGTAAATTGCCGACTGGTGGTTTAGGCCGCGCGGGGGCACAGGGTGCGAGAGCAGTGCGTTCAGGCAAGAGCATTTCCAACGGTTTTGCAAATAGTCTTTGTATTTTTGTTTTTGAAAAAAAAAGTCTAAAAAATATCTATCCAACAGTTTTGTAAAGGAGCTTTGCATTTTTGATAACTTGGTAAAAAACCAGGGAATGACTTGCATATATGCACACCTCTTCCGCGCTTGGCATTGCCGACCCTCACGCTATTTTTCTCCCACGCCCGTGGCTCCTGCCTGCCGCCGCGTCCAGAATTTCCTTTTTTGCCAAGTGATAATGCAAAACCGTTAGAGATTGACTCTTTGGACCTTTGCCATATTCATTTGAGACTTAACAAATTCCCAATTTTACCAAACAAAATATGCAAAACTGTTGGAGATGCTCCATGTAGCCGTTAGGGTACTCCCAACCCAGAAAACACTTGGAAAAAATTTGGTACGGACTACGGAGTGTGTAGCTGACACAGAGATTATACTGTATGGTGAATCAAATACCGCATGGTCCATACGTCAGTTTGCACATACGCAGAGTGCTTTGGTGAGGACCACCTGCACTGAATTTTTTCCATCAATTAGGGTATAACCTAAGTAAAAAAGATAATGTGGCGCTACAATTAAATAAGAGATAGGAAATGATTTCTTTATAAGAAATCATGTCTACATACAAAAACCAAGACACTAAGACACGAAGAATATGATAGGCATATGATTGGACATAAGATCATTCTAAGAACATAGTTTCTATGTGTAATGCCTATGCAAAATAAATAAGCATAAAAAATGCCGGTGGTTTCTAGCATTAGAACTGCACATATACGATCCCAGCTACTCTCTTCGTGTCAAAATAAGTGTCACTACAATATTCGGGCCGGTCAAACATTTTTAGGATTAATTAGGTTTGTAGAATATAGTAACAATATTTACATCTCTAAATAATTTTATTATGACACTAGACCCATCTAATAATATTAAATTTGTATTATAAAATATTAATATCTTCTTCTATGTATTTCGTTAGAGTTAAAATAAGTTTGACTCTTCGGACAATAAAAATGACACTTATTTTAGAATAAAGGGAGTATGGTCTTATTTTACGAAGTGGGGAAACAGAGGACGATGGTGTCTTTGTTTCCCGAAATGGCCTCATAAATTAAACTTTAGAATTATTAGAGATTAGATTAGATTACTCTGAATCGCTACATGAAACTACTGCGGAATTAATTTTCGACAACAAGAGCCTTCTTTAGACGTGGGTCCATCTATAGCCATATCTTTTCTAGCCGCATCTTAAAATCGATTTTAGGAGACAATTGCCTATAAAAATAGAAGCTACACAATAAAATTTAAGTTTTTTAAATGATCTTGGATAGAAAAATATCTAAAATTAAAGTTGTAGATCTCAAAGAGTTATATAACTTTATAGTTTACATATTTCTCATTTCAAATCAATGTAAGGAATATTGTGTTTGAATTTCTCACATTTAAAATTAAATTTTTTTTCAAACGACCTTAAATGAAGAAACAAATCGAAACCAAAATTGCAGATATCAAAAAATTATAGAGTCGTTTGACAGGACTACTCCTGAGGAGCCAGACGGAATCTTTTCACTAAAAAAACAGGTCCTCCAGCGTCGTAAGTGCCGAGACCTCCCATTGCGCTAATGCCTTCCGCTCTAGTGTTTACGGTTGATGTCGTCTTACCATCACCGCTTCCTTTTCTTCTTAAAAAACTTTTCAGCAGGACAATTGCTACGCAGCAGCCATGGGTACGGAGGAAGGAAGATGAGGAAAGTACAAGAGAATAATATTAAGCTTAGACTCTGTTTGGAAGAGCTCCACTCTTTAATTCTTCTAAATCTGCTTCTTGATTTTTTTTATTTGTATTTCTAGAAAGAGTAGAATGGAGAGCTAACGAGAATTGATTCTCTGGCGATCTCTACCAAAATATAACAGGGAGAAAGATGAAGCAAATCTTTTTAGCTCCCTGCTCCGAGCATAAATGTAGAAATACTTTTCTCCTAATCTCCACCTAAATCCGTTGGCATTCTGAACGTTTACAAGTGATTTTGTCGGAACATGCTGAAACTAGATCTCTCCAAAACAGCCCCCGAAACTCGCTCCCGAATCGACACATGGTGGGCTCGGTCAGAGGCTTGCACATCCGCGCGCGCGGTGTGGTGGGCTCGACCCAAGCCAGGAAGGCCCAATGACCAATGTGGTGTCAGGCGTGGGCCCGCCTTAAGTAAACCGGACACCACCAGCTCAGCCCAACGGCCCAACGCAACTGCCCAGAGAATTCGAGCCCATAGCAACGTGCAAACAGCCCAACATACCCGCCCCGCGCGGCTTCTCAGTTCTCACTTTTCGGACGGCCGCCCGCCGGCGACGCTTCCGGCGGCGGAGGGTTCGCTGTCTCCCGCGCCGCCGGGGCCCTATCGACCCCCTCCTGCCGCCCCTCGTCGTTTCCTTTCTCTCGGCATAAGGACAAGGTACACCGCTACCCCGCGACCACACTTGGGTTTGTAGTGGAGTAGTACGCAAATTGGGGTTTTCCCATGGTTCTATGGGGAGGACGCCTGAGAGTTACAATGCCCAATAGATACATTCCACAAAGTAGCTCATCCTTGCTTTCATTTTCAATTAGGATAAACCCATAGATGCATACGTTAAACCTTGTTTGTTTGCTTCTATCTTTCCTGAAGTTTCCCTTTCGCATCCTAGTCTCAGAATCCCTGGATCTACTAATTTTGCATGTTCAGGTAGGATGAATTAATGACACCGAACTTTTCAGTTTCATGAATCGTTATTCACTGACATGGAAATACTGCAGGTGTTGATCTACTTAAAAATGTCCGTGTGCAAGCAATCGTTGGGCCACAGACATCTACTCAAGCTAAATTCCTTGCAGAGCTTGGGAACAAGGCATCAGTTCCAATCATTTCCTTTTCGGCAAATAGTCCATCCCGGTCATCTAGCCAGACCCCATACTTCATCAGGACGGCATGGAATGACTCTTGCCAAGCTGAAGCTATTGCCTCACTTGTCCATAAATACAACTGGAGGGAAGTCATTCCTATCATTGAGGACGATGATTCCAACGCTAGATTCATCCCTGATCTCGTTGATGCCCTGGGACATGTCGATACTCGTGTTTCGTACAGGTGCAAGATCCCTCCTTCTGCTGGAGAAGATGAGATAAAGCGTGCTATATCAAGCTTAAAAGAAAATTGGACAAGTGTCTTTGTTGTGCGCATGTCATATCAGTTAGCACTTAAGTTTTTCCAGCTTGCTAAGGATGAGGGAATGATGGACCAGGGCTTTGTCTGGATTACAGCATATGGTTTGACAGATATCTTCAATGTAGTTGGTTATCCTGCACTTGATGTGATGCAAGGTGTTGTTGGGATCGAGCCTTATATTCAAGAAACTGCGAAACTAAACAAGTTTAGACAAAGATGGCGTGAGAAATATAGGTTGGAAAATCCTGGTACATCAATTAATGAGCCTATAATGTCTGGTCTATATGCATATGATACAGTATGGGCAATAGCATTGGCAGCAGAGAAGGCTGGGTATGTTAATTCAGACTTTGTGCTGTCTGAAACAAACAATGGGTCCACTGATTTCGACAGAATAAGTACTTCTCGGGCTGCTGAAAAATTTCGTGATGCATTCTTGAAGGTTAATTTCACAGGCATTAGTGGGCAATTTATCATTCAGGATATGCAGTTCCAGTTAGTATCAACAACTTACAAAATAATCAATGTAGTTGGTCGGGAGAGGAGAGCAGTTGGTTTTTGGACTCCAGGATTGAACATATCCAGAATTCTAGAAAAGAAAGATGATATCAGTCCTATTGTATGGCCAGGAGGCAATGAGACAACACCTAGAGGATGGCTTTTGCCAGTGAATAAAGAACTCAAAATAGGAGTACCTGTGAAACCTGGGTTTAGCAGTTTTATAAGATCTGAAGATGGTATCCCCAAGGGTTTCTGCATTGATGTATTTGAGGAAGTTATTCGTAAACTGCCCTACAAAGTTCTCAAGAAATATGTAGAGTTTGGAAATGGAAAAGGAGAAAGTAATGGAACTTATGATGAACTCGTCTATAAAGTTTATCTTAAGGTATGTATGGACACCTATTTTCTTGCATTTTATTCCTTGTTATTACTGTCAAACCGGAGGTGTTGAACATGTAGTTAAAACTGACCAGGTATGTGCATTTATTACATGTCTGAACTTGGCAATTTGTTGTCCTTTGTTGCTCTTCTTGAGTGCACAGAATTGGCAGCGTGTGATTTATCTACAGGAATGTCGACCATGTTAATGTCTAGTAGCTTACAGATGGAAATCAGTTCTCTTAACTGATGGAAGCCATTGCAAAAGGGGTGGATCCAGCATGTAACCATTGGTGTCGAATGAAATCAATGAACTGTTGCTAATACTATTAAGCTTTAATTTAAGATAGCCAGTATCACTTGTAATATGTAGCTTGCTTTCCTGTTTAATAGGAGTGGCATCGGTGGCAACATTTATTGTCCCCAAATGATTTGCAGTTTACTCTGTGCATAATGTTGTAGGTTTTTCCATAGTCTATCAACCAGTTTTGTGTTAATTGCTGGCAGGAATTTGATGCGGTAGTAGGTGACATAACAATTTTGGCCAACCGTTCTCTGTATGCGGACTACACTCTTCCTTATACTGAGTCAGGGGTACGCATGCTGGTTCCAGTTCGGGACCAGAGACAGAAGACTGCATGGACATTCCTAGAACCTTTGACAGCTGATCTATGGTTAGGAACTGGAGCCTTCATTCTCTTCACAGGTTTTATAGTTTGGTTACTCGAGCACAGAACGAATCAGGAATTCAGGGGACCGCCAGCCAGTCAAATTGGATCAGTCTTCTACTTCTCCTTCTCAACACTTGTATTTGCTCATAGAGAGAGGATTGTGAACAATTTGTCAAGAATTGCAGTAGTTGTTTGGCTTTTTGTGGTGCTAATATTGCAGCAGAGTTATACTGCAAGCTTAAGCTCAATTCTCACGGTAGAACAGCTTCAACCAACAGTCACCAATTTAGAGGAAGTTATTAGACGAGGGGATTATGTTGGCTACCTCAATGATTCTTTCATGCCTGAGCTTTTGAAAAGGTTGAAAATTAACGAAACAAAAATGATTGCCTTCAGCTCTCCTAAGGAGTACAATGACGCCCTATCAACTAGAAAAGTTGCCATCATTGTTGATGAAATACCGTACCTCAAAGTATTTCTCTCAAAGTATTGCCACAACTACACTATGGTTGGGCCAACTTACAAATTCGATGGATTTGGTTATGTAAGTGACTTCTCTTTTACTTCTGTGCAGTTGTCTGTTTTCAGTACAGCTTAGTGATGAATCAAATTGCATCTACTTTGTTGCAGAACTCTGCTATTGTACTAGATCATAGTTTCTAAAATCTGATGCCGTGAGAGCAGTTTTTGGTATTTGAGAAAAAAAAAGGGGGAGCAATTTTTGACAAAGATTGAAGTTTATTGTTGTCTGGGATTCCTAAATCTTCCAGATATAAAAATGGCAAAGGATGAGTTGAATAATCAGATTTGTCTTCTGGAAATGAAACTCAACAAGCATGCTTTAAGGAAATGTGGTGCCATGTTATTGACTTCCAGTTCTGGGGTGAGGGGGGCATAAAAGGCTTACATTACATGTTTCTAGAAGCATTTTTTTAAACAACTTTCTAGAAGTATTAAATAGCGCAAATAATTTTACTTTACCAGATTTTCATGCAGTTTTCTCGTAATTGTGTGGTGCTAGTTCAGTATGTTATCAATTAGATTGCTAACCACTTAATTTGAAAATTATGATCAATTAAGTGTCCTCACCATTATACAAGGTTTGTGCAAGTTATTGATATAATTGGCCATTGTTACATTTGGCCTTTATAAATGATTAATAACTTACATGGCGTTTTTATGGCATCTGTATATTAATTATTGGCATTTTCTACGATTCTCATCTCTGTTCTATTCCTGCAGGCGTTCCCTCGAGGCTCTCCACTTACACCTGAAATTTCAAGGGGAATACTGGAACTAGCATCAGATGGCCGAATGGATGAACTGGAGAAACAGTTGTATGGCGATACGTCGTGCCCAGACAAAGATGACTCCCAAACTTCAAGCAGCCTTACGTTGCATAGCTTTCTTGGGTTGTTCATTATCACTGGGACATCCTCATCACTGGCTCTGATTTTGCATGTCATTATAACCCTTTATGATCATCGGAGTCGTTGGATCAATGGCAGCTGTCAGATATCATGGCGGGAATTGCTTGCTATTCTCTTCAAGATCTTTTATGAGTGTGATAGCTCTAATACTCCAGATAAAGATGTACCTGTAATGGAAGATATAGATCCTACTACAGCTGAGAGTCCTTGGAGCATGTCTAATCACATCATCGAGAACGTTGATTCAGACACTGATACGGGAAGCACACCAGAAGAAGGAACTCCAGGCAGGGAAGTTTCGAATCAGGATCCTGGTCCACCGTCATTTGCATACATGCATTCTGAGGGGGCAATGGAGTAACTAGCATTCTTTTATCTCGCACTGCGAGCACCAAGAACTCTTTGGTTATATTGATTACTGTTCAGTGAAATTGATTTAGATGTACTGCTGGTTGTTGTCATGGATAGTTAACAAGAAAATTTAACATAGTGTCGGGGACCAAAATAAGGGCCCTCCTAACAACAATTAGGCAGAAACGCAAAAACTAGGCCACACAAGTAACAAAACACGGCCCGCCAAAGGCCGCACTACACACTAACACCCCCGAGCCCACATTCTTTGGGACTTCAAGCAAACGCTAACTTTCCGCCCCGTCCAAGCCTCCTTTACCAAGGCCTCGACGGACGAGTTCTGTTTTTCCGTCTCGCCCGAGCCTCCCCGTAGAGGCCTTGGGCGGGCGTCCTTTTCCGACTTCGCCCGAGCCTCTCGGCGAGGCCTCGGGCGGCGTCTGCCTTCCGTCCCGCCCGAGCCCCCCCTGGCGAGGTCTCGGACGGGCACTAACACTCCGGCTGGCCCGAGGCCTCCCTGCAGCCGGCCTCGGACGAGTTCCCCGCCTTCCGCCCCGACCGAGCCCCCGCTAAGGCCTCGGGCGACGACAGCGCCGCATCACCTGGTCAAAGGCCGACCACCGACTTGGCGTATATCTACCGCCCCGCCTTCCCACAGTGGATTCGCCGACGCTTAGCCTCGGGGGGATGGGAGCCGCCCCGTCACCACTCGCGCACCTGCGCCCGGCTCACGATTACGCAATCCCTATAGTGGCGGCCATGCCCGCCACCGTAGGGGCGTCATGATAACTAACCCCTCGTAACAGGTCCCATCACGGGAGTCCAAATACGAGCACGCCGCGCCCCGGGCGGGGAGCACGGCGCCACCCCTGTACGGCGGCCGGGTCTTCGGTGCCCCGGGCCGGGCGGCACCTAGGCTTCAGAGCCGGGCGACGAAGATGGCCCCATACGCTGTATCTCTACGTCGACCACGCCCGTATACGACAACGATGCCGCGGCCCTCGGGGGCCCGGACCGGGAGTGAGTCAAAGCTACAGCAGCCACGCACGGGCACGCTCATCATGACGCCCACGCCGACCCCTGCGGGGGCGGGCGCCCCTCCTTCGCCAAGAACGAGGAGCCGACTCCACGGAACGGCGCCCCGCCATCGACAAGGCGGCACCGTGCAAGACAAAACCGCCGCCCTCACCCGGGGCCTCGGCACAAGGGAGAGGGAGCCCCAAGGC
Source organism: Chrysopogon serrulatus (assembly GCA_015844335.1). Taxonomy (NCBI): domain Eukaryota; kingdom Viridiplantae; phylum Streptophyta; class Magnoliopsida; order Poales; family Poaceae; genus Chrysopogon; species Chrysopogon serrulatus. The sequence goes on from JADLZL010004335.1 coordinate 169,971, forward strand.
CTCGGCGAGGATGAGGCGGCGCCCACCGCCGTCTTTCCTATTCAAACACTGCATCAAAGCCCGTCCATCCCCTTCCGGCTATAAAAGGGGGGGACGGGGGTCCTTCCGGAAGGAGGTGAATCCAACTAAGCAAGTCAAGCATTCTCCTTGGCAAACAAACACACACACACACACACACACACACACACACTCATCTCACACGAGACTTGGGACAGTTCCCTCTCTCCACCTGCTTGTACACCCTACCTACAGGCACCTTGGTGCAGGATAATACAAATCCTTCTTGTGTCCTTCTTGCACACCATCCAGGGTTGGGAGCACGCACGTAAAATTCACTCGTTGGTACTAGGACCACTAGTTTTAGCACCGGCGGTTGGCGCGCAGGTAGGGGCTTGTGCGTGCTTTTCGCTTTCCTTCTCGCCAAAACTCCGGAATGGCCAAAGAACGACATTTCGGGCGGATTCCCAGCCCTAACTCCACTCCACTCCGGCATGGCTGGAGCAGGGGACCCCGATCCGGTTTGGTGAGCTCGAGTTCGTGTCAACCGGAGTCCAATGCGACATGGAACTTCTCCCCGGCCGGAGTCCGGGGACCTCCCGACCGGCTCCGGTGGACCCACCGCCGGCCGTCGCGAGGCGCCGTGGCGCCGCGTTCCCGCCGAAGCGCGACGGACGCACCACGACGCCCAGCTAGCCTGGAGGAGGACCTTTGCGGCGTTGGGGCTGGCGCGGCGCGCCGCCGCCATCGCCACGCGCCCGGCCATTTGGCACAGTCAACGCTGGCGCCACGTCGCGCAGCGTGCGTCTCCTCCGTCATGAGAGCTCGGAGGCGTCCACGCCGGCGCGGCGCTCACGGAAGCGCCTCGGACGCGGACATCCCCGGCGGATCCATCCAGCCTACGAGGAGTACAGTTGGGGGAGGAGCAGCGGCGCCACTCGGCGGCGCTACATCCCCCGATCGGCGCTACCTCGAGGACACGGAACCCGGGGGTTCCTTAGGAGCATGCCTTCGCTTTCGGCTACCCCGGCTCGACTCCCCGGGCGACATATGCGATCCGACTCGTGAATGCTTTCACGTGGAGATCGGCGAACTTCGGCGTCGACGCCAACGGCAACGGCAGCGGCAACCCGGGCGTGACTCGGGCCGCCCGCGGGGAGGCAACGCCCGGTGGGCAACGCCTCGAGGACCCTAGCGTCCCGGCCTGCGGGCCGGGGCCACGGACTCCGCGCGTCACGGGCCCTCCGGGGACCGGCGAACCACCGGCGCTCCTCAAGTGCCACGGCGACCCGCTATGGAGCGGATCCGGGAGCTTGAGGGGACAGGCTCGAAAGGCGACCGCCGCCTGTTACGACAGAGATAGAAGCGTTCGAGCGTGCCCATCATGCGACGCGCAATCCTAGCCCCCAGCGCCGCCAACATGCGCGTGAAGTCACCGAAGGATCGCCAACGGCGAAGGAGGGGAGCGTCCCCCCATCTTTCCACGTGCGAAGTCATAACGTCGCGCGGCAGCCCCTCCTAGTCCGGGCGATGCGTAACCATCGACCCGGAGGGACGACGGATCCGAGATGATCTGCGAGACTATCTCGAGACAGCCGCTGTCCGCCAGGCTGAAAGCTTCGGCCTCCCGGCATCGGACACCAAGGGATGAGGAGGGACGAAGAGCGCCCACGACGCTTGGAGAAGCCTCGGTCCATCCGGGACCCATCGGAGGCTGATCCGCGAGCGTCTTGGGACGACATGGCAGCATCGACGATGGTGACGCACGCAACGCCATCAACAACGCCGCGAAGGAAGCCGGAGCCGGGCGGATGCGACCGCCAGCCACGCGAGGCGGAAGGCGCGATAGCGACGAGGACCATGACGATGCCGATCCTCCGGGGCGCGCCTTCAGCCGGGGAGATCCGCGGCGCACGGTTCCCCCTTCCGGTTCCCGGCAAATGGCCAATCTTGCCAAATACGGGAGAAACGAACCCCGAGGTTTGGCTCAACGACTACCGCTGGCATGCGGCTTGGCGGCGCGGACGATGACCGGCTTATCATCCGCAACCTTCCGCTGCACTTGGGTGATTCGCACGCAGCGCTTGGCTGGAGCATCTTCCCGCCCGCACAATCCGCGACCGGGGTCCGAGCTAGTCGGGGTTTTTGTGGGAAATTTCCGGGGGCACATACGTGCGCCTGGGGGGAATTCGTGGGATCTCGCAGCTGCCGCCGAGGCCCGACGAGACGCTACGTGACTTCATCGGGCGCTTCTCGAAGAAGTGCACGGAGCTGCCCAACGTGGCCGGCAGACCGCCATCATCGGTGCATTCCTTGACGGCACGACTGCAAGGAGCTCGTCCACGAAGTTGGGCCGGAAGATGCCGACCACCGCCAACGAGCTGTTCGAGGTGGCGGCGAACTTCGCCCCGGCGAGGAGGCGGTGGGAGCGATTTTCCGCGACGGCGGCAAAGGGAAGCGGAAGGAGGACAATGCCGAGGGGGGAGGCAACCCGCGGCCCCGTAAAAAAAAAACAAGAAGAACAAGCACAAAGGGAAGAAGGGCAAGAAAGAGGTGGACTCCGAGGGACGATATCGTTGCCACGGTGGCCGACCGCTAAGACCCCCCCGAGGTCCCCGGGGGCCGGGGCCTTCGACGACACATGCTCAAAAAGCCCTGCCCTTTCCACAAATTCCCCGTCAAGCACACTATGGGGGAGTGCGACTTGGCTTGTCGCTTCTATCAGAAGCTTTCCCCACCTGAGGACAAGAAGAGGAAGGAGGGGGAAAACAAAGGCGAGGAGTTCCCCGAGGTCCATGGCGTTTTCATGGTCATCGGGGGGCCGGCGAACCTCACCCCGCACGAGATCAAGCGCGGCGTCGAGATATTCTCGGTGCACCCCGCCACTCCGCAGTACCTACCGTGGTCCGCCCGACGCCATCACCTTCGGCATCGACGACCACCCGCTCTACGTCTGCGAAGCGGGGCGGTACCCGCTCGTGGTCGACCCCATTGTCGGCAACGTGCGGCTCACCAAGGTGCTGATGGATGGCGGAAGTGCCCTTAACATCCTCTACTCCGAAACCCTCAGCTTGTTGGGAATAGAGCGCTCACAGCTTCGGCCCAGTAGCTCTCCCTTTCAGGGCATAGTGCCGGGTAGACGCGCCTGGCCCCTCGGGCTGATCGACCTCCTGGTCTGCTTTGGGATGCCGTCGAACTTTCGCAAGGAGGTCATCACCTTCGACGTGGTTGACTTTCGAGGAACCTATCACGGAATCCTCGGACGTCCCGCGTATGCAAAGTTCATGGCCGTCCCCAACTACACTTACCTTCTCCTCAAGATGCCGGGCCCTAATGGCGTAATTACCGTTGGCTCCTCCTACGAACACGCGTTCAACTGCGACGTCGAGGCGGTCGAGCACGCCGAGAGGCGTGGCGATCTCCGAGGCCCTCGACACCAAGCGTCACGCCGGCGCATTCGAGCCGTCCGACGGAGTAAAGGAGGTCCCGCTGGACCCCGCCTCTCCATCTGGCAAGGCGGTGAAGATCTGCGCCTCCCTCGACCCGAAATAGGAAGTTGTGCTCGTCGACTTCCTCCGCGCAAACGTCGACATCTTTGCATAGAGTCCCTCGGACATGCCGAGCATTCCGAGGGAAGTCGCCGAGCACTCCCTTGACATCCGGGCCGGGTCCAAGCCAGTGAAGCAGCGTCTGCGCCGATTTGACGAAGAGAAGCGCAGGGCCATTGGCGAGGAGGTGAACAAGCTTTTGGCGGCCGGGTTCATCAAGGAGGTGTTCCACCCTGAGTGGTTATCTAACCCTGTACTGGTTAGGAAAAAGAGTGGGAAATGGAGGATGTGTGTAGATTATATTAGTCTAAATAAAGCATGTCCGAAAGTCCCTTTTCCCTTACCACGTGATCGATCGGATAGTCGACTCCACTTCGGAGTGTGAGCTCTTATCCTTCCTTGATGCCTATTCCGGCTACCACCAAATCAAGATGAAGGAGTCCGACCAGCTCGCGACTTCCTTCATCACCCCTTTTCGGTATGTCTTGCTACATGACAATGCCCTTCGGGCTCAGAACTTGAGGGGGCCACGTATCGGCCGGTGCATCTTTGGGAGTTTTCGGAGACCACATCGGCGAAACCGTAGAGGCCTACGTCGGCGACATCGTGGTCAAGACCAAGGAGGCCGACAACCTCATCTCGACCTTGAGGTCGCATTTCAGTGTCTCAAGGCCAAGAGCATCAAGCTCAACCCCGAGAAGTGCGTCTTCGGGGTCCCCGAGGCATGCTCCTCGGGTTCATCGTCTCAAGCGCCGCATCGAGCCCAACCCGGAGAAGGTAGCTGCGGTAACGAGCATGGGGCCGATCGAGGACTGAAAGGGTGTGCGGCGAGTCATGGGCTGTCGGGCGTCTCTAAGCCGCTTCATCTCACGGCTCGGCGAGAAGGGCTGCCCCCTCTATCGCCTCCCTAAGAAAGTCCGAGCGCTTCTCACGGACCTCCGAGGCCCGGGAGGCCCTCGACAAGCTCAAAGCCGCCCTCACCGGCGCCCCGATCCTCGTCCCCGCAAACCGGGGGGCCCCTCCTCCTGTGACGTTGCCGCAACAACAGGTAGTCGGGCCGCGGCCATCGTCGTCGAGAGGCGGGAGGAGGGCCATACCCCGCCGGTCTAGAGGCCAGTCTACTTCATCAGCGAGGTGTTGTCCGAGACCAAGATCCGCTACCCGCAGATCCAAAAACTGCTCTACGCGGTGGTCCTGACCCGGCGCAAGCTCCGACACTACTTCGACGCTCACCCCGTGACGGTGGTCTCCTCCTTCCCGTTGGGGGAGATCCTCCAAAATCGGGAAGTCTCAGGGCGGGTCGCCAAGTGGTCCGTTGATCGAGCTCATGGGGGAAACCCTCTCCTACGCGCCAAGGAAGGCTATCAAGTCTCAAGTCTTGGGCGACTTCATCGCCGAGTGGACCGATACTCAGCTACCGCCGCCCGGCTCCAGGTGGAGTGCTGGATGATGTACTTCGACGGGTCCCTGATGAAGACTGGAGCCGGCGCTGGCCTCCTCTTTGTCTCCCCCCTCGGGGTGCACATGCGACACGTAATCCGCCTCCACTTCCCAGCGTCAAACAACATGGCGGAGTACGAGGGCCTACTCAACGGGTTGAAGATCGCCATCGAACTCGGCATCAAGCGCCTTGATGTCCGAGGGGACTCGCAGCTTGTCATCGACCAGGTCATGAAGGACTCAAGCTGCCACGACCCCAAGATGGACGCGTACTGCAAGGCGGTGCGCGCCCTGGAAGACAAGTTCGAGGGCCTTGAGCTCAACCACGTCGTCCGCAGGTACAACAAGGCTGCCGACGAGCTCGCCAAGATCGCCGCTGGAAGAGCCCCGGTTCCCTCCGATGTCTTCACAAAGGACCTCACGGCTCCCTCCATCACACTCAGCAAACAGGAGGAGGCCACGGAGAATCACTCTGACCCCCCCTCGGGGGCTGGGGAGATGTCCAAGGTCCCCTCTGCAACCGAGGCCCCCTCGGACTCCGAGGCGTCCTCGGCGTCAAACCCCAAGGTCATGGAGATCGACGGGGAGGATCCGGAAGCCGACCCCAAGCCGGACTGGAGAAAGCCATACCTCGATTGGATCGTTCGGGGAACCCTCCCCGAGGACTTCAATCAGGCCAGGACGCATCGCGAGAAGAGCAAAGTCCTTCGTCGTCATCGAGGACGACCTCTACAAGCGAAGCCCCTCGGGGGTCCTGCAGCGATGCGTCACGGTCGAGGATGGCCTTGCCCTGGTTCGCAAAATCCACGCCGGGGTGTGTGGCCACCACGCCGCTCCCCGCTCCCTCGTCGGCAGCGCTTTCCGGCAGGGATTCTACTGGCCAACCGCGGTCGCTGACGCCACCGAGGTAGTGCGCACCTGCGAGGGGTGCCAGTACTACGCTCGTCAGACGCACCTACCGGCTCAGGCACTCCAGACCATCCCGATCACATGGCCCTTCGCCGTGTGGGGTTTGGACTTAGTAGGACCTCTCAAGAAGGCGCCCGGGGGCTTCACCCATTTGCTTGTCGCCATCGACAAGTTCTCCAAGTGGATCGAGGCGCGCCCCGTCACCAACATTCGATCCGAGCAGGCGGTGCTCTTCTTCACCGACATCATCCACCGCTTTGGAGTCCCGAACTCTATCATCACCGACCACGGCACCCAGTTCACGGGGCGAAGTTTAGAAACTTCTGCGACAACCACCAGATACGCATTGTCCCGGTCCCGGCCGCACACACCTACGTACGAGCGGGCAGGTGGAACGGGCCAACGGGATGATACTGCAAGGACTCAAGCCTCGGATCTTCAACAAGCTCGACAAGTTCGGCAAAAGGTGGCTCGAAGAGCTCCCCTCGGTCCTCTGGAGCCTCAGGACGACAACGAGCCGAGCCACGGGGTTCACGCCTTTCTTCCTGGTATACGGCTCCGAGGCCGTCCTCCCCACTGACTTGGAATTTGGCTCTCCGAGGCTCAAGTCCTATGAGGAGTGGCGCAACCGGTGGGCTCGGGAGAACTCGCTGGATATGCTTGACGAGGCCAGGGACGCTGCCCTCCTACACTCGGCAAGATACCAGCAGTCCCTCCGACGCTACCACGACCGGCGGGTCCGAGCCAGAGACCTCAAGGAAGGCGATCTGGTGCTCCGTCTCCGCCAAGACAACAGGGGACGCCACAAGCTCACGCCGCCTTGGGAAGGACCCTTCATCGTCGCCGAAGTCCTCAAGCCGGGCACGTACAAGCTCGCCAATGAGGACGGAGAAGTCCTCAACAACGCTTGGAACATTCAACAGCTACGTCGCTTCTACCCTTAAGTTTCCAAGTTCCTACTTATAGTTGTACTCCATGTTTCTCAAAGAAGAATGAAAAATACTTTTACAATTTTCTCGCAAATAAGAAACATGTCCGAGGCCCTCGGGGGGCCGAGGACCTCAACTACACTTACACCGCCTCGAGCACGAAGCGAGACTCGGCTTTGACCCATCAAAGCCGAGCCTCCCTCCAGGGGCTAGGCAGGGGGAACTCCCTCCCGAAAGGCACTCGCAAAGCGCACTTTTTTGTCGGTCGTTTTTCGAACATTTTCGTGTTACAAATCTCGAACGCTTGGAAAAAAGGGTAAGGGGGGGGGTTACTCCGAAACCTAAGGCTGGTTGAGCTACGGAGTTGCTTACGCCCATGCGCCACGACACTCCTACTCACTACCATAGGACGAGGTACCTCATACTTTGAGGAAGGGCTGCTCCAAACGTCAAGGCCGGGAAAGCCACGAGGCCGCCCCCACGCCCAGTGCTATGGTGCCTCTGCTTAACCACCTTTGACTAAGGACTCCTGTGTCCCCGCGAGGGCCCTAATCTAAGTACGAGGCGAGAATCAAAGGCACGAAAAAGTAAATGTAAAAATGAGAAAACAAATTATAAGGCCTCGTCGGGCCACGGTACTTGTCAACCGACAGTAATAACAAAAAGCTAATCAAGTTTTTTTTTTTTTACATGGGCACGCTCGGCCCAACAGGTGCACTTCGGGGGGGGGGGCGTCCGACCTCCCCCCCCCGGTGGCGGCATCCATGGCGTCGGTGGCGTCGGCTCCTTCGGGCAGCGTTAGGGAGGATCGCCGTGCTGGAAGTGCCCGACTGGGGTAGCAGTCGTGGCCCCCCTTCAGCCCGCTGAAGCAGCTCGTCGAACACCTCCCTCTCGTGACCCTCCTCGTCCCTCGGCGACGATGAGCCCCTCGGAAACTTTGGGGAGGTCGAGGTCGTAGTGGGAGAGGGTCATCGCCAAGGTGTGCGACACGCCGGTCCAAGGCCGGACTGAAGGGCGGCGTGGACGCGCTTCCACCCGTCCCCGGGCAACGCCTCCAGCGCCAGTGGGATCGCTGCCGGCAGACTCGCCCGGCCTCGACCGCTGTGCAAACGGCTCCGACCTTCTCCTTCGTGGCCTCGAGCTCGCCTCAAGGCGAGGAGTAGGCCGCCTGCACCGCACCGAGGTCCGCCCGCTTGCTTCGACGACTTCCTCCGCCTTCAGATCCGCATCAGGGGGTCAGCCTTTGAGCTGGAATGCAAAGATGCGATCGGCCCTAAAACGACAAAGACTTACCTTCCGACCGCGCCACCTCCTATGCCGCCTGCGCCTTTAAGCTGGGCGGCCTCATTCGCCGCTTGCCCAAGCTCGGCCCGCATCATGGTGACGTCGTCGACAAAAAGCCGGGTGATCGGTGTCCATATTCACCGTGTTCTCTGTCAAGGTCCCGATGGTGCCGGGAGGCCTCGGCAAGCGCCGTCCTCATCGCCTCCTTCTCGGCGCGGAGCTTGTCGAGCTCCCTCGTTCCGAGCGGCCAGCTCGGTGCGCAGCTGGTTTGCCTCCCGTCGTTGGAGATGGAGCGCCTCGTCGAGGCCGGACCTGAACAGGAGAAACTCGATTTCTCCGGGGACGCCATCGCCAGATCCTACAACGATCGGGGCCAACGGATTAGCCGCCTTTGGGCGCTCATGCCAAGGTTAGGCTTCGACCACAAATGTTTGTATTACCTTCAACAGTCGGGAGGTCCCCCGGAGAAGATCGGCGAGAGCGTACCAAGCAGGTTTTTGGCCGACTTCATGTACTTATCCGCCTGCTCCCACCGGTCGACTCCAAGGCGTCGCCCAGCCACGTAGATCGGCCGGTCCTCCGGTCCCGGCGGTCCGACCTGCATACAATACGCGGCGGCACGTTCTGGCCGGGAGGACCCTCGGCGGGCGTCGCGGCCGACGACCCCAAACGGTTTGCCGCGAGGAGGTAGCATCCGCGACGACCACTTCTTTCCCCAGCCTGGGGCGGCCCCCTCCGAGGAGGGGATCTCCACCACCTCCTGCGTCGAGGCGCGGCTTAGGGGGCGGAACGGGCACTCGCTCCACCAGGACCACGTCGCCAGTGGCCATCGGGCAGGGCGGGCCGCGCCGTCCACGGCCTCCAGCAGGCGCCGCCAAGGCCTCCCGCGCCGGCGCTTGCGCCCTCTCCGTCGGGGGCGGAGGGTGGCTCTCGGCCGAGGGCGCTTCGATCACCGCTTCCTCGGATGCCGCCGGCGCCACCGCCTGTGGGCAGCAAGTGGCGCCCGCCGATCGGCCTGTAGCCTCGGCCGCTGGCGCTGAGCGAGGGGGGGGCGGGGGGGCCGCTTTGCGCTTTTTGCTGCGGTAGCAAGAAGAGTGAGTCTTCAAAAGAAAAAGAAGAGCGGCGGCAAGACTAAAAGGACAAACACCTACCGGCGGCCGGCGGTTGAAACGATCGGCTCACTGGAGCCGTGCTCGCTGGGGCTCGGACTGAGGTGTCCTCGGCCCGCGATTCGGGGTCACGGGCACGGGGCCAGCCCACCGGCGTCGCCGCCTCTTCGGCCGAGGCCTGCGCCTCACGCTCGGCGGCCCCGCCGCCGCCGGGGGCGTTCGAGGCAGGACCGAGCCGCCCCCCGGCAGGGGGCGGCGGCGTGGGATGACTCACGGGGGGGGCCTCGCCCCTCCCCGACGGAGTCACGTCCCCGGCCGCCCCCGGCTGAAGCCTCGGCGGAGTGAGGGGCGGGGGCAGTGTCCTTCAACGGCCACGGCGACCACTCCCTTTCTTCACGGGGCGTGCGGCCAAGCCGAAGAAAGCTGTAGTCCTCCTCCTCCTCCTCGTCATCCTCATCATCGTCATCGGCGCCGGTGGTGTCGAGGGCGTCGGCTCCGGGGAGTCCCTCGTCCCCTGCCCCGGCGCCTCTCCGCTTCTCCAGGGCGCTTCTCACCCTCCTTGCGGATGTTCCGGTCCTTCTTCTTCTCCTTCTTCTCTCCTTCTCCTTCCTCTGCTCTTTCCGCGATGGCCTTGTTAGCCTCCTTTCCGCGGAGACGGGAGGTTTCGACGCTCTCAACTTCCCCGGCCGGTCCCTGCGAGGAAAAGAACAAGGTGAGGTTAAAGGAGGAGATGCGGGCATCAACGATACAAGCACAATCAAAGGAACTCACCACGGAGATGGCATCCGGGTGGGGCGCATCGCGACCCAGAGGAGGAAGGTCGGTCCACTTGTCGCCGCCTCCTTGCCGTCCGCTCGACAACCTCGTCGAACTTCGAGGTCGACGGACGACATCCTTGTCCCGCCCCCAGGGGCTCCTTTCCCCGCATGTCGAAGCAGGGAAAAGCCGCCTCGACATGAGGGGAGGACTCGCCGTTGGTGGAAGGCGGCGATGACGACCGACGCATCCAACCCTTTCTCGGGTCAGCATCTTCAAGGCCGGAACACCTTCTTCGCCGGAGTGGTCTTCTCCTCGATGATCTCCTCCCTCCACCTTGCAGGCTCCGCCTCAAACACCTTCCCGGTGAAAGCGGGCAGGTGGAAGTCGTTCGGGAGATAGAACCACTTCGCGCGCCAGCCGCGGTTGGGAGGCGAGCCTCGTCGGGATGTAGGAATCCCGGTGGCGATTCCTAGCCTGCGGTATGCAGCTCCCGACGCTGACGGGCATCCTCTTCCCCTTACCGGCGCCCTTGAAGTAGAGGGCGCCCTCGAAGAAATAGAGCCGAGAGATCCCGGTGGGGCTCGACTCGAGGTACCCCTCGCACAGGGGCGACGAACACCGCCCGGTGCGTGATGGAGTTGGGGTTGAGGTTCTGCAGCTCCAGGCCGTAGTACTCGAGGATGGCCCTCAAGAACCGGCCCACGGCATCCCGAACCCGTTCTCATGGAACGCCGTGAAGCTCACGGCGTACCCGAGGCGGGTGCGGGACAGTGGTCGGCCGGGCGGAACAATCCACTCCGGGCGAGGCCTCGGTCGGCGCAGGGGCGGAGAAGCCCCTTCCCCCACGAGCGTCGTCGCCTCGGCGGCGTCACGGGAGCTCGTTTCCCACTCCTCCGCCGACGATCTTCGGGCCTCGGCGCCATGGCGACGGTGGGCTAGGGCAGATCTGTGTGGTTTCTCTCCCTTCTCGCTCCGTTCCCTCGGCGGCGCTGGATGCAGATGGCGGCGGCGGAGGAAACGAAAGCGGGCGCAAGGGTGAGGAAGGAAAGAAGAAAAACCGACGGCCGCCCACACCGGTATTTATACCCGTAAACCCCGGATCGGTTCACCTACCCACATTTAATGCACGATCGCGCCCGGGATTTCCCACTTCGAGTACGTCGCCGCACGGAGACCCAGCGCCGGCAAGACGAGCGGGCCACAGCCCACGGCCCCCCCTGGGCGCCTCATGCACGATGCAGAATTTTTTCTCCACATAAAATCCCGGCAGACACGGAACCTGGGGGGCGGGGGCGCTGCTGGGGGGCTACACCCGGCGCCGCACATCACATCCCTGTGGGACCCGCAAGCACGCGCACGACAACCGCCACGACGGAAAAGTGGGGCCCGCATCTCGCCGCGCGGGCGCGCTCCACATCCCCCGGGGCTGCCACTCGGAAAAGGCGCGCCCACGCCCCCACGGCGGGGTGTTCACACCAAGCGCTTCCTTCCCTGGAAGGAGCCGGGCGACGGCCCATTACGGTCCGTAGGTACGAAAGCTAGTCCATCTCGTGGTTCGACGGCTCCCTCAGACAGCAGAAAGTCGGGGGCAGCTCGGACGGCCTCATACACAAAGATAGCCCCCCGCGAGCAGGCCGTCCTTGTAGCATCCGGGGGCCGGCCACGGCAGCCTCGAGAAAGGGGGATCCTGCGTGGGAGAGAGCCGAGCCCTCGGGACCCGGCGGACGGGACCCGAGCCCCGCCTCGGGGACACCGTGCGAGCTCTTATGAAACGCGCCTCCGGCCCAAGCCAACCCCTAACGAGCGGGGCACACAGGCGTTTCACTTGGATCCTCCCCAACGACTCACCGGATCTAGTTGCGTGTGACACTCGTCACCGACGGCAGGCGTGACAAAATCCACCCTCCTCCCCTCGCGGAAGGGATGCGCGAGGCGTTCACGGTTAACGGCCAAGTACCTCGCGGCCGCCCCACGCCCGAACGGGGCTCGGGCTACCCTAGCTAGCGGCCGGAGTAGGAAAAACGTCATCTAACCACGCCATGCCCCCCGGACGAGCCGACGGGCCCGGGGACTCGGCAAACGACAAAAACACTCCCGACTAGAAACATGTAAGCCCTCGGAGGAGCACCCACACTCCTCCGAGGCCTCGAAACTACACCCGGAGTGCGCTTCGCGCCCCCACCAGAGAACAGTCTCTCGAGGTGAGCGTAACACCCTTACCAAGCACGTACAAGCCCTCGAAGGATCACTCACGCCCCTCCGAGGCCTCGGGGGCTACACCCGCCGAGTGCGCTCAAGCACCCCGTAGGGAACGCCTAGAGCATCGGACGGCCTAGCCCGGCATGGACTAGACTAAAACACGACCTCGGCCTCCGAACGAGTGCTTCCACTCCTTCGAGGCTCGGGGGCTACTTGTCGGGGGACCAAAATAAGGGCCCTCCTAACAATTAGGCCCAGAAACGCAAAACTAGGCCACACAAGTAACAAAACACGGCCCGCCAAGGCCCAACAAGACTACACACTAACACCCCCCGAGCCCACATTGCTGGGACTTCAAGCAAACGCTAACTTTCCGCCCGGCCCAAGCCTCCTTTACCAAGGCCTCGGACGAGTTCCTGTTTTTCCGTCTCGCCCGAGCCTCCCCTAGAGGCCTCGGGACGGGCGTCCGCTCCGACTCGCCCCGAGCCTCTCGGCCAGAGGCCTCGGGCGGCGTCCGCCCTTCCGTCCCGACCGAGCCCCCCCCGCCGAGGTCTCTCGGGCACTAACACTCCGCCCGCCCGAGGCCTCCCCGCAGCGGCCTCGGACAAGTTCCCCGCCTTCCGTCCCGACCGAGGCCCATGGCTAAGGCCTCGACGACACGACAGCGCCGCATCACCTGGTCAAAGACTGACCACTGACTTGACGTATATCTACCGCCCGCCTTCCCACAGTGACTGTCAGGCTGACGCTAGCCCCTGGCAGGGGATGGGAGCCGTCCCGTCACCACTCTGCACCTCTGCGCCCGCGCTCACGATTACGCAATCCCTATAGTGGCGGCCATGCCTGCCACTGTAGGGCGTCATGATAACTAACCCCTGTAACAGGTCCCATCACGGGGGAGTCCAAATACGGAGCACGCCGCGTCCGGGCAGGAGCACGGCGCCACTCCCCCGTACGGGCGGCCGGTCTTCCGGTGCCCGGCCACACGGCACCCAGGCTTCCAGAGCCGGGGCAGACGAAGATGGCCCCATACGCTGTATCTCTACGTCGACCACGCCGTATACGACAACGATGCCGCGGCCCTCGGGGGCCCGGACCGGGAGTGAGTCAAAGCTACAGCAGGCCACAGTACCTGGGCACGCTCATCATGACGCCCACGCCGACCCCTGCAGGGGCAGGCGTCCCCTCCTTCGCCAAGAACGAGGAGCCGACTCCACGGAACGGCGCCCGCCATCGACAGTGCGGCGCCGTGCAAGACAAAACCGCCGCCCTCACCCGTGGCCTCGGCACAAGGAGAGAGGGAGCCCCAAGGCCTCGGCAGGATGAGGCGGCGCCCACCGCCGTCTTTCCTATTCAAACACTGTACTGTAAAGCCCGTCCATCCCCTTCCGGCTATAAAATGGGGGACGGGGGTCCTTCCGGAAGGAGGTGAATCCAACTAAGCAAGTCAAGCATTCTCCTTGGCAAACAAACACACACACACACACTCATCTCACACGAGACTTGGGACAGTTCCCTCTCTCCACCTGCTTGTACACCCTACCTACAGGCACCTTGGTGCAGGATAATACAAATCCTTCTTGTGTCCTTCTCGCACACCATCCAGGGTTGGGAGCACGCACGTAAATTCACTTGTTGGTACTAGGACCACTAGTTTTAGCACCGACACATAGTAAAATCTTTGTTGAAACAGGTGCATGTGCATCTTATAGGAATGTGGCTCTGAAATAGACAGCAAACTCGTCTTTTTTCTTTCCATCTCCTGACACTTCACCAGATTCCTAAAAACTAGCAATTGCTAGAAGTACCACTGTACTGTTGCGGTTTCCATGTGAACATTATCTGAACATAAAATTCATTACCCGTAGACTGTCCAGTTTATTAGTCACTCTTGAGCAATTGATCAAATACTGTCACTGTGTCAAAGCTTTGTTGATGCCTACTAAGATGCATGCATCCGATGTACAGACACCTAACCAAAGAAAAGATAGCATTTCAATTCGTACATAGGCAAGCTGACAATCATGCTTTACTCATTGCAGAACTGCATAATACTAAGTTGATGTTCCAATCCTGAATTTCTGGAGGAGATTAGTGTATGTCGCTAGCCAAACTCATTTGTATACCACTCCGATCCAGCATTGACAACAAACACATATCAGCAGGATTCAAATCTTCAGAAAAGAAAACCCACACCGAACAAACACAAATGTTCAGAGCTCAGACTGAAACTATCTACTCAGTATGATATCACACGTCCACAACTAAAAACTTCATCAATCTAGATATACACTGTATATATCTTACACGTGCTAGCTAGTAGTGCATGTCTGCAAAGCTTCTAGCACTGGTTGTACCCTTGCACGTAGTCATGGAACACTGAATCCACTCCAGGAGTGGAGCAGCAGGAGCTCCAAGAACCAACGCTGCCGCCGTTCGCCGTCTCATGATGATCGTCCATTGCTCTGAAGAAGCAGTTGTCGTCTATGCCATCTACCGCCACCTCGTCGCCGATGTGGTGGCCGTTCTCCCCGAAGCACTGAATCTGCCGGAGCAACATGTCGATCTCGTCGTCCAGCATACTACTCCCAAACGTCGCGGAGGCAGAGCTCGCTGTCGGCGTCGAGCTAGAGCTCTCCACGCCTACTGCCGTCGCCGTCATGGTCTCACCACCGGTGGTGCTAGTCGAGAGCGGGGGAGTGCAGGTGTCGTCCATGGACTCTGCTTGCACTCCAGCGCCTGCGTAGCCGAAACTGCTTGGCATGTGAGTCCAGAGCCCGGCGGAGTAACCACCAGTGGAGGTAGCAGTAGCACCGGGGGCCAGGGGCGGCTGCCGCGGCAGCATATCTGAGGTCTCACTCGCCGCCGGTGAAGGAGAAGACGACGAGGGAGACTGCAGGCTCGGCCACAGCAGCGCGCCGAGGCTGCTGGTACCGTAGTTGTACAAGGTGAAGGCCGCCGCCGCCGCCGCCGGTGGGTTGTCGAGGCGAGCCTGGTGGTGGCGCCGGTGCAGGCGCATGCTCACCTGCATCCTCTCGAGCGCCGATGAGGAGGCGAAGGAGCTGTGGTGCTGCTGCCAGGTCGTCGGGCTCGTGAGGAGCTGGAGCCGCGCCTCTGCCCTCGGCCGCCGGCTGCCACCGAGCAGTCGGCGCTTGAGCTTGGTGTTCCAGTGGTTCTTGACGTCGTTGTCCGTCCTCCCCGGCAGCTGCGCGGCGATCGTTGCCCACCTGCACCCGAACACCCAAGACATACATGGTATGATCAATCAATGGTTATCAATAATCGATCCCTCGGCATCAGCAAGCTGGGCTGCTGATTATTGATCTACTACTAACTCTTTGAGTTGCAGTGGTTGGAATTTGGAAAAGGTGCTTGATTGAATGCGCTGAATATTAGCTACTAGTACAGTAGTGAACTGTACGCGTATATATGCTGCTCACCTGCTCCCGATGCTGATGTAGAGGCTGCAGATGAGCCTGTCCTCCTCCTCCGTGAAGCCGCCGTGCCTGATGTTGGGCCGGAGGTAGTTGAGCCACCGCAGCCGGCAGCTCTTGCCGCACCTGTTCAGCCCTACAAATTAAACGAGCAAAACCGTTCAGCGTTCATGCACGAGCGATCCATCCAGTTCGCTGCAGACTGCAGCTAATTAATGAATGCTATGCAGATGATATGCAGGTAGCAACTGCTCCTACCGATCTTGTGGGGGAGCTGTATCCAGTTGCCGCCGGCGCCGTGCTCGTCGATGTAGGCCTTGAGCACGGCGTCCTCCTCCGGCGCCCACGGCCCCTTCTTCACCGACGCCTTGTCGCAGCACGGCGCCCTGCCCATCTTCCTCGATCGATCTCTCTTAGCTGCTCGTGCCTCGCGGCCTGCGGTGAATTGAAGTCGATCGATCGGCAGATCGAGCTCTCTCGCGCGCGTGGCGGCCTGGCTTATGAGAAATGACGTTAAGGAAACGAAGGCGGCGCAGCACGCTCTCGCTCTCTCAGGGAGGCGTGGCTGAGCCTTGTGGCCAGGGATGGCTGGAGTTTTATTTATATATAGGAAGGGACCTTGATGTGTAACATTAGTTTTGTTCCTTCTCACAGTACAAAACACAGTACAATCAGCATGACATCTATACTTACTTTTACTTATCTTTTTGTATTGATTATATTAGACTAGAGGAGACGAATATATATATACTAGTTGCTATGCACAGTAGTTTTTTTTTTTAACTGTGGAAATACTACTGCGTGATATTATTATAGGGATCACATGCACGTATATCTACTTAACTTAATATTGTATTAGTTGCTTAAGTATCGGACTCGTTATACGTCGCTTGGAGATTTTAATTTCAAATGATTGGGGGTCCGTATATATATAATACTCCATGTTGTTTTAACGAGCACAATTTCTGCGCCATGCTGTTTCATGTTGCCTTAGTTATTAATTTCTAAAGTTGAGACTAACTATTATCAATGTTAAAACCATGGTTATATTTCATCACTGGAAGTTATTATTTGCATTAGACCAATTTGCTTTTCATGCACCTCAATACTTCAATTTCATAGCATTAATCACGACATGCATGTCGACATCTTCTAAAAGACCATATATGCATAAAAGCCATTTTCTTCTCTTAAAGAATAACCCTGTACTGGCCCCTTATTAATTAGCATGGGTTACTATATGACTGGTCGGCTGATCCATGCAACTTGAACGGCCCTTGACACGCATTTTGTGGTGCTTCTCTAAAGTATTCTCAAGTTGCACACAAATATCTCCAAGAAAAAACATTTATCAAGCAGGTTACGCGCTGTACGTATGACGATTTTGTCCACTAGTCAACCGCGCGCTGCCACAGTGTGGTTCAATGCAGGTTTTTTGTTCAGGCAAGCGAACTGCAAATTCAAGTATAAATTTAAATTAGTGGCCGAGGCCAAGAGGCAATTATGCTGACGAGCAACGACTTATATGATGATATAAGTAATAGAAATGCATTTTTATATAGAGTATAATTGGCCAGTTAATTACTACTAAAAAGGTGGGCTTTCTCTAAGTGTTTTTATATAGTAGTAAAATATTGGACGTCTGTGTTGTACTCGCGTAATTTTTTAAAAAAATTTATATAGCACATGGAAGTCTCACTAGGAGGCATTTAGTAGGAAAAAATTATAATAAATTTTGAACGCTAAAACACTAAGAGAAATCCCATTTCACTAGAAGAAAATTGAAATTCTAGTTGTGAATTATGGGTATTTTTCTTCTCTTCTATTCAGTCAGTTTTTTATTTTTTCTAATACTATTGTTGTTTCTTACTCCCTCCATCCTAAATTAAAGCTTGTTCGACTTTTTTGACCTTAAATTTGATTGCTCCTCTTATTCAAAACAATTTACGTAAATATAGTCAAATTTAAACTATTCTTGAAGAACTTTTATTTGTAAAGCAAGCTATAACAAAAGATATGGCATTTTTCATTTTTTTTAAATAAGACGAGTAGTCAAACTTGGTGATACCAAAATGTCAAACGAACTTTAATTTGGGATGGAGTTAGTACAAATTTTTTCTGGACATTACACCATTAAATCGGTAGACTGGGCTCACTTTTGGATTATACTAATCAGATAAAATAATCTTTATTTGGTAATCTAAACACACTAGATTTTGGGTTGCCAGATTAAAATAATCTAATTAACATATTATTGTAGTCATATAATCCATTTTAAACCTACCAATAGGAGATTGTAGGTGCTCAAAAGGCCCACTCTTATAATCCAGAACATATAATCTAGACTATCTCATTCATAGTTAACAAATTAAATTTTGTGTAACATTTTATAGAGACAGCTACGTCTCATTATCGGCGGGCACATTGTCTACTACTTCATCCATCCTAAATTATAAGATGTTTGACTTTTTTTGACTTCAACTTTTAACCACTCGTCTTATTAAAAAATTACGCAAATATAGTAAAATTTAAATCATTCTTGAAGAACTTCTATTGATAAAACAAGCTTCAACAAAAAAAAATGATATTTTGCATAACTTTTTGAATAAGACGAATGGTAAACTTATAAGTCTAGAAAATATGATCACCTATGTCAAGTCCACTGCAAAGAATCTAACCAGTTAGTAAAGGTAAATTTTGCTATGAAACATCGAAGAAACATGGCATTGACTAGGTCACATCGCAAGTGTCAAAATTTGTTACGTACCATATTATGCCATTTGACGGGCGGCGTGTTGTGGCTACAAGAAGATAGATGGGGCTGGTGGGGCCGGTGTGCTGTGTGGGAGGGTGAGCAGGGGCACCGCTATAGGAAAGAGATGGGGCTATGCGACTTGTGCTGGGAGGAAGAAAGGGGTGTTGTCTAGGAAGAAAGAGAGGGGACACCGTGAGCAAGAAGGAGGGCGCAGCTGGAGGGAGGAGTATTGTTATTCATGCTCGTGAACAGAGTAGACATAATAGTAGGACACACACACTAGTGAGCAGGGCATCGAGGATCCGCCGTGGATATGATGAAGATAGGAGAAGAGAGAGATGAGCACTCAACCGAGAGAGAGGACGAAAACAACGGCAAAAGGCCATTTCCCTCTCTTCCTCTATCTGTAGATTAAAAAATTAATAAAATAATATGTGTGAATTATGATTTTATAATGATACCTAGCAAATTTTAACGGTGTGATCTATAACTCCTATAATTCTAATCCCCACTAACTAATTCTCTGGCTTCTGATTGGTCGATACTTCAAAAGTGATGTCAGCTGACATCATCAAAGGAGTTACCTCCACTGAGGCTTCTTTATTTCCCACTAGCCTTTTCTTTTGAAATAGAAAAAAGTTGTAGCACCTAAATCAAGTATCGTAATTAAAATTCAATTGCACCATCGCAATAAACTCTTCAAAACAAGACCCCATACAGATATATTTTGATAATTTAAACTGTTTCTAAGCAAAAACTCGTTTGTAAGCAAAAACCTAGCAAAACTATATATCACATGGATTACATGTGGTCCTCCGAAACATGCATAATTTTATAAAGGAAAACTCTTAAATTTTGGGAGGGGGATGACCCTGGTATAGTAGAGGTGGGGGGTTTGGGTAGATGAGATTTGGGTGATGGCCAGTTCAAATAATATAGACCATGTATGTCAACAGATATAACCTCCGAGTTGACCTACTACATCCATATATATGTATCTACTAATTCATAGTTTCGACCATCATAAACTCTTTATATTTCTACTTCATACCCGTAGCAACGCGTGGGGCATCCTACTAGTTTTATAATAATCACTCCCTTTTCTCCTTCCAAACACATACAACAGATCGGCCCTAGCTAGTTGTCAAATATTATTATGCTCAATGGCGGCCTACACTATATATATTACAAAGCAAACAAAAAAGTCAGCATGTTCGCACACCAATAACGTATCGACAACAGCAGTATTAAGTTATATATATTGTCAACTCCACATGCATAAAATTGGTTCCTTATCATTGGGAAACAAGATGATCTCCCACGGACAGCTACAGCAAGTTAACAAGCTAAATGTTTTGATTCACGCTTTGATTAGCTATAGGCAACAGTACATGGAGTACACACTGGTTATTTAGATTAACATATATATAGGAACGCACTGGCTATGATTCTTCAGAAAAAAAATGCTGGACACAATAATCTTGGATAGGAAAAAAATATAGAGAGAAAAGGCGACAATTTTTTAAAATAAAGAGTGTCGTATTAGCTGTTGGAACAATATTTTTTTTATCAAAAAATTAGCTTGTCAGCCAGTTTATAGTCCTGCCGAACAGGCATGACCACATTTTATTTCCACCAGTTTCTATATAGTCCTCGTGCCATCGTGCATATTTCTTCTTTCTTTCATACACATTTTATTATGTTAACTTATGCATAAAAGGCAAGGCGATGTGTATATATAGGATATCTGTTTTATCTATTTTCTTTGTTCATTCCATTTCATCCACCATCAGGGCGAATCAAAAACTTGCGAGAAGTGGTGCTCCGCTTCCTCTTCTCCTTCCTCTCCTCTATCCTCTTTCCTCTTTCTCCTTCCTCTTCGTCCATGGCCACAAAATTTAGAAGACCTTCATCTGGAACCGCCACTGCCCCACCATATTATCTCTTCTACGGCTCTAGAGTACACACTCCCCATCTCTCGCGCACTCTCCAATGTAAACACTTCTCATGTTTCTTATTATCTACTACCTCTGTCCACAAAACAATACAAGATGCATTTTTTAGTTAATGTGTCTAAAGTTTGACCAAATATATAAATAAAAATATTAATTATTACGATGCCAGATAACTATAGTATGAAAATATATCTAATGACAATATAATGTTATATATATTTGATATTATAAATATTGATATTTTAATTTATATAGTTAGTTAAAAAGATACCTTAATGTGGTATTGTACTAAAATTGCATTATTTACTAGACAGAGCGGGTAACATCAATGTGTGACACTAATTAAGAATCTTGGTATTTTCTTTAAATGCATGGACTTCAATTAGAAGTATGAGGCCGCGCCGTCCTCGGCCGGACCTCGAGCATGGCCACGATAGCATGTTCTATTTGATCCGTCTCGATATGGTTTCAATGGTTCAGATTATTCTATTTCTATTTTTGGCTTACGCTTTGTCTTTTCATCGTGTCGATCCATCGCTTTCATCAAAATTATACCACTGCACATCTGAACCTTGCTGCCATCATATAGCAACAAATGTTAGCATTGATTTGTCGATCCATCGCTCTCATGAAGACTGTACTACTACACAAGCTTGCTGCCATCCTGCAATCCTAGAGCATGCTTTCATTCTTGTCTTCTTCTCTTGAGACTATAGCTCTTGTATCACCCATGCATTTTTTTCTATTTGTCTTCTTCTTTGAAGAGCATAGCTCATGCATCTTTTCTTTTTGTCCATCTTTCTTACCAGTTTAGTGCATAGATTCAAATTTAGCATTGTTCATAGGTTAAGCTAACTAGCATTATGTGTCCATGTGAACTTAGGAACATAATATTTTTTATAAGAAAGTTAGAATCAAATACACCGTATAGGAACATGACGTCGCATTCGTGATCCTGCACACTTATTTATGCGATGCTTGATTTAGATTCGAATCAAAACTATCTCTGCTTAATTTGACTTACTGCTCTTGTTATGGCCTAATTAATATATTGTTTTCATTACACGGAATATGGAGAAGGGGTGTATTTGTGCTCTTCAATTTCTGTGCATGGATACAGTATGTGTTGTTTGTGCAGTGTCATGTCATGTCGCATTTGTAATTTAGTTTTCTAGGCCATGTCTATTTCTTATTTGTCGTGTTAGTTCCTATGGATGGTGAGCTCTGAGATTCTCCTATTGCCTATATAATCGTGACCTTGCCGCTGCTCAATGGCGCCCCTGATCTTCCTTTGCCTCTTATCCTAAGACACTCATGTAGGGTAGTGAAAGTTGAGCTGAAAAAATTTGGTGCCAGAATATCAAGGGAGATAACAACTTCCATATATTTAATTTAGTGACCACCTCAGGTTAAGTAACATTACAAATTTATATGCATAAAATCTGCTAGTGTTTAAATCGTGTTAGACCTTTCCCTGGAAATTGGTTCAACAAGAAATAAACTATGTCATCTGAGCATGCTTCTTGTCACCTTTAAACTTGAGGTACCTTTATGTATGGAGATGATTTTATACCCTTTGTAGGGGATCCACCAATCATGTTCTATGGAGGAGCGCCTGCTAGCAATACAAGGAAGAGGCTTTGGAGAAAAGACTCCTCTTTTCAGTTAGGTGCGCTCTCTTGTTTTTGCATTATATATTTTCTCATTGTGTATAAGTAGAAAATTTACTATCAATGTCATAGAAATTATTACATCATCTGCTGGAAGGATGATACAAGAGAGGCAGGAGCGTCGAAGATCTATAATAAGAGCAAAGAAAGAAGGTAGTTATTGATATATGCTTATAATCTCAAGATAAACTAGTGTGCTGTGGGATGACCAATTTATGTTTTAATGTTGCATGTAGGGTTACAGTTCCAGTAGTAGAGCAATAAGAGAGCAGGAGGCCAAACGCAAGGTCAAAGAAAGAAGGTAGTTGTTTTCATGTGTACATGTCTATATATTGCAAGTGGAAAATATTAGTGGACGTCTAAAATTTTTGCATATATAGTACAGAAGATTTGTGTGTGATAGTCTGGTAGATAATAAGGGTTTCATATGAATGTACTAGTATGCACTGCTTATATCCTCCTGAATATCTGATTAGAAAATATTTTCTATGTGACAGTAAAACGAAATCGAGCTTTCTAATATAAATGGAACCAATGTCACCCACGCGTAGTGTACAAAAAAAATTAGGGTGTATACACAACACCTTCAATGTTTGATCTAACCTGCATGGTATCGCTCTCCTAGAAGCTAGAGGCATTTGCTTGCTGATACTATGAAAAAGTAGTGAGTGGTTATCTTCTCCAAGGATGCATGTATGCATCAGATATGCATGCTAAAAGAGTAGGCAGTGGTTGCCTTCTCCAAGGATGTATGCACTAGGACCGACTATCAGCATGCATGCAGAAAAGTAGGCAATCACATACTCCATCCGTCCCTATTTATATGTCACCGTGGGATACGTGCCACAAGTTTAATTTGATTTATAAAAAATACGTATAATATTTATATCTCCAAATAATTTTGTTAAAAAACTAGATCTAAAGATCTTTCCGATGATATTAATTATGATACTAATTGATGATATTTATTATTTATTAAAATTACCGGCATTTGCTTCTCGAGAGGCGAAGCGACAAATATTTAGGGACGGGGGAGTAGACATCTATGCTGAGACTAGGAGCCAGTAGGCAATAGCCATCTTTGATAAAAGTATCAGATAGCAGCACTTGTTGCCAATCCTGCAGTCCCTTTTACCTTCAATTGTCACTAATATGTGCTTTGTCTTATCTATGTATGTACACTTGTTGCAGGACCTTACCAAATATGTCATCCTTGGTATATAAATAGGTAGCTAAAATGTTACTTCATCGGTTCCAAATTATAAGTTGTTTTTGACTTTTTTTGGTTTATCTATTTTACTATGTATATAGACACATTATTATATAGATACATAGCAAAATAGATATCCTAAAAAAGTCAAAGCGACTTATAATTTAAAACGGAGAAAGTATAATTTATTGGAGCATTTTAATTTGATCTTTTCCCATGCAGAAACGTGATAGGAAATAAACGACCACAATCTACTTGCAAGGAGTTATTTTCTTCCAAAAAAGAGAAGTAAAGGTTATTTAATTTTATTTGGTATTATTTTTAAATATAAACATGTATGGGACATATATACCAAGAAGATCTTCCACAACATGGTAACGGAAAAAACAATTAGCTTCCATTGAGATATATATTTTCGAGTACCACATACACACAGGTCTCTAAGATTTGATCTATCAAGCAGATCACCCGCAGCGAAGCGCAGGCACAAGTGGCTAGTATAGTATCATTGATGTCATCACTAGCCATCAAAGACAAACACACCTTCATTATATGACTTTTTCAAGGAATAATAAAATAATAATCGCCCTATTCGCTTGTATTATCAGTCGGGCTTATTAGCCATTCGAACAGTATTTTTCTCTCACAACAAACCAGCTGTCTTGTCTTATCAGCTGGCTTAGGTGACCGGCCGAACACCCCGAGTGATTGTTTATGCGGATTAATGAACAGTGTAGAACATTTCCTCATCTGATGTATGGAGAATAATAATAATAATAATAATAATAATAATAATAATAATTTATAAAAAAAACTTGATCTGCAAGGGTCCAGTCACCCTCTGGGTATTATGCTTAAGAAGGTCTTTTCACGTAAACCAAAAAAAAATCCTCAAACGGGAACAGATGAGAGAACTGTAATCTGTGAGATGCCCGGCTCTTAACCATGTGCTTTGGTGTGGGCAGATGAGGGGTTTTTTTTTTTAAGATCAACCTAAAATTCGCTCCCACGAAGAGTAGAACCCAGACTACCTCTAACCAACAGGACTAGAGGCCTGCTCACTTCCCATACTTCAAATAGCAAAAAACATAAATATGAACTTTGAGTTAGAAAAATAGCCATGGATCGGATGCGATAATAAAAACTCTTCTTTTAGCTACTTGTCGATTTCTAGTGGGATTGGCCTGCCAACCACCCATGTATTTGTATTTGTATATATTCATATTCATATGGGTGGCTCATCACTCTGCTCGTACAAAGATTTGCACACTTGTAACTTGAGAAATCCCTCCAAGACTATTTGAGAATATTGTACGACAAATTGCACTACTAAACTCTACTAACCCAAATTTTACTAAATAATAATCTCTCACAAGCATTTTGATAAACAATATATTGATGGGCTATTAACTGACGACAATCAAATACTTGATCGCGATCACGCACTTAAGACCTGCATATAGTTGCATTTCAGTTGGTCCATTCGAAGTTTCTTTCAACACTACACAAGCGCCCGTCATTTGTGAAAGCAGAAACATTCTTGACTCCTAGTAGTAGCAGCCACTTGTGGTGAAAAAGAAAGGTCTACCAATTGCCAAAGCTTTTCAGACCAGATATTACATTAGAGAGCAGAGCCTTTACCAATAGTCGCTGCAGAATGTCGTCCAAGACTACTTCCACGAGAAGTGCAGCGAGTGAGAAAATAAGGTCCAGCGCATAAAGTTCCTGCGGCGTACGGTTCCGTCGTGTTTTGACCGCTGGGAGAAGATGCCACGGAAATGTCGCAAAGCTTGCGCATAGTGGAGCCGGCCATTAGCGACTTTGGCTGCATACCACCACACCATACCATGCACTAGTGGCTTCCTAGCTTTAATTTGATCCTTTCTTGTAAATCTGATGGTTCAGATATCACAGCTATATCCATGTATATTCCACTGAATCGTGGGTTCACACATCACAACCGTAGTTCACACATTACAACGACCGTACTTCTTCGCTGCTTGTACGGGCTGAATATCATTATTGTTAGTCTGTTCTTGTTCCAACATATATGACCTTTGCGTTGACACACACACAAGTACATCGTACAATATTGGTCTCAGAATAAAATGGTTTTGCTCTCTCTAGGTCTAAAATTATTTGCTCAATTCTCAGAACATTTTTAGGTGAATTTTGTTTAATTCATTTTGGCTACGACTTGGAGCAGTTTGCTAAAGAGAATAAAGGTTGCTATGAAATTTTTAAGAATGCCTACGGCCATCTAAACAAATTCTCTCACACAAGCATCTTCAGTTTGAGTTCCACCTTAATATAATTCACCTTCTTGTGTCTTGGTCAAATCAATCAAATTGAAGGTAAATTTTTGCTTTTTTGACAAGATCTTTTGGACAAACATCACCACAGGTTTGAGAAGAAATAACTACAATGTCATTAGATTTGAACATCATTTCATTGGATTTCAAAATTTGGGGATTAAGGTCTTGATCTTTGTTCTAGATGAAAGGACCAAAGGGTCCAAGACGGGAATGAATTGGGCTCTAAAAACTTAATGCAACAAACTTAGCCTATGTAAATCTACATACTCCTTACACAATTAAGGCCAAGAACTAAAAAGAACACACCAAATCAAGCTCTTAGGGCCATCAAGATAAACATGTCCTTAGTCATGACCATAGTAAATCTAGTCCTTAGGCCCTGCTACTAGTACAAAGAGAACTATCTATGCGCAAGGATCTAAGAGGGCTAAGCTCAAGAGGTCTGAGACCAATCTGCTAGTATAGATAACCAAACTAGCTAGTTTTTGAGCATGATCCTTTCTCAGCCACTCAAAAGTAGGGCGTTTTGTGTATAAGGTCCCACAAACCTTGGTGCCAACTTTCCCTTCACTTGGCATCATACCCTTAAATGGTGTAACCTTCAAATACACATAATCTCCAACTTGATATTCCACTTTTCTTCTATGATCATCGGCATATGCCTTGTATGTTTCTTATGTCACTCTTAAGCTTATACAAATCTGATCAACCTTTTCTTCGGATTCTTGGACTAGTTTTGAGCCATACAAACGTTGCTCTCTAGCTTCCGACCAATTCAAAGGTGTTCTACAATCTTAGCCATAGAGTGCTTCATGTGGACTCGTATTATGCTCACTTGATGACTATTGTTATAGGCGAACTCTCAGCAAATGGCAAACAAGTATCCCAACTACCGCTATACATAATAGCACAAGGTCTGAGCATATCCTCTAAGATTTGATTAACCCTCTCGGTTTGACCTCTGGTTTGAGGATGATAAGCTGTAATAAATAGTAGTATTGTCCCCATAGCTTCATGCAAAGCTTCCCAAAAATCTAGTTGTAAATTGTAGTCCTCTATATGATACAATAATCTTCAGAACACCATGCAAACAAACTATCCTAGTGAGATAAATTTCTGCATACTCTAAAACTGAGTGACCGGTATAAAATGAGCTGACCTTGTGAGTCAGTCTACTATTACTCAAATAGAATCATATCTGCTCGATGTCCTTGGCAAACTGGTAATTAAATCCATTGAGATCTCCTATTTTCGAGCTAGAATCGGCAGTGGTTAGAAAGTGCCAATCGGCCTGAGATGCTCGATGTACAAAACAAGTGTCACATTCCGCTACAAATCTGGCTATGTCTTGCTTTAGGCCCTCCCACCAAATTCTTTTTCACACCCTGTTACATCTTGTTGCTTTCGGGGTGAATAGAGAATAAAGGTTCATGTGCTTCACTCAAAATTTGCTTCTTCGATTTTTCTCGATTGGGTACAACCAACCTCTTCCAAACCATAAGGTTTTGTATTGATCTAAGTGAAAGCCCTTTATACCTTGGATCTTCCAACTTTTCTTTGATTGTAGAATGTATGGTCTTCATCTAAATGTTCTCCTTCCTTTATGTCTCTCAACAAGTGACAAATCACTTGAGTTACACTCATCCTTTGCTTATCCCAACATAAGGAATCCTTGTTTCTCTCTACTTGGAGACAATAGCAATTTGTCTTCTGAGTAAGAGCATTGGCAACTACATTGGCCTTTGGTATTGGATATTCAAGTCATAGTCCTTAACTAACTGTAGCCATCTCCGTTGCCTCACGAATGAGTGAAGAAATATATTAAACTTTTATGATTAGTAAAGATATTGCATGGTTGCCCAATAGCCTCCATATCTTTAAAGCATAGACAACAACTACCAATTCAAGATCATGAGTGGGGTAAGTAACTTCATTTAGCTTCAGCTGTCTTGATGCATAAGCAATGACATGCGCATCTTGCATCAACACACAACCCAAACCAATATTTGACGCATCACAATATATAGATGTTGGATTGCTTGGTAGTGTCAGGCTGAACGAACTCCATGTGCACCAGATTTCAGCATAGGATAGGAGCACCAGACGTCACACTGAACATGCCCACTGCTCAATTCTCAGTGTGGCATTCTTTCGCATTTTGAGCATAACTTTTTTTGCTCTAAACTTTGATTTTGATGATCGTGAACTTTTTAGAAAGCTAATGAAAAGATCTACAACTTTGAACTGATATCATATCAATTTAAGCTAATCCAAAATTATGAGACAATATTCCAATTTATCCACCTCTTTTCTCTGGGCTTCAGTGACTTTAGTTGTCTTTTTGTCCAAGCTTCTACTTCTTGCTGTCTTAGATTTCTAGCATGTCTTGTAGGTTTTCAATATGGCTTCTAATGTACTAGTATTGCTTAGATGTTGATCATTTGGACTGCCACTTTGCTTAAGTCCAATTCTACCTTGCATCCAATTGAACTATACCATATATACGAGCAAAAACATTAGTCTTGTTCATCAAATACTAAAATCTAAACTTAATAGCCCATAGGGTCCATTTTACTTACAACGCCTAATGGTCTTGTTTTATAGGCAAAAAACAAGTTACTTTCTTTATGCATGGTATCTTCAAAGGAACATATATATGGTGTGTCATTGGCATTGCTGCAGCTTAAAATTGCAAGGGAGACCATCGTTTAATGAGTAAACGACCTTTAAAAGTCGTTGTTCTAGACATTTTACCAGAAAAATGGATGGAAAACAACAATTGAATTTGCATTGTTTATGATTTTTCTTCTGTGTTCTCAGTTCGCTTAGAGTTTGATCAGCCGATGAGCAGAAAATAAATCCAGTAAGAACTTGACCTTGCGCGGTCGTATTAGAAGCTAAAAAAAATCGTATGATTAGCTGCATGTCCTATTTAGAGCAACTTCTACCGTTACTTTTCAAATAATAGAGGTACAAAAGCTAGCTAGCTATGTGAAACACACTGCCTCCGCCTTCCAGTCAAAGCAAAAACCACACTCAACAGTCAGAAGCCAAAACAGCTCGACCATGCTGCTTCTAAGAAAAGCTGCTTTTGGAGAAGAAAAGTGAAACAAAAAATCCACCGAGGCAGTCAGACAACTAGTAGCTCTACATGCACAGAGCAGCCGACGTACATATGCCCCGGCCATGTGAGCGCGACAATTCGTTCAAGCTGCTCCGCTTTTATAATGAGAAGACCGGACAAGATCACTATCACTTTCTTCAAACAAGACGACGAACCCTGCGGATGCTGATCCGGGTACCGTGACTAATCTGTCACCTTTAACTAGTGCTGCAAATTTATAATCGCTGTCATCGATCGACAACTTAACTTTCAATTCGTAATAACAAAATTCAAGTCAACATGGGCAAATGTAGCTTTCGTTTCTTTTCGTATGGTGAGTTAACAATCCCTAGCTAGCTGCTAATACACTAGCCCATTAACCTATGCAGCTATGTTAAAGTCTTTACTCCTTCTGTCCTACAATATAGGCAGTGGTGGACTCAGAGGCAGGACTGCCGTGCTGCAACCCTGATCCTTGGCTACAAAATTCTGGAAAAGATTTTGGCTACAAAACTTTTTATTACAATTTACAACCCTGGTCCTTCTGTTCATCTTTAACACAATGCGTATAGTATACTTAAAACGTTTTTTGGGTTGTGATGAACTTATATTTATCCGCAACAAATTAGCTAGCTAACGGGTGATTTCATACCCATACCCTCATACCTCATACCCATACCCTCATACCCTGCATCAGTCGGGTATGAAGCCCATAGGTATTGGCACCCACAAGTTAGATATCACTAGATTAGATGGAATCCTTTATATTTTAAACACTAATGGGTGAAGCGACACACACGCACACACTCATATCCCTACACCCTAGGTAGAATCTTGTATATGTAACCACACTCACACAAGTCGACGGGGACAATACTCGTGTAGTGTAATCCTTTTCTATACAAAGTAGTGTTACAATTATAATATGCAAAAGAGATATGTTATTATCTAAACTAACAATTTATATATTCATTGTCATTGAGTATTAATAATTACAATGCACAGCTAATATTATTAGCATGTGACTTAAGGAAACATTAGTTTTTCATGATTTCTAAATTGTCGAGACATACATATTTTTTATATCTCATATATGAACCCCATGTATACTCATTGGAAATAGTGAAACACACCAATATGTTCATTTAGAATTATTTTCCATATGTTTGCATTAATCACCTTGTTCGCTTGGCTGAAATGGCTGGATTTTTGTGGGAGAAATATATTGTTGGGTTGCTGATAAGTCCAAGCGAACAGATAGAATAGTGGTAGAAGGGGGTACTTTAGAATATTAGGGGTACTTTTTATAATAGTAAAATAGTGGTACTTTATAGTGTTTTTTATAATAGAAAACATGGGTATTCAGGTGTAGAAATAATGGTCTATTTTCGTTTTCTAGTAATGGCAGGAGTGGGTAATTGGGATACAATTTATGGTTACTTTAGATGATCTTGTAGAGTAACAAAGGTCGATAATTTAGATGCGAATTGAGATAGTTATTTTAGATTTCTCTTAAATAAACGAAATATGTTTGTTGTGAGAATTTCTAGAGTTTATATCCCTTTTATCTATCACGTCTTGTGAGGATTAATTCGGAGGTCAGTAATAATCAAAAGATTGAAATAAAAACAAAATGTACCAAGATGGAGTTGATGGGAGCCTTGCCGACCTACGCATCACAAGTGGCTAGATGGATCTTCACACCAATTTTGCCGAACCAGCTCATGAAGAAACACCCGCGAGCGAGAAGTGAGAACACCCTGCATTTCCGGGCACTTTCCTGGATACCCACACACCATCCAGCCGGCACAAAAGAGGCTCGCATTGACCTGGTTTGTGCTGGAAATGAGAGAGAAGAAAAGACAGGCAGATAGGCGACACCTGAAAGGCAGGATCGTCGCCACCTTTTTCCAGAAAGAATGTGACACCGGAATGATCCGTCGCGTTTAAATTTTCACTCGATCAAAAGCGATCATCAAAGTGGTGGACGACTTGGTTAAGGGATGCTTCTGAGCCTTTTCTCCTTGTCTTCGCCTGCCCTAGCGTTTGGATTCAGGAATCCCATGGCGCTTTGGCACTGGGATTGGCCATCAGCATGGTGTGTCATGCGTAATCTTGTCAATAATGGCAGCAGAAAAGTATTGTCATTGTGCTGTTAGGATAGGCTCGAAATAATCTATCTTTTACTTCCTTTCTGGTCGTTGTGAACTCTTAAAACCGAAGGTACTAGCTGCTGCCTGCCTGAACCATGTAGAGACTACACCCCTGCTGACCTTTTTCTGCACGCCTCATGCATGGATGAGTCCATTTCATATTGTCATGTCAAATACAGTAACTCTTACTGGTCCGAGTTGAGAAGATGGCGAATGGGAATTCAAAAGATTAGTAGTGAATATACATATATAGCAAAAGTCAAAAAGCTCTTGGTTCTAATTTCTTGTTACCGGTGGAACGATTTGACCTGAGGATGAGTAATGTCCTTGCAAAAGCTTAATTATTGTTGCATGTATATATACATAAGGGGAGAAATTGACTGTCTTCTCTTGTACATAAAAATGACAAATAAATATATATACACTCTCTCATAAGTAGGCGAGCTGGCTGGAACTTTGCTCCATTATCTAAAAAATATAAGTGGGCGGGCTATACTCGTAGCAGGCTAGCAGCTGGCTGCTATATATGCTTTACACTAAACATGCAGAATAATAGATGAAAAAAATGAAAGCGACCGAGTGAACAATTTGAGATATCATAGGCCACTTATATTTTTGGACTTCAGAGTTTATCCACTTGGCCTACGATATCATGTTCTGTCGAACTATAGAAGTCACTTGTTACTGCTTATTTTTATTCATCTCACGAATCACAACATGAAAATCACTTAGCCCAAGTTCCTATAGGTGGTTAACAATGATGATTCACTCATCTGGATGTGACAGACGAGGTTAAACCAAGTGAACTTGGCCCAAGTTCCTTTTTGTCCTGTTCGCGAAATCAACTTGACCTACGTAGTACTGATACAGTTAACCAATGGTACGGTAAATTCTACAAGGATATTCGAAGGGGCAACTTTTCGTCTGCACCCATTCAATGATTTCCACTTTCATACTAGAGAACAGTTATTGTCTGGATTGTTAAACCATATCATTGCGCCGGCCATGATTTTGTTAATCTTCTGAATCGTCAGCAGAAAATGTTTGTGAACCTGTGATGAAGTCAACGCTTCCTCTTCTTTCTTTTTTTTTTCTTCACTTTATATGCAAGTGAAAACACTGAGATAGACCTTAGAAACTTGTGATTATAAATATCTATGTCGATGACCGTGCAAATAGAAATTGGAGAGTGACAAGACTGTGCCAGATTTTAAATCCCTGATGGTGGGTTGGTGGCCTAAATATGATACTAGAGCTAGTCCCTTTCAGAAATCCCAAGCTGCATTGAAAAGATGAAATGCGTCAAGTTTTATTTATTCATTTTTTAAAAAATGTAAGGAGAAATTTGGTTCACGTTGAAGAATTAACAAAGCGAAAATCAATCGTGGAGCATGGTACATCAGTACGGCTGATGAGATATAGTATATAGCATGAGGCGACTTTTTCGTGTCTGTGTTAGATTTCGTGTTTTTTTTTTTTGTTTGCGATAGTATAAGATTTCTAGTGTTGTGCTATAGACGAAGCAAGGACACAATTAATCAGCTGGTCATGTGAAAGTACACACTAATCAGTTTGTCAATGATGGAGGAATAAGGGAACTAGAGAAACGTCCAGAGATGTTCTCCTAGGGCCAGAGGTAATTTGACAATTCGCCGCCCAGGGAAGGGGAGGGATCTTTGCTACAGTAGTTTTTGCTCACAAAATACTCCCCTTACAATTATATGTAGAAAATAGATTTTTGTTTCAAGCATTTCATGATGTTTGCCCAATCCTTGGGTCCTGTGGGGTTACAAAGTGACTGACAGTTTGTATGAGTGCACGGGCAAACGACCTGTGTTCCGGCAGTTTCGATACTGGATTAGATTAGATGAACTATCTAATATCCGGATCATCTCATTGGCAATGGTAATAGAGAAATACTAATACTAATCATATTAGCAGTACTCTAATGGTCGATAATAATAGATACATACCGAAAAGAAATGGGGATACACTTGGGAATTTATGGTAGTCTACCGTTACATCGCACTGATCGGGCAAGAATACCAACCCATTCGTTTCACATCATCCCTGTACCACTTGAACACTTTGGTACAGGTTAGGCCCAGTCCAATCTATTCCTCTCTTGCGGAAGGAGCCATTCCTGCTGAAGGGCTGTCTGCAAAGTACTCCGCGTGTTTCAAGTTCACCCCATGCTGCAGAGAGAAGTCTCTTGTGAGTACCAGGGTATATATAAGATAACAAATTGAGCAAAAGCGACCATGGCCAGTAGTTACTATGAAACGAAAAGAATATGACACAACGGACAGGATAAAGATTTTATGAAATAGGATTACATAGCAGTTGCTCTATTCTTCCAACAATGATGCCACGAGATGCTATTAAGTATCAAGAGAATCAAGGAATCTGATGGAATACTGGAACATCAAATTGAAGGTGCAGTACTACAGAAGCACACATTCAAAAAAAGAAAAAAATCAGGATTTTTAAACCAAATCTAATTTCTAGAAGGATGTCTGGATGGTGGACGCTGAAGAATCTCTCTAACATTATGAACTTTGTATATGATATAGAGCACAAAAACAATGCCTCTCTGTATGAAAATCCTGATTTTTTGAAGGTGTGCTTCTGTAGTGTGCAGATCCCACTTTTCTTTCTTACTACAGTAAGGTTGACAGTTATGGTTAATCAGTACAGGCAAAGAAAATCATGCTAGTCTGATCTCCATATGGCCTTGTATATTTAGGCCCATGCACAATATCAATAACAGAAGATGGTGTGTACCTCTCTTGCAAAAGGATTACAGGTCATATGGGCACTGCCGCTGGGTTGCTGGAGTTGATTGTATCTAGTCTAAAGGAACTTAATCAGATCTCCAACTGTGCAGGACATGATATTTTCTTAAATATCTATCCTGCATTGTTAAGTTTTTGTTCGTGTGCTTTGTTCTTAACAGCCGCTAACAGTTGGTTGGTTTTCTTTATGAATTTTTGGAAATTTGTGAGGAGCAAGAGCATATCAAACTGGATCTACATAACTGTTTAAGTTTGAGAAAACAGTGGGGAGATTCGATTTCAAGTCCTGACAAAACAGATCAATGCAGTGTCTAAACCAAATAATGCTCTCATTACCGATTTTTTTTCTTTCAAGAATATACAGAAGATCTGCCCAACTGGTTGGAACGCAGAAGATAGTAAATGGTAAGCTGCTGCCAACAAAAGTAGAAGTGCAAACTGCAGAATTAAATAGAAACATGGTTACCTCACGCAAAAGCTTTTAGAAAGATCATCCATGGTTAGTACAAGACGTCTATCCTGAAAATAACATTTTTTAAGAAAAATGTGATAAGTAAGCAGTAGGGATACTAAACAAGATTTAATGCTAGGAAATGAAAAGTTCAACTAGTGAGTAAACACACCTTAGGCTGTTTGCTCTTATTGTCTTTGATAGGTGCTGCTACCCTGGCCTTGCAGTGCCTAGTTCAAGGGAAAGAATGATGTAATAGCAAAATTAGTGCACACAACTACAGTGTGTATAATGCATATTGCTAAGAAAATCTTTAAATAGTTTTTATATAGTGACAAGTAGAGTTTGTCATACACTGACAGAAAAAACCCACAAAATAAGACCCCTAGCAAATTTTCGCAATATAAATGGAAAGAGCCCGCCTTCCCCTCACAATGAATCTGTTTTTCCACGGGATTAGTAAATCACAATGCCTTTCAGGGTTATTAACACGCCCCCTCCCTCGTAAATCATCAGTTTGTCACCTCTTCTACTCATTTAGAAGTTCCTACAGCTCAGTTGCTATATTGCTGCCTGCAGAATGGGCAATTCAGGTTGTGTCAAACTAGGTGCCTCTGAGCTTCACCACCAGGTGCTAGCCTGCTGCCACTACAACTGCAAATTGCACCTTGTGCACATGATGTGATGCATGATTCTATCATGATGATTGATCAGCCATCCTTTAGGTATTCATCCCATTGGTAACTCATGAAGTCATGATGATGCTACCAAAAAAATTTAAATTGACATATTTTCTAATTTCAGTGTGCTTTAGTTATTCATCACTTCATTAGCAAGGCCACATAAAGAATGACTCCATTGGTGATATAATTACAGAATCTTCAGAAAATTAGGCATACACTTTGTAAATGTATCTTGTATGTTACAAAAAAAAAAAAAAAAAAAAAAAAAAAAAAAAAAAAAAAATTGAAGAATACAATTTGCATGTTGCACTGTTACCCCCCTTTGGATTTACATTTAAGAAATCAAACCTCAGCTGGTATATAACATGTTTATTAAAGTAATTTGACTATGCAAAAATAGGGAGGAATTATTAATATTTTTTAATTTTGCCCGTTTTATGTTATAACACGAAACTTTAAGGAGTCACACTGAATTAAATGCCATTATACACTATTTGTAGCTTTAGGACTTGGCAACCTGCACCTTGCACGAGACAACTTAACTTTCAAATGAGGATAGGTCTCAAAAATTGAGTAGTATAGGCACATCCAGTATGTATCAGAACGTAATCCTTTAACAAGAATGAATTCCTTTAAAATAAGAACCTTGGGAGGGAGTCAGTGGTTGCAGAGGGCTCCATGGAACCCTTGGCTAGTATAGAAAATTCCAAGAGATATCATACTATACATTTAGAAAATGAAGAATGGGGTATATTCTTTTCCACCAAGAAATATAAGGACTAATCTATCACTATGGTGGCATGTTAAGTTTGCGAGAACAGCAGAGAGCAAACAGTGTTTCAGCAAGTGGGAAGGTTATTGGGTTACAACCAACATAAATGCAAGTGAGTGATAACTAGGAGCATAAGTGCATAACATATTCTGAATACAACAGTAGAAACATGAGATGTTGTAACAGTAGGAACTTTGGATGCATGGTTCCTAAGGCAGTAAGGTGAGATCTTGGCGTGGGCCGACCCCCTTCCTATCGTTGAGGCATTTGAATCATTAGGCAAGGCGATGCCATACCAATCTAACAAACTGCAAAACAGTAGGGGGGGGGGGGTGGGGGTGGTCAACAAAAAGGGAGAGGAGTATGAAGGTGGCTGGCCCAGCCCAAGTATCCCTCCCTGGTGTGACCTACATCTGTCCCTCATAACTTTTTTAATTTTTTACAAAATGTCAATACGGGGATATGATTTAATATTTTTTAAAATTAAACAATATGGCATATAAAATATGTAATAAGGTATATAATAGAGAATAAAGAGGTAAATACAAGCACTGATGGTCCACAATGACTATTGCCAGCCAGCCCACTAACTCATTAGAGCCCCATTTACCCAACACCAACAGCCCATGAAGCAACACCCTCCCCTCTCCGCTCAATCCCTAATCCACTGATTCCTCACTGGGTGCCATTTGATCAGTCCTTCCCGATGCTACTGCGTTGGAGCAACAATGAGCCCCGGCTGCCCCAAGAGCACGCCTCCCAGATTGAAGGCCGATGCCAACCCTTTTGAAATCGAGCTCTACTCATATGCAGATTGTCTACTGGTGCTGCCCCCTTCAGATCAAGCTATACAGTTGACAGGTGAAGAGCTGCAATGACCACTGGTGCCAGAGGCAATGGGGATGAGAGTGGTGAGGGCAGTTGCAGGTGAAGTCTTGCCTGGTTCTCTTCATGCTTCCTTTCTTCAGTCTCCCCCTCCCTTCCCGGTATCAATGGCTCCAGTGCCCATATATATGGACATACGGTCACCCCCATGTATCCATGGAACATAGCTCCCTCTCCCTCCCTCTCCAAATGTGCCACCACTGTCACTGCCACTGCCTGAAACTTCTCCTTCCACCCGCTTCTTTTCCCTGTCCTCAGTGATCTATGCTCTCAGACCGACCACTGCTACCGTCCCCTTCCAGATTGACTGTGCCAACCACCGATGCTGGAGCCAGCAGGGAGGGCACCAGCTTGGGTTCTCACAAGTACATGTGATTAGAGAGGGATTTTGACTGAAGCTAATAAACTTGCTGAACCAAACAAAAACATGGAATTACACAGAAGATTTGCATTCACATGGAAGGAAAGAACTATACTGCTTCATTCTTGAATATGCTATCACTGATATTAAGGGAATCCTTTTACTTAGTAATAAAGAGACTATGAATTTACTCACTGAAGAGAATCGCTAGCAATGTCTGATAGGAACTTCTGGGTGGCTACAGCAACCAGTCTCGTTCTGTAAAACACGAAATCAGATTATGTGTGCAAGAAATCAAGCAGTATGTGTTTTTTAACTTTAACCCATAGAACTGATCAGATCTCAGCTTACTAATATCCATCAGGGAGAGAGATTGGAAGGAGGAAGGGCACTCACAGGCGAAGGTCGGGGCAGTGGAACCCACTGCGGCCGAGGTAGTGCTCAACCAGCTCGTCGGGAATCTTCCGCACCACCGAACCAAGCATCAGGGCTAAGCCGCTGACAGAAAAGCAGAGAAAGCGAGAGGGAAGCGGCAGCACCATACCGTGGGGGTGTAGTCCATGAGGGATGAGAGGAACTCGGTGAGCGCAGCCTCGTCGTCGTGCCGCCCGTCCCCCGCTCCACCCACTCCCGGACCCATGCCCCCGCCAGGGCCTCCTGCGCCGCCGCCACTGCTGCTGCTCATCATCCTGGACCTCACGTCCTGCCGCCTCACTGCCCCCACAGCACGAGCACCTCGAAGGGTAAGAATCGCGAAGATCGCTAATAAGAAGGGGACGAGCGGCGCTCACCGTGGAGAACGCCCGCCGGCGGCGACCTGGAAGCTGCGATAGGTGTCACCGACGACGACGACGAAGGCGACAGCAGCTTCGCGGCTTGCAACTGGACCCACTTGTAATCGAGATCTCCTTGTAATAAGAGGTGGGAGCCCGAATAAACCGCGAGGGGAGGGGCGGCGCCGACAAGGACGGAGGCGGGTGCTTGCGTCGGCCGCCTTGCGTGCCGGTGACGCGGGGCGAAGCTCCGTGAGGCGGGGAGCGATGGCGAGGCGGGGGTCGGGGTCGGGGGCGGCGTCCCTTAGCTGACGCACGTGCTTGCGAGGTCATGGACGAACAAGACGCGGAGGCCCATGGGGGCCATGGCGAGCTTCTTCGTACACACAGTATCGTGGGCTTTTAGATGGGCCACTCGAGTGGCTGCCGTGAGGGACACCAGCTCCAGCAAGGCAGTGCTGGTAGAAGGGACTCGAGTGTCTAAGGCGCTAAAAAGTAAGGAGAGTTTGCTGGATCGGTGAAGGAGACGAGTTTTACATAGCGGCCATGCGAGCTGTAAAACTCATTTCCTCCGCCGATTCGGCAAACCTCTCTTTACTCTTTATTGTAGCGTCTGGGACACTCGAGAGGTCCTCGTTCGACTAGCACTACCGTGCTGGAGCTAGTGTCTCTCACGGCAGCCACTCGACTGGACCATCTAAAAGCCTCCTCTAGCGCCTTTGCCGGTGTTGGATGAGGAGGAGATTTGATGAATAAGTGGAGGATCAGTAGGTTAGGTTTTTCTAGTGGAATCAGTGCATCGAGTTCTCTGTGGCGGCATGTTCTTCGTTGGTCCTCTATAGAGGTGGGTTTCGGCTTCAAGTTGCTACTTGAGCGTCGGTATTGACAACGGTAGTGGCTTCGGGCTCCGGCGATGAAGAATAAGGTTCTCTAGCTCTTTCTCCACCGCGCTGGTGACTATGTTTACCAACATGAAGAGAATTTGGGTTGGGCATCAGTCTCACCCACTTTTAGGATAACTAACGAGTTGGGGGTTTCTATCAGTCTTTGAGACATCAGATTACTTGTTGTCCGGTGATACGATGTTAATGGCTATCGTATTTGAGCAGATCGTTCAACGTTTATAGTGCATCTCATAACTGATATGCTACTTAAGACGGTAAAAAAACCTATTTCTTCGTTAAAGAAGAGGCCGATTTTAAGCTTTGTGCTCCTGGTCGATGATGAAGAAAAATCGAGAGGAGTTTACAAGGATTATGTTGTATCTTCTTTTCTTTCCAAGGTGTCCTCATACAAAATGGGCTGTAATCATCAAAATTTATAAATGAAATATAAATCCTTTTTTTAAGGAGGGGGATAAAGCGCGACCGGTCGCGGTAAATAGCGAGCGCGCGACCCTCCACCCGCAACTCCACCCGCAACGCTGCCATCCCACTCCCTGTCGAAGTCCGGGTTGTCTCCCGTCGAAGTCCGGGCTGTCTCCCACCGGCCCGCACCTGCATGTACGCTAGCATCTTTTGAAGCCGGGCGTAACTAGACAAAAATTAAATCATTTTCTTTTTAATTGCTATAACTTTTGAATAGTGTATCCGTTTTTAATTTTATTTTGCACAGTTACATTCTAATTACCGAGACAAATAAAATTAGACCTCACTTGCATATATTTTAAAAAAATTATTTTAGTAGCATTTTATGTATAAATATATGCTAAGAGATTCATTAAAAAGAGTAACTATATAATACTAAAGTTGCTACTTGAAAAGTATACTTAAATTTTTGCCACATCATCATTATCATGGGAATATAATAATTTTATTATGTATTATTTAAATAAAGGTATTAATAGTATCTAAATAAAGGTACTAACCCCCTAAAGAGACTAACTAACCACGACAAGACAATGAAAACTCCAATATGGAGGGAAAAATTATTGAAATAAATATTGACTAAGCTGCCAATTTGGGAGAGCAAGTTGTTATAAAACACATTACAAAACTTAGGGAAATATGATTTGCTACCACTGGAGGCTTTTATTAAAAAAAAAAAATGAGGATGGCGTATAAAATAAGATAATCTATAACCTGAAGCAAATTATTAGAATAAACATTGCATAAGGTGCCACCTTGAGAAGCAAGTTATTATAAAACCCACCATATAATCCGAAAAACCATGACTAGCTAAAAAAATGGAGGGACATTATTAAAAGGACAAGAGTGGCAATCTCAAAATAAATAAATTATTGAAAGAAAGCATTACATAACATGCCAACATAAAGAACAAGTTATTATACAACTAATACTTAGGATTTACGAATGTATTCAAACCTAAAAGGATGATTGAGAACCAAAAAAAAAAACAATGGCGTTGTCTAGGGCGGCGACTAGACATCTAGGGTACCCAAAGCTTGTCTTAGAAAACAGTGGCGCCTTGTCACCTAGGCGCCTGTCTAGGCATACAAGTGAGTGTACCTAGCACTCGCTTGCACGCCTAACCGCCTTTAAAACACTGCTAGCAACTTATGTGTCCCATGGCTACCCTTTTTTGTAACAACTTATACATTGTAGGTGCAGTAACTAATATGCAATATTTAGAAAAACATTCGAACTTAAAAGGGTGATTGAAATCTGAAACTAATATTTTTAAAAAATTAAAACCTAAAACTTAAAACTAAAAAAAAAAAAAATAAAATTGAAAACTGAAATTATAAAATGAAAATAAAAGCTATAACATAGAACTAAAACTAGAATTAAGAACCAGAGAATTAAATTGAAATTGACAATTTTAGTTCAAGAAAACTAAACTAGACACTACAAGCTCAGGGACCTATGTGTGGCAAGTTTCATTACGAACAACGTAGCAAGTTATATTTGGAGCAAGTGGCAACATGTTGTGAATGACAAATTCTAAATTATGACTTACAAACATATGAAAATTTAAACTGAAACTAAAAGAAAATATCAAACAAGATAATCTGCAACCTAAGAGGCAAAAAAAAAAAATAAACATTACATAAGCTACCAGCTGGGTAAATTATTAAAATGACAACATAGCTGATTGACTTGTTTTATAAATTGAAATTTAAAAATAAAATTACTAACTGAAATTAGAATTTGAAATTTAAAAATAAAATTGAAACCTAAAATTTAAAAATAAGATAACTGAAATTTCAAACTAAAATTGCATATCTAAAATTTAAAAATAATCACAAACAAAAAGTGAAAAGAAACTCAAAACTCATTTGACCAAAACTAAAAGAATAATTGAAACAAGAAATGAAATAAAACTCAATACTCAATAAACTAATTTGTTTCAATGTTTATTTTTGGTTTTTATTTAATAAGTTATGAGTTTCATTATTTCATTCTTTCCCTTTCAGTTTTGAAAATGTCTACCTACATTGTACATATTAGTGTCAAGATATCATGAACAAGTGGCAAGTTATAGTTTGAGCAAGTGGCAAATTATATTGTGAGCAAGTGGCAAGTTATATTTTGAGCAAGTGGCAAGTTATATTTTGAGCAAGTGACAAGTTATATTTTGAGCAAGTAGCAAGTTATATTTTGAGTAAGTGGCGATATATCATGAAATGGAAAAATATGATAATTATTACGAATCTGAAAACTAAAGTAGCCATAATGAAAACTGTAATTTACAGCAGTTCGAACAATGGACAGGGTTCAGATTGGTCTGGTGATTGACTCAATACTGTTGCCTTTAGAATTGGACAAAGCTGTAACATCCTTACTCAGTTTTATGTAATGTAATATATACATTGATAAGAGTAGAAGAAAACAATTACAAAACTGAATTACCTAGATTGCACACACACACACACACAAGTACATTGCTGACAGAAAATAATCTCTGCAATTCACTAATCAGAAGACGGAGATTACTTATTCTTCAGGTTGAAACCACAAGAAGTTACCTGACAAAATCAGATGTGCGCCAAAAACATATATACTGCACAACCTTATACAGAGATCCAGAAAAACTCAACCTTCAAAACTCAAATGCTGAGAACCTGACAGCCGACAAGTACACTAGCATGCGTGGTAGCATCCTTCTCCACTATGATGTCCGCACACATACACGTATATTATTACTCTTGGGCTATCATCATCAAGACTCGAGAATCTGATGGGCACAAGGCGAGGGCGTCGTGCTGCTGCGGCTAATGGAGAACGAGCACAACCGCCATACGGCCAGGAGTTGGGCCGGCGAAGATCTCGTCGGCGGGGTTGACGTCGGCTCAGTTGCAGCTTGTCCGGGATGTTTATGCTCAGTTTCTTGCTCACGCTGATGGACAGTCGCCGCTTCGACGCAACGCCACCGGGTCGATGGCGCAGCGTCGCCAGCTCCGGCGACTGCCCCTAGCTCCCCACCTCGGTGCTAGCGTCCTGGCTGCCACCGCCGCCGCCGCCAGTGACGGAGCCCGTACCGGCTGCCTGGTCCGATGCAGCCGGGTCCACATTCGGTGCCCGACTGCGCTACCGAAACGAAGGAAAGCATGACGATTTAGGGCCCGTTCCGCTGGCTGGAGAAGGTGTTGCTGCGGCTGGAGCTGGCAGATTTCCCACCCACGGAATACTGTAGCAATAGACCAGCTCCAGCCAGCCGAACAGGCCGGAGCGGAGTCGCGCGCTGAGCGCTTAGCGCGACAGGTCGCTAGATAGAGTTTCCGTTTTTTTAAAAAAGAAACTCCTGGTGAGTTTTGTGAGCATGCCGTTGGGGATCGTTACGGACGGCGCAGATGCAGTGACTACAGAGAGCCATCGTCGAGCCCGGCTGCAGAGGATCTTGTTCCCAACTACTATATCCACTCGCGCCGCGGTCTCGTGCTCGCGTCTCGCGAAACGCAAACGTTCGGCGGCAGTGGCAGTGGCAGCGGCCAGCGGCGAGAGAAGAGATGATGCTGATAAGGCCGCCGCGGTTTCTCTCCCAATCGCCCACGCCAGGGCGGCGCGAGCCCCGCCTCCGCCGGCCTCTCGATGCGTCCAGAATCTTTTCCTCCCTCGTCGTCCCCCGGTCGCCGTTCCCGCCCGCGCCCCCGGCTCGCCTCTCCGTCCACCGACCTCCGCCGCCTCACCGCCCGCATCGTCGACCTCACCCGTCGCAGGCAGCTCGCCCAGGTTTGCCTCGCGTGCGCTCTTTTTCCCCGTCTACTCCTCCGGCGGTCGGATTGTTCTATTTTGTTCCCCTATTGCTTAGTGCTGACTGGGCGTGCGGCGCAGATAATGGAGGAGGTGGAAGCAGCGCGGCGTCGTGTGCGTGGGGACGGGTCGCTCAACACCATCGTCATGAACGCGGTTCTGGAGGCCTGCGTGCGCTGCGGCGACGTCGACCGCGCGCTCCGGCTCTTCGAGGAAATGCGAGGGCCCAAGGGGTGCGGCGTCGACGGTGTCTCCTACGGCATCCTGCTGAAGGTGTGCGCTTTCTGTTAATGCACGCACGCATGCACAAAAGGTCATTTGGTCTGTTCTAAGTCGTTGCGAGTAAGTGGAAGAAAACTGAAGAAGAACATTGTGATTCCATCAACATAAACCTATCCTGAAAATGTATGATAACGATGCATATCCACGGAGCCAACGGAGAAGGTATTGATATAGGGGAAACGACATGCATACTTAATTCTTTTACTCATCGTTCACAAATTGTTTGCTGA
This sequence comes from Chrysopogon serrulatus, assembly GCA_015844335.1. Lineage (NCBI taxonomy): Eukaryota > Viridiplantae > Streptophyta > Magnoliopsida > Poales > Poaceae > Chrysopogon > Chrysopogon serrulatus. The sequence goes on from JADLZL010004335.1 coordinate 213,125, forward strand.
CTGCATTAACTGCTGGTTGGTATGGCACCAATTTGGTGGACTCCCCTTGATTTGTTAGTAAACGGTTCATGAAATCTGTACAAATACAAACTGATACCACTGCTCTTGATAGAAAACCTGTTTCTTCTTAAACAAAGGAGCATTATTTTAGGGGAGGTTGGTGGTAACACCAGAGGACCGGACTAGATCAGTGGCGGAGTGTGATCAATCTGGGAGAGGACAAATGGTGGAGAAATAAGGCTTACAGTACTGATAATTAGGTAGAATTAGAAAAATACAAGTGAAGCATATCAAATTCTCTAAAATAAAATAACAATAGAGCCTGATGGCTACAAAGTATCACTCAGTTGGCCACTTATAGTATGCATAGCCTACGGATTTCATGAATTAAAGAGTTTGGAAGCAAAAATAGAGGTGAACTGGCTCATCTTAAGGGAGGTAATGATCTAGCTGAGATAAAAATCGAGTTGAAGAGGATCAACGTGGTTGCGGAGATAGACTTTGGATCAAAGACATCAAGGGTGCCCTCAGTCTCCATGCTCTCAATAATTCCTACTAGTAGTTGTGCACCATTGACGCTATAGTGCCACTTGAAGCTACTCTTTGAGTTCCACCAACTGGGCTTACTTCCATGGTTGCCGCAGTTTTCAGCTAGCAAAGAGACTGGAATTTGTGGGCATGCATGTGTTGCAAATTTCTCATATGTCTGGCCACCTTGAACAAATGATGGACTGCAGACAGGTTTGCCAAGCATGGCGTACTGGCCTATCATATCGAAATCACTGCCTCTTATGCAATCAAGAAGATGAAGGCATTGAGTATCTGCTCGTGATGTGCATCTTTGCTAGAGAGTTTTGTGTTTCGGCACCAGATATTTAGTAGTTGATATGGTCTGCAAGCATCATAAGCATTAGCGGAATAATTGGCAATATTGTAGTGTCAAACCTAATGAAAAATGAAAAAAAAAGTAAAAAGGTCCATTTCATCTTTCTAACCAGAAGCAGTTCATTCATGATAACATCAGAGCATTTTACACTTCATGGCCTACTAGAGCTATCTAGGAGTAGTTACATTACATCTGTTTCTTAGACCTAGGCTCTAGATGCTTTTTTTGAGCTTGTGTGTGATGATAATCTGAATCCACCAATTTTCTATCAACTAAAGTCTTAAATAACCTATTAGTCCAACTCGTGCAGTGTTGTCTATTCCTTTATGCCCCTACAACATTTACATCTCAGATTGTCTGAATGCTCAACATATTATGTGTCAACTACTCAACTATTAATCACCAACTGCCTTATTGTTCTACTCAAGCTTTTGTCCTTCAGCATGTTGTTTTATCCTTTGATGAATGGACTGATATTTAAGGGCATACTCGTACTCTGTTTGTTTGCATGATATATATGACCAATGTTTTTTCCAAGTATTTGCATTCTGCTAATTGGTCCAGTTTAGGAGCTTAGGGAATTTTTATGTTTCAAATATTTATGTATTACATTGCTTTTCATTGAAGGGCTTGGGTATAGCAAGAAGGATTGATGAAGCATTTGAAATACTGGAATCAATTGAGAAAGAATCTTCTATTGGGAGCCCCGGGCTGTCTCCTCATCTCATTTGTGGTTTTCTAAATGCCCTTATTGAAGCAGGTTGGTGCAACATTGATCATTTAATCTTCCACAGTACTAGATTTGGTTTACATTCCTGCCACCGAATAAATTTATCTCTATGCCGAACAGTTCTATTCTTGATTCAACAGCTGATTCACAAAACTCAACTTAGCATCAGAACATCAGTCCAGAATTCAAAACAATCTTGCTGTATTCATGGGAAAACTCTAATCCTTGGGGTCTAATTCTACATGGCACATGATCCAAGTGGTGCCCATGAAAATACAGAGTGTGGGTTAGATTCTACTTAGGCCTTGTTTGGATGTACTCGTATTCACCTCAATCCACAAGGCCTTAGGGATTGTTTCGAGGAGTGGTTTTGGACCAAAGTCCGGTGTAAATCACAAGTCTAGAAAACAATACGAGCTAATCTGGAAAAACATGTTTGGATGGTGGGTTAGTGTTGTGGACTCATTTGTAGCCTTGTAGGCCGGCAGTACCGGCGCAGGTCCAGGCGTTCCGTAGCCAATAGTGGCTGAGGCGCCTTAGCTGTTTTTTAGAAGTTAATAAATCAGGAGGATTTTTAGGATCTTAGTCCTTATTCGGTTAGGAAAGCACCTGAACTATAAAGGGGCTTAGAAAGATTGTAATTGGTTATCATCGAAGGAAATAGAACCTCCCAGGAACGGGCAGGTCCTCCCCTTCGATGGTGACCACCGGCGATTCAGCCGTGGCCACCCGCGACGACCTTGCTGTTCCTGTCCCTCGCTACCCTCTTCGTTCCAACTCTCAGTCCAGTTTGCTCCTCCACTCTCCTCTGCGCTCTCCGCGGCGGCAACGCCATATCAGTTAGACTACTAAATGTTTGGATCGGACCTTTACATTCAGAAAATAAAAAAAAAGTTTTCCGACTTCCAACTAAAAAAAAATGACAAGGCACATCTGGTTTGCAAGCCCAACATCTCCTGCACTATAGCATTGGGGTTGTAAAGTCCAGCGGCCGTCATTTGTCGCTTGCTTACCCACAAAACCAATACCATCATCTGCCGCCACTGCCGCGTTCTAGCACATTGATTTGAGTCCCATCTGCAACAACACTTCTCTTCCTCTTTGTCACACTTGGCCTTGATTCACGCCGTTGATCAGACAACAAGTATCGGGATGACTCGTCATGCTGTGGAGCCTTGATGGTTGAGCCATGAACCAACCATGGAGGCAACTATAATCACATGAGCTACAGAGACAAGCCCATCGAATCATCACCTGTGTGCCATACTTAGTTCTCATGATTTGCATCTCTTGTGCTGCTTGTAGCAGATGATAAGTTTGTCCCATGGCTTTAGATTTTTCACAGAAATCTGGAGTTCTGCTCCCTTATCTGTTGATGAGGGCATGACCCCTTTGCAAGGATGGTTCCCCATCTATGACATTAACATTGACCTCTTTCTGCAAACCCAATTAAGCAACAGAGATTGCATGAAAATAGTAGATTGATTGATTAGGGTGCAGAGTACAAGTATATAGGCTGGCAGCATTGGTAGCAGTAGCACGTGTGAAGATAGCGCTGGCAGCCAGTGGCGGAGCCAGAGCTAAATGAAAGGAGGGACCGGATGGAGCTAGAACTAAAAATTCTCTCCTTTTCTTTGGCTACATATTTGCTAAGTGCCATCAATTGAATAGAAAGTCAGCAATAATTCAATAGAGAACAAATGCCCAAGAAATATATATGATATGCTTCAAGCATATACACCATCTAAATTAACTAAAACCTAATCATCAGTATGCCTGTGCTTATCCTGTTTGAACATGTTCATCCTACCTAGAGACATTATACCTAGGTGAAGAACCTTAAACGTTGGCCCCAGGAGCCAGGACCTCAGGAACTTATCACTAGTGTTAGCGACTTTAGCCACAGAGTTAGTTTGGGATTTGTGAACGGCTCGCTGGATCCAGATGGCATGTATGGCAGCTGCCATGAAGACCAACATACATGAAGACAAGTACAGTACTAACTATGCATGTGGCCATGCAGATGTGCAGTATGTCTGCAGTCTATTCTTTGAATATTCACCCACAGCAAGGAGGGGCTGGAGCCCAGCATGGCCCCATTGTGGCTCTGCCAACGCTGGCAGCGCATGCTAGGTAGTGGAAGGAGAATCATGAAAATCCCAGACTTGTGATACCATGTAAGCAATAGAAATTGCGTGAAAATAGTAGTTTGATTGATTAGGGTACAGAGTACAAGTATATATAGGCTGGAGGAGATCTTGGGCTTATAGAAACAGAACCAAAACTAGATCTCCTCTCCAATCAAGCAGGGAGGGCTGGCTGGCTGTGCTTAGGACTGCACAGCCCAGGTCCAGGCCCAAGCGTGAAGTACATGCACACATATACATACTAGTAGGATGCCCCGCGCGTTGCTGCGGGTATGAAGTAGAAATGTAAGGAGTTTATAATGGTCGAAACTATGAATTAATAGATACATATATATATGGATGTAGTAGGTCAATTGCGGAGGTTGTATCCATTGATATACATGGTATAGATTATTTGAACTGGGCATCACCCAAATCTCATCTATCTGAACCCCCCACTCCTACTATACATGAGGGTCATCACTCCTAAAATTCTAGGATTTTTCCTTCATAAAATTATACATGTTTTGGAGGACCACATGTAATCCATGTGATATGCAGTTTTGCTAGGTTTTTGCTTACAAACAGGTTTTTGCTTAGAAACGGTTTAAATTTTTGCAAAAAAGTTATCGAAAAAAAGTTATCAAAATATATCCACGTGGGGTCTTGTTTTGAAGAGTTTATTGCGAGGAACACCATGGTGCAATTGAACATGTAATCCATGTGATATGCAATTTTGCTAGGTTTTTGCTTACAAATAGGTTTTTGTTTAGAAACGGTTCAAATTTTTGCAAAAAAAGTTATCGAAAAAAAAGTTATTGAAATATATCCATGTGGGGTCTTGTTTTGAAGAGTTTATTGTGAGGAACGCCATGATGCAATTGGATTTTAATTACGATACTTGGTTTAGGTTGCTAAGACTTTTTTCTATTTCAAAATAAATAGCTAGAGGGATACAAATACTCTTCGCCCATGTTTCTGCAACTTCATTTACTGATGGAATTTGAACTTCCAACTTATCCAGGAGATATGAGGCGTGCCAATGCTCTTGTTGCCCGTTTCCGCAAGGTCCTTTATGAGGGTCACTCTGTCCTACTATATAACTTACTGATGAAGGTACAAATATTGTTATTTTGTTTGCAGCAAGTCACCATGGTAGTTACATAATTTTTTTCAACTGAACATACTCCAGGGGTATATTAAGAGCAACTTCCCTCTCGGAGCTTTGACTGTTAAAGATGAGATATTACGTCAAGGGTTGAAGCCTGATAGATTGACCTACAATACCATCATTTCTGCTTGTGTAAAATCAGCAGAGATTGATAAAGCTATCCGATTTCTTGAAGACATGAAGGTGTCACACAAGTGTTGGAAAGGCCAGTTTTAGTCACAAAATGGTTTTGGTATACAAATAATTGCATCGTGTAATGAAAATGAATTGATTATATTACAATGCAGGAAGAAGCTAATAAGGAAAGTAACCCTGAACTCCTTCCAGATGCTGTTAGCTACACAACATTACTCAAGGTGCGCTGCCTGCTAGTGCGCATCAGTTAGTGATAACAATTACTGGCTTCTTACACACTGCATCATTTATTTTACTTTTCATGATAGATATTAGATAATGTAGAGACTATACTTCTTTTGTTGACAACTTGACATGATCAGACAATGATATTTGAGTGACTGTTACACAACATTCTTTTCTATGAGAATGCTTACTGAAAAATGTGTTACGGCCTTAAAATTGAGAAACATGATTGGATTTCTGAGGGATGCCTTTGAGACCTCTTGAACAAGTATTTTGATCACTATTGTGTTCACTATCATTTTTTGTTACTTCTTAATTAAAAAAAAATCCTGCAGGGTTTAGGAAATAGCCAGGACCTTTATTCAGTGGTGAAGATTGTTGTGGAGATGAAGTCTTCACTAATTTCAATCGACAGGACTGCATACACTGCTATGATAGATGCCTTACTAGCTTGTGGGTGCATCGATGGTAAGTTCTATACCATCTTTTTAGTGGCACAATTTTCATGCCAACACTACAATGTATTTTCCCTAAAAAAGCAATACAATGAATTTCCAAGATTGAAAACAACATTGGTGTCTGACTAAGAATGAAAAAGTGGCCTAGCAACCGCTTCTTTTTCATCTTACATTTGGCTTATTTTCAAATTGACACTTCTTTGCAGTGGTTCAGCATTTAGTGTTCGAATTGACGCTAACAAGTGACATAGCACATTATTTTTTGTACCCTTTTATATCACAGTTGCCCAAGCAGCATATCCAATCTGAATTATCTAAAATGTTGAAACTGTTCTTCATCTGTTTTTTTTGCATAAATATTTATAATTGTTTCACCGATGTGTATATCCTAGCTGTACATCTTAAGTTATCACTTGCAGTGACTAAAACTTACACTCAAAATCATTTTCTGAGGTATAGACAACTTGTTGTTTGTATTGTTAATTTAACATTACTATTGTGCACAAGAAATTTAGTTGACAAATGACAATACTTGATGCCTTTTGCAACTTAATGCGCATTTGCTCTGATTAGGATCATACCTGGTTTTCAGACCCTGGTTTTAAATATTATGGTCCATTAAGCTCCTCTATGACGGAGCTTCATGCAGGCGAAATGTTTCAGATTTTTTTCTCACTTGCATAGTAAATGAGAATATCAAATTTAGCACTATTTGCTTAGCATGGCCCCCTGTTTGGTACCCTCTCTGGGTCTATTCTAATGTTTTGACAATTTATCACTACCGTATGTTCACGTGTGGCAATTCAATATTGTCCATAGTTCTTAATCTAGTTGGTCCTGGGATGATAATGTTATCTCAAGTACACCTAAATTTAGTTTCTTCATTATATTTGTTCAAAATATCTTAAAATAATCCACACATATACTTCATCGTAATATATGTGCCCCTAGCCCCCTACAAATATTTGTGACAATAAAAGTTTTCACATTTGGACTTTGTAGAAGAAAAAAAAAAAATGGATAAAAACTATGCATATATTAACAATAATAATGCGTATAAATTTGAGAATCTTTCAGTGTTTACTAATATACAGAACTACAGACTTACTTATGTTTACTTCCATCTTAGTGTATAAACTCTATCCTTGTTTAAGTGAATATAAATGTGGATGAGGCAATCGAAATTACCTTGTTGAGTGAATGGCAAAAAAAAAAAAACCCTCTTATATATGTTGTGTAGCAGATTTCTGTACTGATATACTTTGCACCTTTTTGGTGGTTATCATAGGGGCCCTTTGCATTTTTGGCGATATAATAAAGCATGCTGGCAAGAACAATGATTTGAGACCTAAACCCCATCTTTATCTATCAATCATGAGAGCTTTTTGCTACCAGAGGTGATGTTGATATGGTCATGAGATTGAACAAGCGCATGTGGCCGGATTCAGTTGGATCAATTAGCCGTGCAGCCAAAGAAGAGGCACACGAGCTATTAATGGAAGCTGCCATAAACAATAATCAGGTAACATGAAGCCTAGGATGCAGTTAGCTGTCTGGCAATGTGATTTGGATTCGTTACATATGCGACACCTTGGCTCCTTGGGTTTTAGTTTTACGGAATTTGATTAGGATAAGCAAAACTGTAAGTTATTTAGAATCGAGATGCATACTAGTTGTTGTATGCTTACTATTGAAACACCTGCTAGGGATGTCTAGAATGTCTGCTATTATTGTACTAACTATTCTAGGGAAAGTTCACTTGCAATGAAGAATTATTACTAAGCACTTCCAATGAAGTGAATTGTCAAGTGGTATCAAATTCACTGTCTAGCTAGTACGAAGAAATGAGAATGTATAAATTTCTTTGTTGAATTACTTTTGCTAGGTCCAAGAGGTCTCTGCTGCTAAAAGCATATCTTTTTCCCATTTGTCGTATGGCAATAGATGGATGCGGTTCATTGTACAATTCTACAATTTCTGAATTTTATGATCTTATGAAGCATAGTATCACATGAGGTCAAAAATCTTGGGGAATTAAGGGTTGTGGAAAGGACAGGTTTGTTCCGTGTTCAGTTAAATTGCCTTATATGTCGTTAGATTTAACCATATTACCATATTCAAGGTAGCACCATGTGTTCATGATTATGCTTATCTATCTAGATTATTGTTACTCAGTACTCCTGAATTTGAAGTCTGCTCAGTCTTAACATTTTTTATTTTTCAATATGTCATGTCCCTATGTACTTACAGTTCCCAGGTTAAATCATTTTCAGATAGATTTGGCTAGAGGGCTTCTAAGAAAAATAGTGAACGAGAAAGAATGTTTCTCTTGGACAAGTAGAGTAGGTCTGGTATGTTTCTTCTCCTAAGATTTTATTTCTTAAATAGTAAATACTATATGCTTCATTCATAGAGCAGAACTAGGGCTTCTTTCATGTGTCATTCTGTTAACAGTATAGATTCTCTCACTTGTTTTGCCATGTTAGTTTATCTCTATTCCTCTACTGCTCATTTATCTGTTTCTTCAGCTAACAAATGGTACATGAATGAAAGCTATGAAGCATTTCTTTAGTGTTACTGTATGGTGTTTGCAATGCTGGTTTGATGTGAACATATATGCTATTAGTGTCATTCCAACCTTGGCCATGGTCCAGTTCAAATTCAATCATGACTTTGCCTTGTTGCATAAGGCAAAGAAAAGTTACTTCCCACAAATTAGTGATTGGAAAGATGGTCTCTTGTGATGTTTCATCTCCCTTGAACTTTTGTATTTAAGTTGTCTTTTATTATTAGTATATGACCAGTAGGAGTGCAAGCCCTTTCTGTTTCTTCCCCAAAAAAAAAACAACTTATATGCTATTGACATGTTCATTGTTGCTGAAAGTTGTTTTCGTTAAAACAAACATATGAAAGTCATTTCATCTTCTAATTCTAGTGCTCTATTTGTATATTGAGTACAGTATATAACGCAATTATCTGATCATAATAACTGAAGTTAGAGGCAGTTGTCCCTGCTTTAGTATTGGCTTGAAAAAATAGAATGTCTAGTCTTGCCACTGATGTGATTGCCTCCCACTTTAAATTTCGAAATACCTTATTTTGCATTTTAGCTAAGTTGTCGTGGACTGAATAGCTCTTTCCTAGCATCTTTATGCATTCAATATTCATAGCATCACTCAGGTGGACTTTATAACTCCAAGATAGCTTAGTACTTCATAATAATAGTCGTGAATATCAAGGCACCACCCATAACAAATATATCTATTATGGGTTTTTGTAGAAACACCGCACACCCTAATCAGGGGGGGTGACCTTCATTATATAGCCTAATAGGCTAGGGTTACAATGTACATGGGCCAATGGGCCATACGCCCAATAGGGCTGTTACAATTATATTCTAACACCCTCCCTCAGTCTAAGCGGGAGTGTCACGAACACAAAGACTGGACCTAAAGTCAGTGAACAACTGTACAGGTAACCCTTTGGTCATAATATCCGCGAACTGATGAGACGATGGAACATGGAGCACCCGAACCTGTCCCAAAGCAACCTTCTCACGGACGAAGTGAATATCTATCTCAATATGCTTCGTGCGACGATGATGGACTGGATTGGCAGTCATGTAGACAGCACTAACATTGTCGCAGTAAACAATCGTCGCCGAAGAGATGGGTGCATGGAGCTCCTGAAGTAGCTGACGAAGCCAACAAGTCTCAGCCACAGCATGTGCAACAGCACGATACTCAGCCTCCGCACTCGAACGAGAGACCGTAGTCTGTCGTTTGGAGGACCAAGAGACTAAGTTGTCGCCGAGGAAGACACAGTACCCTGAAGTGGAGCGCCGAGAGTCGGGACAGCCAGCCCAATCAGCATCGGAGTAGGCGGTCAAGCTGTGAGTACGGCCTGTGCCGATGTGAAGTCCAGTGGACAGGGTGCCTTTAACATACCGCAGAACACGCTTGAGCATCGCAAGATGAGGCTCTCGTGGGTCATGCATGAAGAGGCAAACCTGCTGAACTGCATAGGCAAGGTCCGGACGAGTCAGCGTGAGATACTGGAGAGCACCGGCGAGGCTGCGGTACTGAGTAGCATCCGTGACCGGAGCGCCATCCGTAGCTGAGAGCTTGGCCCGAGTGTCAACAGAGTCGCCAGAGTGACACTCAGCCATGCCGGGCGCTGGGCCGAGCAAATCCACAGCTTGCATCGACGCCGAGACAGAAGAGACCATCGCCGAACGCTGCGAGAGATCCCGAGGAAGTGATGAAGGTCCCCGAGATCCGTCATGGCGAACTCGGAGTGAAGAAGCTCGGTGAGGCGACGAAGGAGCGAGGACGACGAGGTCGTTAGTACGATGTCGCCGACGTAGAGAGCAGCAAGTAGGCGATGTCCGCACCCACTTTGTAAACAAAGAGGGACGTGTCAGAGGTCGAGGCAGTGAAGCCGGATTGACGGAGAAAGCCGGAGAACCGCTGGTGCCACGCCCGGGGCGCCCGCTTGAGTCCGCATAAGGACTTTTGCGGGAGAGATGACGTGGTCGGGAGCCGCCGGATCGATTTAAGCCAGCGGCCGCCGGCAAGAGATCGCCTCGGCCGATGGCCGTGAAGGAAAGCGTTCTTCACATCCAGCCTGATGTATCGCCAGAGCGAGAGGCGGCAATGCCGAGGACGACCCGGATGGTGGCCGGTTTGACAACCGGCTGAACGTTTGCCGTAGTCGATGCCGCATCGCCATGGCGAGAACCCACGAACGACCCATCTGGCTTTGTGACGAGCCAGTGAGCCGTCAGCACGATACTTGTGCTTGAAGACCCACTTGCCGGTGATGACGTTGGCGCGAGGCGGGCGAGGAACGAGTCGCCAGGTGCCATTCTCCATGAGCTTTGTATTCGTCGCCAGCCATGGCTGCGCCGCCAATTGGCATCAGCGAAGCGAGCGAGTGTTGCCCGCAACGGAGAAGCCGAGCTGCAGGCTATGGCGGTGAAGCCATACCGCTGCACGGAGGCGGCAGAGCCTGCCCTGGGAGCGAAGGTGCCTCAAGGCGCAGAGGCTCGATCCCGGCTCAACCGCCGGGCGGTGCTGTTGCTGGAAACACCGCGCCCGCGGTGGTGACCGGGCCGGGCGGCGATCGGTGGAGCCGGAGCCGAGCTGGACGACGGCTGTAGCAGATGCCGTATCGCTGCCGAAAGCAGAGCAGGGGGCGTCGGCACCTGGGCCGGGCGAGGAGGAGCTGGAGCCGTGGCCTGCCCCGGGAGCCGTGGCTCGCCGAGGCGCCGGGGGCACACGGTGGCAGCGCCGTGCCACAAGCATGGCAGGGTCAAGCCCGACGGGTCGCCGGGCATCGATGGCAGCGCCCGAGGCCACCGAGGGCCGCGAGTGCCGAACGTCTGAGACAGACGGGGCAGGCGCGGGAAGCAAATCCTGTAACAAAAAATCAAGAGAATCCGGTCGAGGCTTGGATGCCGCAAACGGAAAGTGAGTCTCATCAAAAACGACATGGCGCGAGATGATAATCTTGCGAGTGGGAGAGGTCGAGACACCGTAGCCCTTCCGAGAAGGAGGGTAACCAAGAAAGACACACGCCGTAGACCGAGGAGACAATTTGTGGCGAGTCGTGGGCCCTAAGGTTAGGATAGCAGAGGCAGCCAAATACCCGAAGGATGGAGTAGTCTGGCATCTTGTGGTGTAGGAGATGATATGGGATACCGTTATTTGTAGACGAGGACGGCCGCCGATTCGTGAGGAACACGGCGGTGGAGAGAGCTTCGACCCAATAGGAGGAAGGCATGGCGGCATGAATCAGAAGCGTGCGAACAGCGTTGTTCAGAGTGCGGAGCATGCGCTCAGCCTTGCCATTCTGAGCGGATGTGGAGGGGCACGAGGTGCGAAGGAGGATGCCGCGGCCAGCCAAGAAGGCGGCGGTGGCAGCGTTGAGGAACTCGGTGCCATTATCAGCCTGAAAGCAACGTACAGAAAAACTGAACTGCGTGTGAGCATAAGCGACAAACTGAACAAGATGTTCATGAACTTCAGATTTATGGCGAAGAGGAAACGTCCAGCAATAATGTGTATAATCATCAACTAACACAAGATAGAATTTATAACCAGAAATACTCGCAACCGGAGAGGTCCAAACATCACAATGAACAAGTTCAAAAGGTGCTGATGTACTAGAGACCGAACTAGCAAATGGCAGCCTAGCATGTTTACCGAGCTGGCAAGCATGACAAATGCGGCGAGCTGCTTTATTACACTGAATAGCTGATAATTTATTTAGAGTAGCGACGACGGCGGGTGCTGGATGACCAAGGCGGGAGTGCCACAGCTCCGGGGAGACGACAGCAACGTGACAGTGGGATGGCATGCGATGGGGAATGGTGTAGAGATCCCCGTTGCTATTGCACCGAAGGAGGACCGTCTTGGTCTTGAGATCCTTAACAGAAAAACCAGAGGCGTCAAACTCAATTGAACAGTTATTGTCGCGAGTAAGCTGTCGAACAGACAACAGATTACGGGTGAGGTGCGGAGCGACAAGAACATTATCAAGATGAAAAGAACGATCAGCTATTTGTAATGAGGATGTGCCACGACTAAGAACAGGAATAGATTGCCCGTTACCAACCGTAATGGAGGACGGTGGTGACGGGAGACGGGAAAGAAGAATACCGTCGTTGGAGGACATGTGGGATGTCGCTCCGCTGTCCATGACCCATGGGGAAGGCCCCTGAACCGCCATCTGATTGAGGGCGGCGATCAGGCTGGCCGTATCCCAGGAGCCGTAGCCGTACCCCGGCGGCGCGGTGGAGAACTGGGCCGGCGCATAGGCGGTGTGCGCCTGTGGAGGAGGCGGAGGCGGGAGGCGCCGAGGGCGCGCCCCACCGCTGCCGCCGCTTTCTTGAGAAGGCCACCGCGGGCCGGCCCAAGGGTTATAGCAGACCCAAGGACCAGCCGGCCGAGAGGCTCGACGCCCGCTGGAGCGCCTGGTTGGGCACCGTGCTGCTGCTGCTGGTTGCGCCCGCCACCGCCGGTGTTGCCGTTACCGCCCGCGCCTCCTCCTTGCCCTTGCCTCCCTTGCCCTTGCCACCACCCCCACGGTCACCACCCCCACGGTTGGATGGCGCAAGAGTGGACCGGCAGGACGGCGAGGTGCAAGAGGAGGTGGAGGAGGCGACCAGCGCTGATGCTGAAGCCTCCTTGCCCTCGCTGCCGAGACAGAGCTCCTTGACACGGAGCATGTTGGTGGCGGCCGTGAAGTCGTGAAGCGGCGGCGTGTTGGCAATGATGTCGGCGGTGTTGGCGAAGCGAGGATTGATGCCGCGCAGGAGATTGAGCACCAGCTGCGAAGGGGAGATGGTGTGGCCGACCTCCCTTGAGGCGCCGGCGGTGTGCTTCATCTGCTGCGCGTGGCGTCGGCGGAGAGATCGCCCTAGGACATGTTGTGGAACTCCTGCCCGAGGACGATGGCGCGAGGCTCCTTGTTCGCCTGAAACAGGGCTTCGATGGAGACGTACAGGGCACGCGCATCTTGATCGGGCTCCATGGCGAGGTCGAGGGACGTTGTCGTCGGGGAGCCGTACATCCGACCCACGAATGCAAGCATCGGGCTGGGACCACGTAGGGTCAGTCGGGCGCGCAGCTGCTGTGCCGTCGATGTGGCCGAGCAGACCATACTTGGCGCAGAGGGCGGTGAAGAACGCCTTCCACTTGGAGTAGTTGGGGCGCCGAGGCCGAGGGCGATCGGGGACGTGCTGCTTGACGTTGACGGCGGCATAGGCGGCGTAGAAGGGCAATGGCGTCCCCCATGGCGCCGGAGGTGCCGGAGCCGAGGACGCCGGAGGTGGCCGAGGAAGTCGCCGAGGACGCCATGGACACGAGGCGCATCGCGCGGGCGGCCTCGGGCAAGGCAACTCGAACGAAAGCAGCGAAGCGACGGGCGGGGCGCTGGTGGGGGGGCGACGGGCGCGATTTGAATCGCCGGGTGGCTCGGTGGGTGGCGGCGGCGCGGGCAAAAGATGCTGGGCGCCTGGGTGGCGGCGCGGCGCTGGGCGGTTGAGCGGGCGTTCGGTAGGCGGCGGCAGCGCGGGCAAGAGATGGCCAAGGGGCGGTCGGGATGGTGGCGGCGGCGCGATGGAGATCGCGCGACGGCCTGGTGCAGTGGCGCACGGCCTCGCAGAGGTCGTACGGGCAGAGGAGACGAGCGGAAGGAAGGAAAGATCGCGATTAATTGGCTGATACCATGTAGAAACACCGCACACCCTAATCAGGGGGGGTGACCTTCATTATATAGCCTAATAGGCTAGGGTTACAATGTACATGGGCCAATGGGCCATACACCCAATAGGGCTGTTACAATTATATTCTAACAGTTTTGACTTGACCACTCCATCTGCCTGAAAATTCTTCCATCTCAGGAGTACTTCATATTTAGGACTTGTTTGGCTGTACTCCTATTCACCCCAATCTGTCATGTGCTTGCAGCCAGGGGAGCTCCCAAGGGCGTGCAACAGCCCAAGGGGGCTGTAATCAATGGCAATTCGATGCATGCAGCCAGGATGGTATCCTAGGGGGTGCCGGCTGTAATCAATGGCAATTAGATGCATGCAGCCAGGATGGTATCCTAGGGGGTGCCGGCTGTAATCAATGGTAATTAAGAGTCTGGAGAATAGATGAGAGTTAATGTGAGATTAGAGTTAATGTTGAGGGGAGAAACAAGGAGCCAGAGCTGTGCGCCTAGGGGCTGGGCTGCTCTATATAAACCCTGTAATCAGCTTATGATGAATAAGGAATGAACAACAAACAATCCAATCTACCCTAAATGTTCTAGTCTCCCTCCACGCCGACTTTGCCCGGCCTTCCTCTTGGCAATGGTTATCCTCCCTACCCCTCATATGAACTAAGGTTCATAGCACAATCCATATGGGTTGGGAGCCTCAATCCCTCCCAACCCATGTAGTTGCCAATAGCTACAATATGGTAGTTCTCATGCATTGAAATGTATGGAATACCTGTTGAAAATTATATTGTTGCGTATCTGAATGTGACAAACTGGAAACATAACTCGGTAGACTAATGCCATAATAAAGGAGCATATGTAAAATAGGTATTTATCTTCCACCAGTTTTACAAATTTAAATGTATAAAAATGAGAGGAATCATTTTTTCTAAGTTAGTTTCTTTGCTGTTGCTAAAGGTCGCAGTTAAAGTTGAAAGCTTATCTGGATTCACCAACTCTCCTCTAAGGCCCCACGTATTTCCAAAGGTGGTTTGTTTGTTACATTCTTATCTGGTATCTCTTTCTCGGCTTTACTCTGTTTGTGAAGTTCTGTCCATTGAAATTGTAGATTATCTTGAATGATCCAGTTGAGAAGTATATGGTCCCATTTCAAGAATCTCGACCATTACCTGCTGACTTAATATTGCGAAAGGTTATGATGCGATTCTTGAAAGATCGTGCAGTTCCTCTTGTGGATGATTGGGGAGGTTGCGTTGGCATTGTTCAATGTGACGATTGTACCAAGGTATGCTGTGCTGTCTCCTTCAATCCGCGTCAGCAACACATGGTTGATCCTTGTAAGCAAGCTAATGAAACGGTGTTGGCACTGGTTTCAGCGGCAGGGACAGATTCCTTTTTGTCATGTCGGTTTCTCAATGATTTTGGCCAAGCTTCTATGTCTACAAAGAAAAACATGACTAAATCCTTTTATCAAGTGTCCTTTAACTGAAAACATGATGCTTCATGGAACTATGGTTAATTAGGGTGATATATTACACCTTCCTATACAATAAAATAGTAGAAATGCACAGTCAGCGATCCAAGTGTTTTCCACCACTGTAAATTAAAACACTCCTGCTACTAATTGAGTTTCTTGTGATTCTGGACTTCAATTTTCCCCCCTTTTTCAGCTGGACGCACCCCTTCTTTCGATGTCTAGAGGGCCACCTCTATGCGTGCCTACTTCAACCACCGTGGAGCACGTCATTGATCTCCTCCTAAGAGAGAAGTCCGAGATGGTTGTTGTGGTGAAGAGTGGTAACATGTACGAAGGCAGCTACGTATCCAGCTCAAGACCCTTGGGCGTTTTCTCCCTCTCCATACTATGGAGCTTCACCGGCGACGACTCCTCGCCGGATCAGACATCCACGACGCAGGCATCTCCCGGGTAACAAAACCCAAACAAGACACCAAGGCCTGCAATCAAGCTGATTCTGCAGCTAGGTTGGTGTGTTTTTATTTACTTTTCCTCAGCTTATAGCGACTCCCCAGCATCGTGGTGCCGAGCAAACTAGTCGTGTAATGGAATCGTCCCCTCTCCAGCTGGACAAGGAGAGCGAAAGGGTTTTTTTTTTTTGTCAAAGGAAGCCGCCAGGCTGATCCTGATCTGCTGTGGCTGTGCTGTGTATGATGTTTTCTGATGCACAGAGCGAAAGTGACAGTGGGCCGGAAGATTCTCGCCCAGGCTTCGGTCGGTTGAGGTGCCACCTCGCAGGGATGGTCCTGACCGGTTTGGTGACATCTATCCCTGTGGTGTGCTCTCACGGTCTCACTCTCACCAGGCGAGCAGCGGGGAGGAGGACCTTTGCATTCGCCCTTCCGATCCAGTCGTCTTTTGTCCTGTGGGACTAAAAAAGGCTGGAGATAATTGGCCATTTGGACTGCAAAGATGTTCACTGATCGGTAGTACTGTGTGCACTGTATTGCTGCATGCTGCCTGGTGCTGGGAAGAGTGTCCTCCTGCTAGTCATGCACAGTTGCTTTTCTGTGACCTTTATCATGCAATGTGTGACCTTACGTATGGACAGCGGATAGGTGTCCCATGGACGGCCCGAGCACTAGCTGCTAGCTTTTCTGTGCCTCCTGGGAGGTGCCCATGTGCATGCAGGTGCCCATTTGGGAGACGGTAGGTTTCCATTGGGATGTCTGGAGAGCTGTTGGCCCCTGTTATGCGCGGGGGATTCCTGGGTGGGTGGTGGTAGCTAGGGTAGGTCTTGGTGCTGCTGCCCCTGGTCCGGACTCCAGAGTGTTTTTGGGTCCATATCCACTGTAGTACTCCGTATGCATGCATATGCTATTGCTGCCTACATAGCCGGCATTGGCCGGTTTACAGAAGCAGTGAATTAGGATGCCGCCTGGCCTCGTTTGACATCACCGGCTCTGGCGGAGCCGTTTCGGAGGGAGCCTCTCCTACAGCTCCGGCTCCTCCGAAGAAACCCTTGAGAAGGAGCTCTCCCAAACAAACAAATATGGTGGTGGTGGTGGTTACTGGCACTGGCCCCCATCACTCGCCAACTCATCTACTAGGTAGGAGCATCATCTAGGGTCCAGCAATAGCAAATGCGGGCTTTCCCTTTCCCAAGCGGGTTGTCCTTGCTTGCATTGCTGCCCCGCCTGTCCCGGGCGGCCCCGTGCGCGCGCGTACGATCGGACTGAATTGGCCGCAGCTGCAGTGCCCCACGACGCTTGCATGGTACACCGCGACGCGCCCGGCAGGCAGGCTGCAGGATATCGAGTTGTTACATTAGCAGGTCCTGCCTTGCATTGCATTGCAACATCCGTGTTAGTTGGTGTCACTTCCGGCCGGCCGGCCGGGGCTTGCTTGCATGCGCAGCTATGCGGTCTCGGCGACGACGGGCAGTGACTGGTGGCATGCGCAGCTGCGGCCGGCCGGGGTGATTATATTGCTGCTGCCTCAACCTCAAGGCATCATGGAATACTAATACTCAGGAATAATATGTAAACTGGTTTATTAGCGTCTTCTCGTTATTAGTAGGAGGCAGCTTGTTGCTTGCCCTACAACAACAACGACTAACCCACCCGGCCGCACATGTACTGCACTTAATAATCGGATCCGTCCTCTTTAATTAATTTGCATGCATCGACGATCTCTGTCTCACCTCTCGCCGCCGTCGGATCCGCAGCTTTGCGTGCGATGACCATGCATATATACGTACTCCCTCTGTTTTTTAATACTGCAACTTCTGGAGTTGTCTTAAGTCAAATTTATTAGACTTCGATAAAATTTTTAGAAAAAAGCACTAAGATGTATGGTACCAAATTAGTACCATTAGATTTATCATGCAATGTATTTTCATAAGATACTTATTTTATGATATTGATTTTTTTTCTATAAAGTTGGTTAAAGTTTAAAAAGTTTGATTGACACGGATTCTAGGAGTCAGGATGGAGGTAGTACATTATTATATTGGCACATGAGTTCCCGGCAGGCAATTGGCTCGATCGATCGTACTCCCTCGGTCGGGCCAGCTCCATTAGCTAGCGCTAGCAGCAGCCAGCAGATTTGGGAGCTTTCTCTGCACCAATCGAGGGGTAGATCGGCCGCCTCTAGAGATCTCTCTCTCTCTCTCTCTCTCTCTCTCTCTCTCTCTTCGCCGGAAGTATATTATTATAATTATATTTACATTACATGCTGCATGATGAAGGGGGATCGGATGGATCGTACAGCGCGCGGGAGCTCCACGCGCGCTCTGGACAGTACGTACGTGTACGTGCATGCATGCATATGCATATGGCGTATGTGTTCTCGCAGCAGCTAGTAGCAGCGCGCCAGCGGGGCAATATATGACTATCAATCGAGCATGATTGTTCTAATGATGCATATGTGCTTGCGCTGGTACCCATACATACAGTAGCTAGTAGGCCAGGAGTAGCTTATTGGAGCGGCCTGACCTGACCCGTGGGCCAATAACCGGTTTGGACCGATCGGTCGAGCAAGTACGTACCGGCCGGGCGGGCCGGACGACGACACTGTACGTGCCCGGGCGGCCGGGGGACTGCATATATACAAGGGGCGACGATGGCCGGCCCGCCGATCCTGCGCGGCGTGCTGAGCCTGAGCGGTGCCGCCACTGCCACACCTCGGGACCGGGGCAGCAGAAAACGACCGCAGCTAGAGCCTAGAGCTGGGAACCGGCCTGCCGACCTGCCGGCGCCGAGGACGACGACGTAAATGCATGCACCAGCGTCTTGAGCAGTGCAAGTTGCACACTTGCACTTTGGACTTGAGCTTGCCAATATAAAATAGCAGGGATATGCTATATTCACGTGTCTGAAATATAGCCCTTGTTGAGGCGTAGCTTTTTTTTTTTCACGATACCATGCAGTCCGATCCATGCTAACTGTTCACAGTGCGTGCCAATGATCAGTATATCAGGCCGGTACGGTGCTTCCACACCCAGTCTAGTCATGCTAACTGTTCACAATGCAATGCAAACGGATCCAAGTGAGTGAGTGCTTCGTCGGCCGTTTCGTCGTCCTGCTGATGAAGGCCTTTTGCTTCCGTACGTGAGAGTGTGACGAAGGTGTTCACAACAACTGCGTGCGCGACAGGATGCCACTATTGCCACCAGCGCATGCAATAGTACTGATTATTACTGGTGAACATGTTTCTGCAGACCAATAATTATGATTGTCTCTTCACCTTTTCTCAATATATACTAGTTCGGTCCCCGGGCGGCCCGGCCGGCCGCGAGGCTCAAATTAATTAAGGCTGGACAGGTGCTGGCCGGGGGCCCCGGGGCCGCCGGGCATGCAGACGCAAATTAAGGCTGTCGTCTCGTGCGAGCGAGAGGGGACACTCGATCGACGACGACGGCCGCCGGCGGGCCGGCCAGCATGCAGCTTGCAGGCTGCGTGCGCTCTGGTACGTCTGGCCTCGCATGCATGCAGCCGCTGCCTCGTAGCCGTGCCACCACTGATCCAAGGCGAAGAGGCCGCACAGCCGCGCGGTTATCATCACACCGTACTTGGCCTTTGGTTTGCTGCATACTCCCTCTGTCCTTTTTTAGTTGTCGTCATGAGTTTTTATGCTATAATTTTGACTCGATTTGTAGAAAGTATGTACAATATCTATCTTTTCAAATAAATTTATTAAAAAACTAGATCCAAAGACCTTTCTGATAATACTAATTATATATGATACTAATCGATGATATTTAGTATTTATTAAAATTGCCGACATTTGGTTCTTGGGGAAGCGCAGTTTACGCTTAAAAAGGAACGGAGGGAGTATATACCGTGTCCACAAACTAACTAGCAATGTCCTCCATTGGCATATTGGCATCGGCATCACCCTCCAAATAAAAGAAGGGTCTCGAGATTTTCTCAATTTGTTTCCTCCACCATGTTAGTTTATTTGTTGCGAGAGAAAAAACACTGCTAGCTGACTGATTTGGCTGAAAAGAACCGATCGAATAAGTTGGCATGCATGGGGGATGATAAAGCTAAGGTGAGATCAGGCCAGGTTAGACGATGTGGTCGCGGCGCACATTCATGCAGAAACGAACATAATTGTTTTTTATGAAGAAATGAATACGATTGTACCTAGTCCAAATCATATTAATTTGAGTTTGATGATCAAGTTAACACATAATAAAAAGAGTATCCATAGTATTATATTAATGATACCAAATAATAATTGTCATTGCTGGCTTGGTCATAATAAACTTGAAATATTTTGACTCTTCAAGATTGTTAGAATGACTTACAATTTGGAATGAAGGAAGTATATTATATTTGGTTCGTATAAATTTATTCAAACTTTACATAAGTAGTAGCATAAGGTTAGAGTGGCGGAGCTAGACCAAATTTGAGGGGGGTGCATATGCCATTGTGGGTGCAGAGGTTTTCAATTTGTGGGTGCAAATATAGTAAAAATTTAGCTTTTATAACTGTTTTTTAATTTTTTTCGTGGGTGCAGTGGCATCCTCTGTCCACAACATAGCTCCGCCCCTGTTAGAGCATTGCTAATGGTCTAGCTTAGAGCTAGCTCATGATTTTTTAACAATTATTAAGACAAGAGACTAGTGTGAACTTAAGAGAGTCTTGCACACACTTTACGATGTATTCTTCGCTCACAGCATGTTGTTTAGAAAAGTATCTCTATGTTGGAGAGATGCCCCTGGAGTTTACTACTCCCTCCGTTTTTATTTAAATGTCGTATTTGGTTTTGGAAGAAAGTCGCAAATAAGTGTCGTATTTTAGCCTGCATGCCTCGGTCCCTTCCAAGCAATTAAAGTCTGCATGCATGCAGCCAATGAATTTGTTGCGAAGCCGGTGAATTAGTAACTCAGGAAGTGGGGACTGGTTGCATGCAGCCATGCAAGGGATCATAGGAAGCGTAATAGTACATACTCTGAGTTAATTCTCTCCTTGGTCTCTCCACCCAGATCAAATACGACACTTAAAGAAAAACGGAGGGAGTAGTACTAAACTTGAGATTGGATCTACGAAGTTGCCCCTTTTGAGGAGGTACGTAGTACATGACTGCCCGCGCGCATGCATGGCTTCCTCTGCACCAATCAGGGCGCGGATCATTGTTGCGCCGGCCGTATTCACATAGTATACTCCAATGGTCCACATGCAGGCACCAAGCATATGCATGAATAGGAGGCCGTACCTGGGAGAGTCGGTGCATGACGGTGTATTGCCAGTGGTCCGTAGTGCATGCAGTATGCCTTTATCTGCATCAATGAATGAATAATGGATCTGTGGTTTTGATCTTTCAACGCAGAAATCGATGTTTAGTATGCCTAGCCTTTTTTCCGCACCAATCGATTGATAGTAGCAGTATGTCTTTTTTCTTGCAGCAGCACCAATGAAATGGATCGATCCATGTGCAGTGCAGTGGAGAGACGAACCAAGGAAGCTGCTGAAAGAACTAATGAGGCTACAGTGTGCCTTGCTGTAGGTTTTGGGCCGTCGTACGTTAATCAATCGTTGCATTGTAAGTAAGGACGACTCAGGTTGGGTGGATACTTATGCACACGGCAGCACACGTACGGTTCATTGTCCATCATTGTCACAGTATTTTATTTAAGCGCTCGATCTCAGCATGCATGGCACTAGACTAGTCTGGATGCAAGTTTTATGTCCAGTTTCCAACACTCCCATATGCTAATACTCCCATATGTTAATAGTGCCGAAGAGTGTCATTTCCATAAAACTCTCTCTACTTCTATGAGACCAGTCTCAGTGAAGGTTTTATAGTCTAGTTTCATATGCAACCAGATTTTAAAAATAGTACACATCCCATGAAACTTTCTGTAATCCCATAAAACTTTCGAGGTCCCTTTTAACAGTATTTTGCCATGTCAGCGTATTTAATAACCATGCAACTACATGAAACCTTTCATTGAGATTGGCCTAAAACTCTTATCATCGATCTCTTCATAATATAATGACATGTCAGTATATTTAATGTCTTTGAAACTCTATAGAATTTCTATTAAGATTGACCTTATATATCCCGAGACATATATACAGCTGCTGGATTTTCAAGAAGTGGTGTCCTCGAACATGCATTTCGTATATACTATAACCTAGTACTAGGTTGTTAGATTTAATTAATATATATATGCTAGTAGTATTTTCTATGTAAAATACATAAATATATTACCAACCAATATAAAACCTACACACATACAGTTGGAGCTGTATACTATACTGTACATGGTCAAAGTTAAGAGGGATGACCGGCTACACCATTAATTGGCTTTCGTTCAGTCTGCCAGGTTATCACCGTAGTACCTGATGGCTGCAGCCTGCCATATATATTTCTCAAAAAGTCCCCAATGCAAGGATGATCGATCCATGGCACGCCGCACGCATATGTCAAGATACTATACATACGGCGATTCGACGCCTGCAGGCCGTGCATACACGAGTACACGCGCCCAGTCCATCAACTGCGCGCATGCGTCCCCCCGGCCTGGGCGCGCGCGCGCGCGCGGTGCTATCAGTTCAGCAGCTCGATCGCACACGATCGAACGGACAGCTGCGCCGTCAGCGGATGTGTCCATATGCATGTATCATGTGTGCCCACGGCTGCCTCCAAGAGCGTCCAGGCTCCTAGCTAGCTGCGGCGTGCAGCTGGCCGGCCGGCCGGGCGCCGTCACACTCAGCTCACACCCGATCGATCGATCGAGACATCTATCGGATCGGAGTGCATGCCGCCATGCCCTGCCCACGCACAGCCATCGGTAGCTAGCAAGCTCGCTAGTAGCCGCTAGTGGGTGTTCTGGTCAGTACCGGCCGTACGTCGTGGACACAGCTGCGGCGGACGCTACGATTGGCCGCCCGGGATCGGAGGCCGCCGGCCGCCGGGGCTTCCGATTTGCGCGGCTAGGCTGTCGACTTTCCCATGCCCCCTGCGCGCGCCAGTCTGTCGTCGGTGTGGGGCACAGCAGCGACGACGACGTACGACGATATGCTGCTGCTGGGCGCTGGTGGCGACCCGCTGGCTGCCCCTGCATGCCTATGACACGTCACACGTCGTCGTCTGCTCCGCAGCAGCCGGCAGCTAGCTGCAGCCAATATGTGACGTCCTCAGATGCGGGGAGCAGTTCTCCTAGAAATAATGCACTCGATCTCTCTCCATAGTTTTTAACTAGCAATGTGTAATACCTGAAATTGGAAAAGTTTAATTATATTGTAAAAAAATGTTTATAATACCATATTAATTGGTTTCACTAGAATGCTAATCTTCTACTCCGTCCGTCCCAAAGTACATGTCATTATACTCACGTTTCCCCAGAAATTAACTATTTATTAATAATTATAGTACATAATTAGTATCATTATATATATTGTTAAATATATTTTTATGATAAGTTTATATATATACACACGTGCTATTCTACACCTTAGGTGTAGAATAATATTCTACACCCAAGAACTAATCTTGAGTAATCTTGACTAATCTGAGAAGAAAATTTAGAAATCTTGAACAATCTTGAACGCCAATTCATGACTCGATACTGAATGTGGTTCAAGTATCGTTCAGTATTGTTTAGTATTTTTGGTTAGTATTAGTCGGTATCAGTCAGTATTAGTTACTAAATGTAGAATAATATTCTACACCTAAGGTGTAAATAGCACTGCCATATATATATATATATATATATATATAGAGAGAGAGACGACCAACCAACTCCGCCTGACCCCGCGCCGCGCGCCCGACCTCCCCACGCGCCTCGATCCCCGCCCCGCACGCGACGCGCCAGAACCCCCGCTCCCCACGCACGCCCGTACCCACCATGGGCCCGCTGCTCCCACCCATGTGGGTCATGCACGACATCTCCTGCTCTTATCCAATCATTTTTTAATTATTTTAAGCGCCGCATGCAACGACCAGTGAGAGGCCCTCCTTGATCCCGTGTCCTAGGCCATTGTGTGGTCAACCATGTGTTCCTAGTGGTAGTTTTGGTACAGGTACCAAGTGTAGGAAAAAATTTATTAAGTATTTTGTCAGTATCTTTTAAACATTTTATCAGTATCTTTCAGTATTTAGTCACTTTATTTTTTTGGCTTGCGTATTTTGTCAGTTTCTTAGTACTCCTAGTATTGTTACTTTAGTAGTTGTCAGTATCTTCTAA
Organism: Chrysopogon serrulatus; assembly: GCA_015844335.1. Classification (NCBI taxonomy): domain Eukaryota; kingdom Viridiplantae; phylum Streptophyta; class Magnoliopsida; order Poales; family Poaceae; genus Chrysopogon; species Chrysopogon serrulatus. Next base: position 237,242 of record JADLZL010004335.1, read on the forward strand.
TATATTGTTAGTATCTTCAAGTATTTTTATGAGTATTTTTAAGTATTTTATCAGTAGCTTGTTTCAGCCAGTACAGTAACTTCAGTAATTGTCAGTATTTTTCCAATATCTTTGTATTTTCATGCATTTTTTTCAGTAGCTTGCTAGAGTCGGTACTATAATTTCAGTACTTGTTAGTATCTTTAAGTTTTTGCAGATATCTTTTTGTGTATTTTGTTAGTATTTTTTTGCTAGTAGCTTTGGTACAAGCCGAGATAACTTCGGTAGTTGCTAGTATTTTTAGGTAGTTAGTTATCAATATATTCAAGTATTTTTTTTTTGTCATTACTATGACTCTTCTATTTTAAGTATTTTATCAGTAGTAGTATCTTCCAAGGCCACCAAATTGTTAAGTATTATAGTTCCCCTTGGTCACTGCACACCACTATTACCAAGTAGCTATCAGTATTTAACAGTATATTTGTTCTACTAAACTATACTGACTAGTACTTGGTTTGACTATCGATTAGCTTCAGTATCCCACAAGATTACATGATTTGTTAGCTTCAGTATTCCTCACATTCACAGCCGATGGTGTCAGTATTTTTCACAAAAAAAATTGCACCTCCTCCCTGGCCGATTGGACGGCAACGGCAATGGACGTCCAGCTCAGAAAGGGTCCCAACACACAAGCACGTCGGCAGTGGTGCTTGGGGCCGTCGCAGGCTCGTAGCAGAGTTTGATGGTACCGCAGGAGTAGGGGCCCGCCATTGCCTCTGCAGTCGCTGTTCCCCAGCGCACAGGTTACGCCATGGCCCCACTGCAGAGAGAACGAGTGATGAGCAGATAGCCCATCGGCGGCGTTCACCTGCGGGCGACCGGGGGTCGGGTGCGGGTATCGAGGTGGGGCGGGGCGGGTTGGGTTGGGGAGCTGCGGATGGTGGAGTCGGGGTTGGCTCGTCGGCAGTGCGGACGGGTGCAGTAGGGGTGGGCTGATTGGGTTCATGGTAGGGTGTAGAATAGCGCTGCCGTAAGTAAAAAAAAAGAAAAAGAATAAGCTGCCGTGTATATATATATATAATTTTCAAAAATTAGCATTGTAATTATCGTAACTCAAAGTAGCTACAAAATAAGTTATTACGTAGCCACTATAGAGTAGTAGTTCTATATATATATATATATATATATATATATATATATATATATATATATATATATATATATATATATATAGCGCTAGGTGTAGAATATTATTCTATATCCAGAGCTTGATCGATGGAGTTGAACCGCATTCAGTATTAGTCAAGTAGTTGGCGTTCGGTAGTGTTCGGTATTTACGAATTTTCTTCGGTATTAGTCAAGTATTACTCAAGTATTAGCTCTTTGGGTTAGAATATTATTCTACACCTAAGGTGTAGAATAGCATGTGTGTGTGTGTATATATATATATACACACACACTATAACGACTTCTATTTTGTGACAGAGGGATTTATATATTTTCAATATATAAAATTAGGTATGATAAAGTCAAAAAGATAAAAATGTTTGATTTGGGCATAAACTTAGATGGAGTTATGTTACGGATTACTCCCTCCGTTCTAAATTATAAGTCGCTTTTATTTTTTGGTATATCCATTTTACTATGTATCTAGATAAAATAATATGTCTAGATATATAGCAGAATAGATGAACCAAAAAATCAAAGTGACATCATTTGGAACGGAGGGAGTACTAGATTGGAGAAAGCACGTGGTTAGGGAGGGTTCAACCACTACTACAGAACAGGGCTGTAGTCCCGGACCTAAACGGCCTTTAGTCCGGCCGCGGAGCCGGGACTAAGGTTCGGGACTAAATGTCCCACCTTTAGTCCCGGTCCCCCGGCCCGGGAGTGAAGGTCCCACCTTTAGTATCGGGTTGGTAACACCAACCAAGGGACTAAAGGGGATGTGTGGTGCGCCACTGGTGCCGCTTTTAGTCGGTTGGTGTTACCAAACTAAAAGAGTTTTTTTTTTTTCTTTTCTTTTTCCTTTTCTTTTCTTTTTGTTTTCCATTTCTGGTTTACAATTATATTATTATTATTATTATTTTCGAATGCGTATTGTTCCTTTGCTTGTTTATGTAGACGCCGCACCTATAATTTATATAATTGACAAACATTACATATAAATATACTATATAACACTATTTATATATTATACATGTCTATAGGTCTATAATATAATATTTACACATATCCATCACGGATAAAGTATTAACAACTTAATTGTTCTCCGCCACTCAAGCGTCGTACAAATGATCATCTTGGTTTGGTTTCATTGGCTCGTCGGGGTTGAAGTAGTACTCGCCGGCGGGATTCGGGACTTGGTCGTTAAGAAACCTGCGATTGTCTCCGAATTCCTTTTAGGCGGACTTCATCCAACACCTTCGCCTCAACCACGTCTCCTTCAGTAGACATTAAAGAAAAAATTTAGAGGTATGAATAAGATTTATTAAATAGCAACAAATAAATGAAATAAACTTATTATATATACATGTTACATACTTTTGCGTGCTCAAGATTTGTTCTTTTTTTTATAGACCGTCGAAATTCGTGAGACATAGTAGCCACACAAATTTCTGCCCGGTGGGGTCGGGCGAGAATCCACCGAAGTAGGATAGGCTTTGAAAGTGGCGCTTTCAAATCACGGGACGGTGTTCTTTGCCGCACGAAGCCGCCCAAACCCTAGCAATAAAACGATCATTATTAATTATCTATTACCGAGTTAAAGAGCTGAAATTAATATTTAGAGATCGAAGTTACCCTTGGATAATATCTATCATTTCTTGGTAATCTTCCGAGTGGTTTTTCTCAACGAGTCATAGATTTGCAAATGACATTGCCGAGATCAATCACAATTAGTATCCAATGATAGCTGCATTTGTATGTAGGCAAAATAATTATATATCTTCATAATAATCTAATTAATTGGTTTAATAGAATGTACACACGATAACGATACTTACTTAAAGTTATAGGGAAAGAGTATATATCTTTTATCCTTTTGATTGATCAAGTACCTCCGTAGATTTCTCTCCGTTTGAACTCTCCATAAGACATACGGAATCTCGGGGTCTTTGAATACAATATAAGGATCTACAAATCCAATCTCCTTGTCATTTCTAGCTCGAGGTCCCTCATCATGTTTACGCATATGTATAGCCGGTTTTACGTAATTAGTTATACATATACATGATAAGTTCTGATGACATTATTAAAAGAAAGAATCACTTACGAGACGAAGCATTTGTTTAGAGCTTTATCGAGGCGTCCATGTGGCATAGCTGGTGTAGCTCATTAAATTGAACATAAATAATATCATCACCACGGAAGTAATGATGGTTTCTAATTCGGACGCAGATATAGTCATCGCGCTCTTACGCCACACGCCGCAAGGAACCTTTGGTTTAGCAAGTACATCTGCGTGCCAAGTTTTCTTTGATGGCCGCAGGGTTGAATAGACTCTTGCCATATTCATATGTCTTACGCCAATGATCAATTTCTTTTGCACTTTCAATTCTTTGCCCCAACTATCATTTGGGATAAGGTAAGACCGGTGTCCGCAAAATTTTTTTTCAAGATCCTCATAGTGCAAATGCGGAGGTATCTGGCTGGTCTAGCACGTCGATGTTTGAACCATATTCATTCCCAATGACTAGCGAGGGCACCGATTGCTTTGATTGTTCCCGAGTTGTGCTACACCCTTGCGTGCTCTTTTCTCTTTCTTATTCCCTTCTTCTATTGATTTGCTTAGAGTGCGATCATAGTCGGATAAAGATGATGATTCTTTCTGAGCTTGACGCCTCTTTTTTGTTGCGCCTCAACCCTTTGCCGTAGAAGTTCTGGCTTTAGTAAGAGGTATGGCTTCTCAGGGTTTCGCTTGGATTCTCTGTCATCCTTAAGTCTCTTGAAGAAACTGTCCACATCTGACTTTACCGAAGCCTCTATTTCTGTAGCAGTCTTCTCATAGGACAGACTTCTTAGGAATGATAGGTTGTTTCTTTTCGGAGGCTTTCTTCTTTGGCGGGGCGGGTGACACTTTTGATTGTGTGGCCGGCCTCTTCTTCAATGGTGGGTCCACCGGTTTTGGCGCTGGAGCCACGTGTGGAGGCGATGGGGCGGCCGGTGGGGGGTTGGAGCCCGACGTGGAGGCGAAGGGCCGGCCCGGTGTCGGTGTTGGAGCCCGAGGAGGCGGCGTTTGAGCCCGAGGAGGCGGCGTTGGAGCCCGAGGTGGCGGGGTTGGAGCCGAGGTAGCGGGGTTGGAGCCCGAGGTAGTGGTGGTGGTGGTGGTGTTGCGGCCGAGGGTGGTGGGTGTTGCGGCTGAGACGATGCGGCCGTGTCTTGCTTTGCCTCATCATCACCCGCAGCACTATGACATGTTGGTGACCACTGTGAAACCAAAGAGGTATATGAGTAAACCGCTAACTAAGAGAATAAAGTTAGTGAATAAATGTATTGTCAAGTTTCATCCGCACCTAGGGTTAGGTTCATGACGAGGAGGTGGTGGTAGACTACTAGGTGATGCCCCGGGAATAATGATGTAGCGCTTGCGCCAACAAATGAAAGCCTTCTCTGCTTGTCCTAGAGTCTTCTCTCCATCACCTCCTTCTATCTCAAAGCTGCACATTTTGAAGCCTTTGACAACTCTATCCACCGAGACACTAGCATATCCATTTGGAACTATCGCCCCATGGATTCTTGTTGTCTTCGTAGGGTCGATATGAGTTACAACACCTACAAACAACCATGTTGTGGCAGCCCCCACATGGAATATGCAGCTCACATGTTGTCTTAGCTTCGGTGGCGTCATCCACCGGAAAGCGCAGCCCCACGTCGTCTTGAATAGTTGGCACCTCCGTGGAAGCGCAAGCGCTTTTCAACCGACCAGGGGGGCTAATGTTGACTCCAGGCTCGATGCGTTTGCCTTTGCATAGAACTTATTGCTTCTGCACTTGCCTTTTGATTTCCTCGTTCATTCTCTCTTCAAGTGCTTTCTCTCATTTGTATCGCTTCACGAGCCGCTTCGGCGTGACTCCATCACCATTGCCTCCAACCTACGCAATTGCTCGCCTTCTCTTCCTTCTTTCTTTGGCGGCTTCTATAAGTGGGTCTATCTTTAGGGAAGCCATGCTCCCCACGATATCTCCCTATAGCCTCTTGTTCGCCCACCATGTTCAGTCTCGGGCGTATGTAAGCTCATCCTTCTCTCTATTTGGCTGCCGGGCGCCACTTTCAACTAATGCTCGGGCATAGGCCATTCTGTCTCGCTCTCTGCGGCTTCTCGCCATACACTACCTTTCCGGTCTCTAGGTCTAGGGTTCCCCCATGACCGAAGAACCAATACTTGGCGCTTTCGGGCCGGTGCGGTGATTCTGGTTCCATCCCTTATCAACAATCTCTGTTCGACACGCCACTTGGGAATAGCGGTCGGTAGCCACCGAACCCAAGTGATGGTGGTATTGCTTGTGTCTAGCATTTTCCCTGATTACGGATAATCCGTGTTCGACCCTCATCGAGTTCTTAAACTGTACGAACTCATCCCAAAAAGGTCTCAACTTGGCGTAGGCCTTGTTGGTGAAATCTGGTGTCGGTTATGTGCAACAAAAGTTTTGTAGAGTTTCTTCTTCCAAGCCCTGAAATTGTTTGGCCATCTTACGCATAGCCAGATTTGAACCTTCTCCTTCAAAGCTTCATCCTGTGTATCGAGCGTGAAATGTTGAAGGATATCTAGCCATAGCAATTCCTTGTCACGATCCGAGACATAACTAATAGCAGGGTTATCTTTTACATTTGCCTCCATTCTCGAGCAGCGATCGGGGAGCCTGTCCCTTACTAGGTATCCACGGTGCGCAACAAATTTCTTTGAATGTTCCCCAAGTACTTGGCCTGTACCCTCGTCGAATTCGACAGAATGTACCGACCCTCCAACGGCTTCTTCGGGCCGCGCACTTATCTACTACTCCCGGTAGTTGTCGCTGATCCGAGAGGGCTACACAAATAAGTATAAATATATTAATACAAAAGCTATTCTTTTTAATTTCATGTATATACATATAGACTAGATTGTAGATAGACCTCATCAGGATTGTCTCTCACAAGTTCTTCATAATCGGCGAAATCTTGACTCCCATCATCTATTTGTTCATTGTCATCACCTTGGACTTGGGGATTTTGATTGCCGTCATTTGTTGATTAGGTCCATCATTGCCTCATCCATGTTATCATTCGGATCGGCCATTTACGCAAAAGTTGTTAATTAAAAGATGTTAGAATTCAATTTGTCATGTAGCGCCACAAGAAAAAGGAAAAATATACATGACAAACCTTAGATATTACATGAGAAAGTTAATAAACTTACTTGTCATTCTATTAAAATATTACAATATTACAAAACCTTAGATATTACATGAGAAAGTTAATAAAGTTAAATAAAAGTACCATTAATAAAGTTACTTGACATAAAGTTACATAATAAAGTCACATGACATTACTATTATTAATGAAGTTACTTGCCATTCTATTAAAATATTACAAAACCTTAGATATTACATGAGGAAGTTAATAAAGTTAAATAAAAGTACCATTAATAAAGTTACATAATAAAGTCACTATAGCGCAAATTACATAATGAAGTTACATAACAAAGTTAATTATAATGAGTAAGGTGTTTAATTATATTAAAAGTTACTTGACATCATATATATAAGTTGCTAAGTAGCTAGGTCGTCGTGTCTTGTTCGCTAGGTCGTCGCGCTAGGTCGTCGCGTTAGGTCGTCCGGTCGTCGCTAGGCAGTCGTATATCTTTGTTCGCTAGGTCGTCGTGTCTTGACATCATATATCTTTGTTCGCTAGGTCGAATTAGGGTTTCATATTAGCTTTTCGGATCGAATTAGCATTTCGAATTGAATATTAGGGTTTTGGATATGATTAACTTCTCGAAATGAATTAGGGTTTCGGATATGATTAGCGTATCGAATATGAATAGCTTATCAGATATGAATAGCGTATCGAAATGACCATGGGCACCGGGATTAGATGGGTTTCGGATTGGATTACCGTGTCGGATCGAATTAGCGTTACATGACTTCGCATAATAAACGATTTCTGCATAATCAAATTAGGCTCGATGGCCTATCACAACACACACATTCTCGGCTCGATGGCCCGTCTAAACGAGGTTTAGCGTACGTTGCGTCCGCGGCGGCTCCTGTAGTGAAATAGTGTCGGCTCGATGGCCGATCGTAACAATGCAAGACACACACGTACATTCTCGGCTCGATGGCCGATACTGCAGAGATATACTTATAGTCTCGCACGTGGCTCACCGTCGTCGTCAGGGGGTCGCTGTGGGACGAAGTCGTCGTCAACCGCGAGGGTCGCTGGCCGAACGCGCTCGACGTTCGCCGAACTCGCTGAGCAGGCCAAATGCAAGCCCTGGCTCCTCCTGGCCGGTGATGGAGGCGCGCTGGTGGTGCTGACGGTGGTGCCGACGGTGGTGCTGGCTGGTGGTCTTGCCGGTGGTGCCGACGGTGGTGCCGCCGGTGGCGCTTAACGGGCCGGCGGCGGTGCCGGGCGACGGCCGCCGCTAGGTGGCGACGGCCGAGCCGCGGGGGGGGAGGGCGACGATGGTCGCACTGTGGGCGAAGCCGAGGATGGGCCGCCACGCCCGGGCGAGGCTATTGGGATCGGGGCGAGGACGACGGGCGGCGACGGCGCTGAGGAGGGAGAGCGACGGGCTCGTCGGAGATGGCGCGAGGGGACGCAGAGGGCTGCGGCGGCCGAGGGAGAGGGGCGGGCGACTCTCCCACGGGGCGAGGGAGATCGTCGGGGAGGCGCGGCGTCGGCGAGGCACATGGAGAGGGTGTGGGATGCGGCGGCGGCAAATGCTCGGGGAGGAGAGGACTGCGGGCCTCTGGCCGGAGTTGAAGGAGCCGGCGGCGTAGGAGTTGAAGGAGACGACGGCGGCTGCTCCCTCTGGCCGGAGTTGAAGGAGACGGCGGCGGCTAGGGCTACGTGCGTGCGGGGTGTCAGGATCGGAGGAGGAAGACGACCCCGCACCTTTAATACCCGGGGGGACTTTTAGTCCCGGTTGGTGGCTAGAACCGGGACTAAAAGTCCTTTAGTCCCCGGGCGGTGGTACGCACCAGGGACTAAAGGTGCATCCTTTAGTCCCGGTGCGTATCACCGCCCGGGACTAAAGGTTTTCCCCACCCGAACAGTTTACATGTATTTTTTGGTTTATCTATGCTATTTCAAAATAGATTATTTTTGTTAATTGTATAGTAAATAAAAGAATGGGTATTAATTTCTTAAAAAATAAGAGTTCTATTTTATTTTGTGTAGTTACTTATTTGGAAAATTGGGAACATAAAATCTTTTCATCTCTTATAATAGCACACACAAATATTAAAAATAATTAGTATTTTGTTAATACAAAAATGTTTGACTTATTTAAAATAATTTAAAGTAGTTGTATTCAATAGAAAATTTGTTTATGCATTATTTTGACGTAAATTTTGTTCATGTATCACTATTTACCTCTAAAATCGTGGTATACGTGATATTCACCATTAAATTGAATTATTTTTTTAAACCAGCTGTTTACATTATATTATTTTGGTTTATCTATGCTATTTCTAAATAGATTATTTTTGTTAATTGTATAGTACATAAAAGAATGGGTATTAATATCTTAAAAAATAACAGTTCTATTTTATTTTGTATTGTTACTTATTTGGAAACTTAGGAACATAAAATCTTTTCATCCTTTATAATAGCAAACATAAATATTAAAAATAATTAGTATTTTGTTAATGCAAAAATGTCGACTTAATTAAAATATGTTAAAGTAGTTGTTTTCAATAGAAAATTTATTTTTGCATTACTTTTTCCAATGCCAAATTAGTCTCCCATAAGTTCTTCTTGTGCAAATGCTTAGCAACAAATACTTCAAGTCATTTCATTATTTGAAATGATATAAAATAAAAAACTAATACAAACATCTGAAGTTACAAGTGTCACATACGCATACTCTAATGCACTCTATTTATTAGGCGGGCACAGTAGTGATCTTCTTTTTGACGTATGTTCCTTGGTCATGATCTTGACGTAACCATGGAGTGTCCTCAGCATTTATCATAATGCTCGGATCTTTGGTCACATTGAAAGGCGTGATTCGGTCATCCCTTTCATAATCTTCTGAAATATCTGACTTGTCCTCAATTCCCATAATATTTCTTTTCCCTGAGAGAACTATATGGCGTTTTGGCTCATTCGTTGATTTGTTGTCATTTTTCTCTCTCTTTTGTTTTGTAGACATGTCTTTCACATAGAACACCTGATTCACATCAGCAGCAAGGACGAATGGTTCACCTTTATAACCAACATTGTTGAGGTCCACTGTTGTCATTCCATAGTCTTTGTCAACTGTTACCCCCCCTCCGGTATTCTTGACCCATTGGCACCGGAACAAAGGGACTTTAAAATTAGGTGCGTACTCTAGTTCCTAAATCTCCTCTATGCGGCCATAATATGTTTGTCTGTTACCATTCGGGTCTGTGGCGTCTACGCGAACCTCACTGTTTTGGTTCGTGCTTTTTTTATCTTGGCCTAGGGTGTAAAATGTATTTCCATTTATCTCGTACCCTTTGTACGTGAGGATGTGCCATGATGGTTGCCTAGCCAATAAATACAGTTGCTCATCAATCTGGTCATTACCCTGACATTCTTTTCGTAACCAATCACTGAAAGTGTCCATGTGCTGACGCATAAGCCAAGCTTCATTCTTCTCTGGGAACTGGGATCGTAGAAAGTCCATGTGTTTCTTGACATACGGCTCCACCACGGATGAGTTTTGAAGAACTGTGTAGTGTGCTTTATTGAAATAATTGTCCCCCGTACCGATGTATGTTTTCTTTCCTATCGTTCCCTTTCCGCTCAGTCTCCCCTCGTGTCGTGATTCAGGAACACCAATTGGGTCAAGTTCAGGAATGAATTCAACACAGAACTCAATGACCTCCTCTGTCCCATAGCCCTCTGCGATGCTTCCTTCTGGCCGAGCACGCTGGTGAACATATTTCTTCAGGACTCCCATAAACCTCTCGAAGGGAAACATATTATGCAGGAACACAGGACCAAGAATATTGATCTCCTTGACCAGATGAACTAGGAGGTGTGTCATGATATCAAAGAAGGATGGAGGGAACACTAACTCAAAGGCGATAAGACATTGAACCACATCATTCGTAGAGCAGCAAGTTCCAAAGTGGATTGATTGCCTTCTGAGAAATTGCATTGAGGAATGCACATAGCTTAACGGTGGCCAGACGTACATGTGGAGGTAGAATTCCTCTTAATGCAACTGGAAGCAATTGCGTCATAAGCACATGGCAGTCATGCGACTTTAAGTTCAGAAATTTCTTCTCGGGCACATTTATTATACCTTTTATATTAGAGGAGAATCCAGATGGGACCTTCATGCTGCTTAAGTATTCAAACATGATTTCTTTCTCTTCATTGCTAAGAGTGTAGCTAGCAGGTCTTAAATATTGACGTCCATCATCTGTCTTCTCTGGATGCAGGTTGTCTCGCTCTTCCATGCGCTGCAAGTCTTGTCGTGCTTCAAGTGAATCCTTAGGCTTCCCATACACACCCATGAATCCTAGAAGGTTCACACAAAGATTCTTTGTCAGGTGCATGACGTCGATCGCATTACGGACCTCTAGGACTTGCCAATAGGGTAGCTCCCAAAATATTGACTTCTTCCACATGGGCGCATGACCCGCTGCATCTTTTGGAACTGGTTGGCTGCCCTGTCCCTTACCAAAAACTACTTTCACATCCTTAACCATCTCAAATACATCTTCTCCAGTTCTGTTGCGAGGCTTGCATCGGTGGTCTGCCTTACCTTTAAAATGCTTGCCTTTCTTTCTAACTGGGTGATTCATAGAAAGAAATCGACGATACCCAAGATACACGACCTTTCTGCATTTTTTCAAATATATACTATCAAGGTCATCAAAACAGTGTGTGCATGCATTATATCCCTTGTTTGACTGCCCTGAAAGATTACTTAGAGCAGGCCAATCATTGATTGTCACAAACAACAGTGCTCGCAGGTCGAAGTGCTCCTATTTGTACTCATCCCACACACGAACACCTGTTTTGCTCCATAAAAGTAGTTCTTCAATTAATGGGCTTAGATAGACATCAATGTCATTGCTCGGTTGCTTCGGGCCTTGGATGAGCACCGGCATCATAATGAACTTTCGCTTCATGCATAACCATGGAGGAAGGTTGTAGATACATAGTGTAACAGGCCAAGTGCTATGACTACTGCTCTGCTCACCAAAAGGATTCATACCGTCCGTACTTAAAGCGAACCTCAAGTTTCTTGCGTCTTTTGCAAACTCTGGAAATTCCCTATCTATTGCTCTCCACTGAGACCCATCAGCAGGGTGTCTCAACATGTTGTCTACCTTACGGTCTTCTTTGTGCCACCGTAACAACTTTGCATGGTCCTTGTTTCTGAAAAGACGTTTCAGACGAGGTATTATAGGAGCATACCATATAACCTTTGCAGGGATTTTCTTTCTAGGACGTTCTTCCCCCTCAACATCGCCAGGGTCATCTCGCCTGATCTTATACCGTGATGCTTTACATATGGGATATTCATCTAAATTCTCGTAGTCCTTGCCACGGTACAGGGATGCGTCGTTAGGACATGCATGTATCTTCCGAATTTCTAATCCCAAAGGACGGACGACTGTTTTTTAAATGCGTAGTGGTGGACAATTCATTAGGGTTCGAAAGCATCTTTTTTTGGATCTTCAAGAATGCTTGTCCAAATGCCTTATCGGATACACCATTCATTGCCTTCCATTTCAACAACTCCAGTTGTTGTACCCAATTTTTTTTGCCCATCTTGGGCGGATGGGTATAGTAATTTCTTGTGATCTTCTAGCATGCGGTCAAACTTTGCCTTCTCTTTTCACTTTCACATTCTTTCTGTGCATCACGAATGACATCACCAAGAGCATCACCTTCACGGGAGCACCTCCCTTCTTCTTGACTTCTCCCATTCTTTGTATCATCGAAGCCACCGAATTGAGCAATAAGGTCGTCAGGGCTCAGTTGTTCTTGTTCTTCTTCACATTCTTCCATCATTATCCCGGTTTCTCCATGCTTGGTCCAACAAATATAGTTTGGCATGAAACCCGACTTCAACAAATGTGAGTGAATATTTCTAGAGCTAGAATATTCCTTCAAATTCTCGACACAAGGCACATGGGCAACGTATGAATCCATCCCGCTTGTTTTCCTCGGCCACTCTTAAGAAATAATGCACACCATCAATGAATTCTTTAGAGCGGCGATCGGCATTGTACATCCAACCACGTGTCATTATGCGCATTGCAACATAAAGTATGATAATTAACTAATTAACCCGGTCACAAATTGCAAATTAAAGTATTATAACCTAAAATTCTCTATTTCTATTTTTTTCTAAACAAGCAAAACTAAAAAAACACCAAAGTTATTTATTTTTCTAACTAATCATGAAATGTGGCATGCATACTAGTTTAAATTAACTAATAAACCCGATCACAAATTGCAAAAATAAAGTATTCTAAGTAAGTAACTAACACATAACCTAAAATTCTCCATTCTTATTTTTCCTAAACAAATTTTATATTCATACTTAGTTATAATTAAATAATCCTTCAAATATATTATTTATACTTAGTTATAATTAACTAATTAACCAGATCACAAATTATAAACTAAAGTATTATCAAATGTTATTTTTAAAAAAACTAATTATAATGAGAAACCATAAATTTAGTATTTTTCTAACTAAACCAAAAAAATATGGTAGATATAATAGTAATAAATGGTGTATACTAATTTTTAGGGTCTTAATTGTAGTTATCTACATTAAAATATTTAAACGATGAAGTGATTGGAGTTTAAAATAGTGTAGAAATCAAAAAATAAAAAACCACATGTATAACACCACAAAATGAGATAACCTGCAGCTAAAACTTGAGAAGATGAAGTTAGTAACCTCTAAACAAGTAAATGACGGCGTAGAAGTGATGAAATGAATCAATAGCCCGAGATGTGAGCACAAATCAATCAAGAACACACGAAGAACATGAAGAACAAAGAAGAAAGTGAGCTCGGGCAGCTCGGCCGGGGAAGGAAGAAGGATTCAAATATGGGGGAAGGATTTAATCCCGGTCCCTAACACCAACCGGGACTAAAGTCCAATCTTTTAGTTCGGTGGTGTCACTGAGCCGAGGACAAAACCTTTAGTCCCATTTGGTGTCACTGCACCGGGACTAAAGATGGACCTTTAGTCGGTTGGTAACACCAACCGGGACTAAAAAGTCCCCCCTCAGATCCCTCACACCATAGCCGTTGGGGCTGGGGACTTTTAGTCCCGGTTGTTGTTACCAACCGGGACTAAAGGTGCTTTTAGTCCCGGGCGCCATTTTTTCGGGAGCTATTGCTCATTTTGCCCAAGTGACCAAAGGTCTGTTCTGTAGTAGTGAACCGGGGAAGGTACTGTCTGATCCAATTTTCCATTGAATTATATATCTGAATATGTTTTCCTCAAGGAGACAATAAGCGAAGTGCTCCCAGCATGCATAGAACCACTGTGAACGTAGTACATACGTAGTAGTAGCAAATTAACTTAACAGGCATTGCCATCTGGCGCTAGTTCAAGCGGCCCGTCATCAGCCTCAGATTCCTCGAAGCACAGATCCACACGCATGGTTTTAGATGACGACACAGCAATGCAGAAAGTATAGCGAACTCTTCTCTTTGCAATAGAAGCACAGTACGTAGGGGCTTACACCCCCTCCTGTTTTGAGTAAAAGAACTCATGTAGGTGTAGCTGATCTCGGTGCCTTCAACTTCAACAATAATGTCGATCGTGTTGTATATCATATCATTATGCAAAATGATTTGAACTTGGACAGTCCAAGTTGGACCTGCAGAGAGAGAGAGAGAGAGAGAGAGAGAGAGAGGTGTCAATGATGGGGCAAAACAAATCCTCTTGGTTTGGACCATTGCGATGTGCAACAGCTTTCGTTTTATGAAGATATTATTAAGGACCGAAATCGTTGGGTTGTCCATTCGATCGATTCAGTTCCCATTGATTGCTGTATCTGAGAGCGCTAGTACGGACCGTCACAGCGTCACGCTTGACGACAAGCAAGATTTGCAGCTTCCATCGCGCGCGCGTAATTTTGCTTTCCATATCGATATCTTGTGTGTTGGCTGGCTACCGTCCACAGCTCTGCGCGCGCTGCGAGTTCGATCGATGGATCCAGCATCCAGTGATGGATCACCAGGACCACTGTTCACTGAACTCGAGCTTTCGAGGACAGGCAAGAGGCAACCTCATGTCTTTGAGAAGCATATGTTGATTGTTGAGCTTTCACATTCTATAAGTTTTCTGAAAACAGAAACACAATTACCGGATAATACATGTGGCGTTTTTCTAGAGTGATATGCTTGTCTGCTCAATCTGGAGGTTGGGAATGATGTATGTTTTAAGTATATATATGTTCACCACAGTACTGCTCACAGATTCCATTTTCTGAAGCCTGAGACTACCATATGGAGCATCTAACAAAGATATATATGGCAACTACCATATATATGAGGAAGTACTTTGTGTGTTCTATAGAGATCAACCCTCTTCGATCTTATCCTCAAGATTTAATATAACACTAGTCAAAAATACCCGTGCGTTGCAACAGGTTTTGACTCTTAAGTTGTTAATAACCTCTTCCTCATAGTTCTTCTATGTGTGCATGCATCCATTGTCAACGAAAATATATCGGCTCCTTCAATGGCAATATGTATTGACACCCTCAATGCACCTACAAACACACCGTTTAGTTGTTCATCCTAACCAGAGTAGTCGTGCAAGGGTTGGTCTCTAATGCGCGCGCTAGCGGCTTCATTGACGGCGGCTCAATGATTGCCATCTTTTTTAGTCGTCGTACAACAAATCCGCCTCTTCTTATACACAATCGCGCTGAGTGGGACTGAGCTCACTCACAACAAAAGCTAATGTCATCAAGGTTTTAAATCTCCGGCTATAACTATTTGAGGCTAATCAAGCTCCGAGTTATAGACCTCTATATCCTTATTTAGCCTCGATATAGCTGTGTTAGAGGTCATCCGCTAGATGTCCTTAGCCGAAGATTTAAAACCTTGAATGCCATTGACAAAACCATCATATGTTACAGTGTTGCTACACAATATTATCTTTCCACTACGAAGTGCGAGCGTCCATAGGCTCTAAAACCAGGAATATTTTTGCATGTGCATTACAATAAAAGAAAAAGCAATTAAACGATGCAAGAAAATTAATAACATCACCCTAGCTAACTTTTTCCGTGACCGCCAAAACCGTTGACGAAAGTGGTAGAAAATGTTAGGGATGGATATCCATCAAGGATAGACTGTTAGGGAAAGTGAACCTTTCCTGACGGAAAGCCGTTAGGGATTAGTTGCTGACGGCTGCAACCGTCAGGGAAGAGTTAGCGTGATGGCCGGTGGGCACTCTGTCAGGAAATACTCCCTGTCGGTGCACAAAATTATTTTCAAAATAATAATTCAGATGCCATAAATATCATAGCTTAAGATCGGAGATAACACATCCTAATCCAGTCATAACTTAAGTCCACCGACCTCACTATTTACTTGTTTCTTTCCTCCATGTGCGGTTTTTGTACACACCGTTAAGTTGCAGTTAAATATGGGGATTATTACGCAGACATATATACATATGGAGCTCCAAAAGCTTGTGAGTTGTGATGATGTGCTAACTGGTCATCTCCCCGCTAGCCACTTGTTGCTCCATCATTTAACCTTACAGACCATCCTCTTTAATTTTCGCAAGATTTACTAGTTACCAAGCTTGATCTAACAAGATTTATATACATTAAAACAATTATATTGACGGTTATGTGTGTGACATTTGTTAGGAAGCCCTTTAGTGTGTAAAATGGCCTAATTAGTAGGCATGAGGGCTCATTCGTCATATCAGGTGTAAACCAACAGACATGTGTTAGGAAGCCCTTTAGTGTGTAAAATGGCCTAATTAGTAGGCATGAGGGCTCATTCGTCATATCAGGTGTAAAACCAACATTAACAAATAAACAAAATCCCTCTGGTCAGGATTACTCAAGTAGCAGTTTGCTATATATCAAGATCATAAGTTTATATATAGAGAGACTCAAGTTATTCCTCAGTACACAAAACTCTAGTCTACAAATTTGTTGTTATTAGCTACGAATTAACAGATTTTATCGATGGATTTATTGTAATTATTATTTTCAAACTAAAAAGTATTACTGATCAACATTAATTATATGTGTAACAAGGTTGACTTTATAATAATCTCTACACTGACACAAAATTCTAGTACTGTTTTTTGTGTATCGATTAATAGTTCTATGAATTCTAAGCTAGCTCCAAATCCTCATCAATTGAATATCATCATTCTTAGAGATGGGGTAGAAACATATAGATCTATGTTCATTCTCAGCTAACTATGTTCATTCTCAGCTAACTAGTAACCAACTGGGATTATAAGAGGCACATGTATTTTTGGAAAAATTGGAATTTTCAATGTAATATAAGGTCAATTGATCTCTGCAACTGTTTCCATTTTCTCACACATTTGAATTCTAGAAAAACATATTTACCTTTTTTTTTTTTAGGCAAATACTCTTTGAGCACTAGTCAACCAATTTTTTACAGTGTGTCTTGCAACTTAATTTTAGACTTCCAAAATAAGTTGTTGTATTAATTAGTTGTTGCTTGTTTACACAAAAATATTACCTAATTAATGATTGAACCCCATATAGCGTGAGACAACAAAAGTGCTTTTAATATATAATAGAAAGTATGCAGTACCAAATATCAAACCTTTCTTCTCCTAATAATAAAAATATCTAATTTTTTGTGGTTATACTATATTACTAGCTCTTTATTTGCAGTGAGCCTAGGATGTATAATTTTCTTTGGTCCGTTAGGAATTGCTATTTGGAGATTCATATGTATATATATGTATACATGGAAGTGGGTGCCCGGCCATAGAACATGTCCTGATCATATCCAACTTCTATTTTGATTATTCACATAACTCCTAGTACAATTATTGCTATCTTTGTTATAAAACTATCTTGTGCTTTCATCTCTCAACCCCTCTCTGCGCGCATGTGTGGGTGAGAGAGATTCGTGACGTTTTCCTTATCCACTCACCATAGCAAATCGTTTCTAATTTGTACTTATTTGATAATGTAGACAGATATATATATATATATATATATATATATATATATATACAATGTTGTTGCTCATCTAGGTCAATGTACAAGCTAGATCATGGAAAAGGTAGCACTTGGAGAGTGATAGATATATAGTTTATAGACAATTGTGCATTACTTTAATTTGACCATGCATGGTAAGATAGGTTGCTCGTGAAAACATGATTAAGAGTCTGTTTGGATCCTCTCCTCTAAACTTTAGAGCTATAGCTCAAAATTAACATGTGGTTTAAAATCAGCTCTAAACTTTAGCCCACCTCACATTAGAGCCTTAGACCTTAAAAGTGAGCGAAAGTTCTCTAAAGTTTTAGAGCTCTAAAGTTCAGAGGAGGGGATGCAAACATGCCCTAAACCATTCTTCCTACACTTTCTCTCCTAGCATTTCTCATATACTATTTGAAGTATTATAATTTCGCATTATACCCTAACATTATAAATAGATGGCAAACTCCATGTAGTCATTAATAATAGAAAAAATAGAAAATTTCAAGAAATGACTGAAATGAAAGGACCAAATTTATCCAACCCTTGATTCGGTACTAAATTTTATAATTGACAAACACAAATGAGTCCATAAAAAGAATCCATATATAACCATAGTTCAAACCACTTCGGATGGAGTAGAAGCATGAACACAACATCTTTGCTTTGTACTATCTTATTTAGTTATCAATTTGACAAATCAAATCTTTTGATGGTGTATGATATGAATCAGATATATATGTATGAGAGGCTAGGTCTGGATCTTGTTGATATATATGAAGAATCATTCTTAATAGTTGGTATTTTGCATATTTGACCTGAATTAATAGTACTATCTGCATCCCAAGAAAACTTTCCCTAAAAATATTTGTCACCTAGGTAACTTTCCACAATAACAACTTGTACACTCATGTAACTAAGGAACCATGTGCAGACATGCAGATTAGTTGCCATCCTTGAATTTAATGAGCACTCTAGATTAATGTGGATGGATCTGATCCATTATGTGTTACTGAGATATTATAAGTTTCTTTGAGAATTTTTTTTTGAATGTGTCAAGTTTTTTGGACAAAGGAGTATATATACCAACACATCTTTCTAAGCTACATGGATGAGTATATTGAATTAACTACTTTGTAAAACACTTGTGCATTGTTTCTTTCTCAATATACTGAAGTTCACTTTAATTTTCATATGTTCCCTTTTCAGAAGTGCATTTTGTATCTTGTATTGTTCTGGCCATGATAAACCTTGTTTTATGTTAGTGGTTTTTATTTATTTGTGATGTATGGACAAACTCACTAAAGCACTAGCTCTTTATGTGTTTATAAGCTTCAAGAAGCTGGGTATATAATCTTATGTAAATAAATACTATATATTCAGTTTTGAATGAGACTCTGTTTACACTTGCATAAAAATGGAAACAACTTACACACTACTTGCCTTTTGGAAGAAGACAGAGATAGAGAAAATAACATGGAGTAGGTATGAGAAGGGTTCAACAAATTTACATGCAACACTCAAAAATTCATCAACTGAATTAATTACATGGGATGACAAGTCCTAATATTGAAGTGCATATACTTGGATGCTCAGAGGATTTGAATTACATGGGATGACAAGTCCTAATATTGAAGTGCATATACTTGACTTGGATGCTCAGAGGATTTGGACCAATTCAATTTCACTTGATATGATTATGGGACGCATGGCGTTGAGAAGGAAACATGTATGACATGGTTTGTTACCATGTACCATGGAATTCTGTGTAGGGTTTCAGAAGACACCCCTCCCCCATTCTTTTTTGGGCAAATTAGTGACAAAATGTGCTTCTGTGGGAGTTCAAATTGATAGTTATGCCTTCCAAGCAACTCGTGAGGAGAAAAATATCACTGGAATCAAAGGAAGTTCAGTTCCTATGAGATATAACAATTAATGAGGATCCTGGAAAAAAAGTTATCATTGTTGTGAACTATACTGTAGGATAGGTACCTGCACTGGTGCACTGGCCATTCTACTATAGTTTACAACGAGATATACAAGAATCAGAATAATCTGTGGCACATGAGAAGCGACTCGCAGAGGAGTTGAAGCATTACTACTACATCACAAAAAGGCGTATGCGCAAAATTAGAATCACTTGAAAAAGCTCCAAACATTGCCGCAAAACGCTTGCGGCCCTTTCGAAAATAAAGCTGTGAACAGATAATTGTTTTAGTTGAGAGCTAATTAAAGCTAATTAATATTGCACACAAAGAGGGCTCGAGGCACAACCGAAGAGCACACCAAATACCACGCCCTTTGGATAGCAGGATGGACCGACAATAGTTCTTGCCGATGAAGTTCCATCATCAGATCCAAGAATATAACTGCACAACTACATGAGGAGGGATGGATCCGGCCAGCACACAGAGACACCACGCACTCGAAAAAGATGTTTGCAATCATCATACAGATCGAATTATCTAAGCAAATGGGGCCAATAATAAAGGTGGAGGAGGAAGAGGAACCAATCAAAGCCTGAGGGAGAGGTCCAGCTCCCCGGCGCGCTCGACGCCGTAGCCGGACTCTGACCACCTCTTCTTGTTGCTCGGCGGGGCAGCAGGCGCGGGAGCGGCTTCATCAGCAGGAGCCTTCTGCTCAACGACGACGCCTCCGGTACCCGTGCCTTGGGGCCTGACGACGGCATCACGAGCGCCCGTGGCGGAAGCGGCCGCTCCGTGTGCGCGCAGGGCGGCGGCGATCTCCCTCCGGCGCTTGGCCAGGCTGCGCTCGTACTTGTGCGCGTTCTGGTGGCCGCCGAGAGCCTGCGAGCTGAAGAACTTGCGGTCGCAGTACATGCATACGAAGTAGCCCGGTGGCTCTGGCGAGACCGAGGGGTGGAAGAGGGTGAGCTCAAGGCTGAGCTCCTGCTCCATTACACGGCCGGTAGCTACTAGCACAGTCTTGGTGATAGGGGTGTCTGTCTATGTCTGTGTGTGTGTGTGAGAGAGAGAGAGAACTTAATTTGCAGCAGCAATCATGATAAACGAGTTTAAATAGTGCTCCAAACTTCTGTTGCATTGTTCCGTGAGATCAGGTTACTGGAGATCTCAGCACAGTCAGTGGATGGGGCTTGAGCACGTTTCCGTTTGGTAGGTGTGTGGCAATAAGGAACGGAATGAAGAATAATCAGGTCAAGTTGCTTGCCACTTGAGGCCCAGCTGACCCGGGAGTGCACAAGTTCAGTCAGACAAAAACTTTAGGAAACTTGCATATCTTTCTCATGGGATACATCAGATATGCATGGGTCTCACAACAAACAAATTTAAAGTGCTTGGTCACTACTTTCATTCAGATAACAAAGCAGATAATAAAGCAAACTGATTTTATTTGTATGACAGTACTTGATAACAAGCAAACTGATTTAACTCATTTGTACGTAACTATATATTGGCCTATTTGGATGCATCAACTCAATTTTAACCGGCTAAATTTAGCTGTTAGGGATCCAAACAGGTTAGCTAAAAGACCAACTTAACAAAAGTTTTGTTGAGTTTAGCTAGTTCAACCTAGCTAATCTCAGCTAAAGTCTATTAGTTCTAGATCCAAACACTGCAGTTAAAATTTAGTTAGAAGAACTTTTAGCTGGCTAAAAATTAGCTTTGAAAATTTAGCTAACTAAACTTTAGTTGGATTCAAATAGGACCTATACATATATGCCAATACGCGTACGGCTAGTTTTAGTACAAAGTAGAAAGTTTAATCAAAATAATTACTATGCAAATTAAGGCAACGTACACAAATCCTTACCGTTACGTTTTACAAAGATGCTTGCGCGCCGCACAGAGCGGGAGACACAGGCAAACTGACAAAACAAGGAACGGGATCACAACAAATATAAGATCCCAGATGCAAGCTAGTAATGCACGCCGTCCGGTCAGCCCCCACCATACCTCCCGGTGGGTAGCAACGACAAGGCGTCTCGCTACAGCTTGTATGTCATGACATGGAAACAAAACAAAACAGCACATGCATGCGGCCATCGCCGTCGCCTTCGCCTTCGCGCATCAACGGAGTGTGTCCTCCACCGGCAGCGGACATACCAGCCCCGACCGCCGGGGACCAAGGTGGCCCTCTCGCCATCATCGGCTCGTGGCCGGAGAGCATCGACATTATTGTATTGTGTCAGGCCGCAGTCGTCGGCCGTGTTTGGTGTCATTTTTGGTCGTACGACGGAGCAGGGATTACTGGTAACTGGTGTCATCGACTATTTGCTCCTGCTGCATGCCGCGTAGAGCTACTAGAGCTTGCTGCGCGCGACTTCTTCCAATCCAGTTCCAACCGGTGCCTGCCAAGTTGTGCTGGTGTGGACAGTGTTGGCACTCGGTTGGAGTACCAAAATTCAGTCTTACTACAAAATTTTGGGTCTGTCAAAATATTCTGGAACTTCGTTCTAAAACCGAACTGGGCAAAGCCCCGCTTCTGCCGCACCAGCTATCTCGATCTTAAGCGTGCGAATCATTCTCCATCTTTTCCTTCTTCCTCCTCCTACATTTTACGTTGCTCTTCCCGCGGCTGCACTCCGCTTCCTCCGTGCACTATAGGCTCTCACTACCGTAGAAATGGCTAGTACAGTTAATTTGTTTACATATGGTTTTTGGATAGACTGCAGCTCAAACGTAGTATACAAAACCGTTCCTACAAGAATGAAATGCAATTAGTAACGGTTTAAATGCATTTGTACTATCTCCGTTTACAAATACATTTGCATAGCTAGTTTGCTTGAACAAAGGGATGGTAGTGTATAGTAGGTTTGTAACACCACCTGATCGACTATTGTTGACGGTCACTAACGTCAACTATAAATCATCAACATATAGAAACTAGACGTTTAAACTAATGAATTTTACAAGTAGTGAATATTTGTATATAGGTGAATTTAGCGAAAATATGGACCAAAATAGATCATCAAGAGGCATCCAAATATTCAAATTCACTTCACAAGATCAACAGGCCCATTGTCATACACTTCAAGAGAGCAAAACGACGTCAACATGTGATTCAAACTGCGCAAAACTACTTAAGACGACGTGAAGGACCATACCAGTAGACAAGGAGGTCCAAATGGGCCCTAATGGGTCGACCAACCCTCCAAAGGGGCCCAACCACATCCACCACCTCGTGCATGACTCCAGAATCTCCACCCTTGATTTTGAGGAGGTTTGAAGTTGATTTATCCAAAGGTAGATGAGAAAAATTCCTTGGATATCAATGACATAGCGATTGCTTGATCTCACGGTCAGACTACCTCACAAATTTAAACCATCAAACCACTCGAAATACGACGGCAAGACAGAACCAATGCAATGGCTCAGAATCTACTCTTAATCAATAGAATTGGCCGGGGGAGATGACGACATCAAGGCATTATTTTTTTCAATGGCACTCGAAACTCTACCACTACAATGGTTCGACAAGTTACGCCCAGGATCAATCAAAACATGGGGGATCTTCAGAAAGTCTTTTGCGAAAATTTCACAGGAATACTCATACACCTAATAACACAAACTGAGTTGAAAGGTTTAAAACAAAACCAAAGAGAGAGCCTCAGGGATTTCTATAGAAGATTTGGAGAACTGAGGGCACAAGTACACGATATTACCGAAAGGGAAGTAATTAAAGCATTCTCATATGGTTTGAGAGTAAGATGGATGTTCCATGATTTCTACAAAGAAAACCCACGAACGAACGAAGAGTTCAAGAGAACAGTCGAAAAGATGATTACGGCAGAAGAAAAGACACGGGAGAGATTTCCAGATAACAGAAACAACCAGGATAGAAGAAACAACCCGGAGAGACAGGACAATTCAGGAAGGTGGAACAACTCGGACAACAGACAAGAATACCACAATAAGAAGAGATATTCGGATAATACAGTGGCCGCTACCGAAAGAAAGAAATTCTACCCAGCCAGAAAATTTGAAGAACTCAAAAAGATGAAATGCATCTATCATCCAACAGGAGTTCATCCGATGGGTGAATGTTGAATATTCCAAGAAAAATATATGAAGATAGACAGACAGGAAAAAGAAGAAAACAGAGAAAAGAAAGAAGAAGATAACAATCCAGCAGACAACGGGTTTCAAAATCCAAAAGCAACAGTAGCAGTAATATTCTCAGGAGTCCCAGGGTCTAGAAGCAAGCAAGAAGACAAACTGGCGTGGAGAACAATCATGGCGGCAGAACTAGCCATTCCACAATATTTAAACTAGTCTCAATATCCAATCCAGTTTTCACGAGAGGACCAATGGACAAGCGTCGGAAACGCAGGGTTATACCCACTAGTACTCGGACCAACGATCGCAGCTATAACAGTAACCAAAGTACTCATCGATGGAGGAGCAGGGCTCAACATTATTTTTGCAGATACCCTAAGGAAAATAGGGCCAGAATTCTCGAAAATGATTACACCAACAAGCGTACCTTTCTACGGAATAGTACCCGGGAGGCCAGCAATGCCCCTCGGATAAATAACTCTGCCAGTAACATTTGGAACCCCGATAAATTATCGTACAGAACTCATCAAATTTGAAGTTACAAATTTTGAATCATCCTATCATACAATATTGGGAAGACCAGCGTTGGCCAAATTCCTAGCTATTCCACATTACCCTTACTTACTACTCAAGATGCCGGGACCACACGGAGTACTCTCTCTCAGAGGAGACCTGAAACGTGCCTACGAGTGCGATGTGCAAGCCATACAGATATCTTCAAAAGTACAAAGAGAAATCAACTCGGCAACAGCTAAAGTAAGAATAGAAGAATTAGAAATTCCGCCAAAAAACAAGTTATCCTTACCACAGCTGAAAGAGAAGAAACCAAAAAGATTGATCTAGGGACTGGCGACCCATCCAAAACAGCCACTATCAGTGCTCATCTACCTATCAAATAGGAACTCGCGCTCACCAACTTCTTAAGGGACAACAAAGATATATTTGCCTGGAAACCAGCTCATATGCCAGGAGTCCCAAGGGAGTTGGCTGAGCACAAAATAGAAGTCAACAAAGGAGCAAGACCAATCAAACAGAGATTGTGACGTTTTTCACCCGACAAGAAAGAAGCAATAAAGAAAGAAATAGCCAAATTATTGACAGCCAGCTTCATAAGAGAGATCTTACATCCAGATTGAGTAGCCAACCCAGTTCTGGTACATAAAAAGAACATAGATGAATGGCGCATGTGCGTAGACTACACTGACCTCAACAAGTATTGTCCAAAAGACCCGTTCGGGTTACCAAGGATTGATCAAATAGTCGATTCAACAGCAGGAGCAGCCTTATTATCTTTTCTAGATTGCTACTCGGGATATCACCAAATTGCACTAAAAGAAGAAGACCAAAGCAAGACTTCTTTTATCACCCCATTCGGGGCATATTGTTACAAGACAATGTCTTTCGGATTATAAAATGCGGGGGCAACTTATCAAAGGGCAATCCAGACTTGTTTAGGAGACCAAATCAGAAAGAACGCGGAAGCATACGTAGATGACGTTGTCATCAAAACAAAGAACCCAGATTCGCTAATAGAAGATCTACAACAAACTTTTGACAATCTCAAAAGATGGAAGAGGAAACTCAACCCAAACAAGTGTGTGTTTGGCGTATCATCAGGACAACTATTCACATTTCTAGTCAGTCAGAGAGGAATCGAAGCAAGCACAAAACAAATCAAGGCTATAACCAACATGGGGCCTCCAGCAGACATAAAGGATCTACAAAAACTAACTAGCTGCATGGCCGCTCTCAACAGATTTATCTCAACTCGGAGAAAAAGGCTTACCCTTCTTTAAACTACTAAAGAAGACGGACAAATTCACCTGGAATAAGGAAGCACAAGAAGCCTTCGATAAATTAAAAGCATACATCAGCACATCCCCAGTATTAGTGCCACCAAAGAAAGGAGAAGATCTCATGCTTTACATCACCGCAACTACTTCAGTAGTAAGTACTGCCATTGTAGTCGAAAGAGAAGAACAAGGACACGTCTACAAAGTACAAAGGCCAGTCTACTACATCAGCAAAGTACTCCAAAGTATCAAAAGTCGATATCCTCATGTACAAAAAAACTACTCTACGCAATTCTAATAACATCAAGGAAGCTCAGGCACTACTTTGAAGCACACAAAATCATCGTCATCACAGATTTCCCGCTCAGCGATATCCTAAGAAATCGAGACTCAACAGGAAGAATCTCAAAATAGGCAGTTGAACTCGGAGCACTCAAAATAGAATTCACTCCAAGAAAGGCAATCAAATCTCAGGCACTGACCGACTTCATTGCGGAATGGACTGAGATACAGCAACCCACTGCAGGCGCCATCCTAGACCATTGGAAAATATACTTCGATGGATCTTTGAAACTAGGAGGGGCAAGAGCTGGAGTACAACTCATTGCACCAGACGGAAAACAACTCAAATATGTTTTACAAATTCTATGGCAAGCCACTAACAACGAAGCAGAATATGAAGCTCTCATTTATGGACTACAAGTCGCAACATCGCTAGGAATCAAAAGACTACTCGTCTATGGAGACTCAGCGGTAGTTGTCAATCAAGTAAATAAAGACTGGGATTGTACCAAAGAGAATATGGATGCTTACTGTGCAGAAATACAGAAACTCGAGAAAAATTTCCAAGGCTTAGAAATTCATCATATACTACGAGACTCAAATGTCGCAACAGATGTACTAGCCAAACTTGGCTCAGACAAAGCAAAAGTGCCAGCTGGGGTCTTTGTCAAGGAGCTAACCAACCCTTCAATCAAAAGGACCAGCAAGGCAACACCTGAAAATAAGTCAGAACAAGAGCAAGTCTTGACAATCAACTCAGACAAAACAACTTGGATGCAAGTATTCATAGATTACATCAAAGAAAAGAAACTGCCAGACAATAAAACAGAAGCAACTCGGGTTATCAGAAGAAGCAAAAACTACGTCCTGGTAGGAAATAATCTTTATAAAAGAGCAAACATCATCGAGTACTAATAAAATGTGTTCCAAAGATCGGAAGGAAAGGAAATATTATTAGAAATGCACTCATGATGCTGCAGAAATCACGCATCTTCAAGAACACTAGTCGAAAAAAACATTCCGATCAGAATTCTATTGGCCAACAAAGACTAAAAAGACGCCGAAGAATTAGTCAAACATTGCAAAAATTGCCAAATGTTCACAAGACAAGCTCACGTTCCTGCTCATAATCCAATCTGCATTCCACCTGCATGGCCGTTTTCATGCTGGAGGCCTGATCAAGTCAGACCACTCAAGAAATCTAAAGGGGGATTCGAATACATCTTTATGGCCATTGATAAATTCACCAAATGGATAGAATACAAACCTTTGGTAAAATACGGTTCGGCCAAAGCATAAGAATTTATCCAAGAAATAATACATAGATTTAGGATGCCAAATAGGATAATCACAGATCTAGGATCATCTTTCACAGCTAACGAATTCAAAAGCTGCGCACAAGACTGTGGTTTCAGCATAGACTACACATCAGTCGCTCATCCACAAGCAAATGGACAAGTCGAGAGGGCCAATGGCCTCATACTAGCCGGATTAAAACCAAGATTATACGAAGATCTTAAAGATTATGGATCAAAATGGATAGATAAGCTACCAAAAGTAGTCTAGGGCCTAAGAACTCAAATAAGCAGGGCAACCGGCTACTCACCTTTCTTTCTGGTCTATGGGTCAGAAGCCGTACTACCAGCAGATTTAATCTGGACATCTCCAAAAATTGAGCAATATAACGAAGAAGAAGCAGAAGAAACAAGAAGACTAGAAATTGACATTCTAGAAGAAGTCAGAATCAATGCAACATTACAATCAGCAAGATACATGTAAGGATTAAGAAGACATTATGACAAAAGCATATAGCCGAGAAGCCTACAAGCTGGAGACCTGGTCCTCCGAAGAATCAAAAACCAGATGGAAGGCATAAACTACTCAGTCCATGGGAAGGACCTTTCATAATAGCAAAAGTAACAGGACGAGCCAATGACAGAAGACGGAGCACCAATAAAGAACTCATGGCACATCTCCCAGTTACGACGATTCTATGTATAAGAAGGACACTGTAAACAGTATTGTCAGTCTTTCAATAAAATTCCATCCATCAAAAAAAATTTACAAATATCCTAGCTTCTTTTCAGAACTAGATGAGAGCAAAGATAGCTCGACCTATCCTGACTTCTAGATTACAGAACTCAGATGAGGGCCTACGGTCCAAAAGATCCTAGCTTCTTTTCAGAACTAGATGAGAGCAAAGATAGCTCGACCTATCCCGACTTCTAAAGTACAGAACTCAGATGAGAGCCTACGGTCCGAAAAATCCTAGCTTCTTTTCAGAACTAGATGAGAGCAACGATAGCTCGACCTATCCTGACTTCTAAAGTACAGAACTCAGATGAGGGCCTACGGTCTGAAAGATCCTAGCTTCTTTTCAGAACAAGATGAGAGCAAAGATAGCTCGACCTATCCCGACTTCTAGATTACAGAACTCGGATGAGGGCCTACGGTTCGAAAGATCCTAGCTTCTTTTTCAGAACTAGATGAGAGCAAAGATAGCTCGACCTATCCCGACTTCTAGATTACGGAACTCGGATGAGGGCCTACGGTCCGAAAGATCCTAGCTTCTTTTCAGAACTAGATGAGAGCAAAGATAGCTCGAACTATCCAGACTTCTAGTTTACAGAACTCGGATGAGAACCTACGGTCCGAAATATCCTAGTGTCTTTTCAGACCAAGATGAGAGCCAACAGAAAACTCGACCTATCCCGACTTCTATAGTATAAGAACTCGGATGAAGACCCGCAAGCATCCACAAGGCCAAAAACAATTGACAATCGACAAGAACAAAAGAAAGCATTCAAACTCACAATCAAAGCCAAAGTAGAGAAATCTTTATACAAGAAACCTCAAAGGCGTCAAGCATTCTCACATTAAAAATTCACTGTTGGTCATTGCCACCACCAACAGGCACGGAGTCAATCTCTACAAGATCTACAAATTGCCTAGCTAAATCTAAGAAAGCGGCCTCGGACTGAGAGAGAGCCTGCTCAGCTTCAGGAGTATCTATGCCATCCAAGATCTATCAAGGGGCAAATTCGGGTCAATCAACCAAATACGCCCCAAGACACCTTGGATGCCGACTAAGATAGCATCCTTAGCAAAGCCAACAGCTCGGCTAGTCAGCCGAGGGAGAAACTAAACCCAAGTCAGGCCAGCATCTTTAGGCTTCCTCAACATGTCGGCAAGCTTCCGGATAGAGTTCCAGAGAGCCGACCATTTCTCCTCTGAAGCCTTCAGACGAGTTGTCAAATCTTCAACTGACGCCTTGGCCTGCAAAAGATCTCGATCAGCACCACGCCTAATCAACTGAGCTCTGGCAAGAATTTCTTCAGCATCTTCCTTTACCTTCTCTGAGTCATTACGGAAAGTCTTCACTTCAAGCTTCAAAGCATCCGTCTCCTCAGAGCACTTCTTCTTCAAAGCTTCAGAAACAAACAAAAAGAAGTCAGCAAAGAAATAACATCAACAAAAGGCAAGCACAAAAATATCACAAATAGAACCTTAGAAATCATTATTTAGAATCCTCAGCTTTCGAGAGGTATTCTTCTCAGACTCAACAGCAGCCGACTTCTGCTGCTCAGCCTCAACAACTTGGGCTCTCAAAACGGCCTCTGACGACTGGCGCCCCCGGCGCTCTGCATCAAGCTCCGACTTCAAAGAAGCCAGCTCTTCCAACAACTTCTTTTGTGACTCAGTCAAGCCAAAGAAGAGGTCAGAATCACTGACATAATCCTGCAACGAAAGAAGTCAGAAAAAGGAAAAAGTCCAGAAACAACAAGATAAATATCAAACAACAAAACTCACGGAATGTTGAGCAAAAGAGGCGAATCGAAGCACGAAAGCGAGCTCCATTTAGACTCAAGTCCTTGCAAATGAGAACTCGGATCAAACTCCGCCTCAATTTCCTGCACCAACTTCATATCACGAATTATATCCTAGGGAGCAAGAGGAGGGGATGAAGGGGAAGAACATCCAACCCGGGGACGAGAAGAAGATAGTGGCTGAGCAAGAGGCAAGTGCTCTTCCCCCGAAGCGGTAGTCGCGACAACTTCCGCAACGGGAAGAGAAGAAGTCACAGCCACAGAAGAGGATGGCACCACGTCTGCCAACACCAGGGACGACTCTACAGCTGGATGAGGATCAGGCGCAGAAGACACCTGACCACCAACATCTACACTCACGGTCTTCTCAGAGTCAGAAGCCGGGGTAGAGAGAACCGCAGAGGACGGCCTACAGTGACAAAAAATTAAGACAAAGAAAGCAGAAAAAAGGAAAAAAGAACTCGGATAAAAAAATCCATACTGGGGAACACGCGGAGAGCAAGGAGAGGCCGAGAAGGTGGAGGCGGCATGACCTCATTCAGGCCTGCCAACAACTCGGCCGAGGAAGGAGTAGGGCCCGGCAAGGACTCCAAATCTGGGGAGGAAGTAGAAATTCCCCGGGGGCTACAGAAAACCAAACCAAAAGTCAAGAAGAAGAATCTACCCCAAAATCATAAGAAGTCAGAAAATTATTACTCACCGACGAAGAAGGGGGAATCATCAACATCTTCAGTCTCATCCTCATACAAGAGGACAGCATCACCATCTGCCAAAAAAGAAGAATCAAGACTAAATGCCAAATAAAAGAAATAAGGCAAAACAAAGCAATTTCTCACCTATCAGAATGTTACCTGAAGGCTGAGGAGAAGAAGAAGTACGAGCCCGCTTTGGCTGCGCAGAAGAAGAATCACCAGCCGCAGACCTCTTCCCAGTAGAGCGAGTAGCTCGAGGAAGGACCACCAGCTGATAAGGAGCATATTGCAGGACATCTTCTCTTTTAGAAACCCCCGGCAAAACAACTCGGCTCTCTACCACTGCATGGCTAGCAGTCGGGAGTCAGAAGAGGGGCAATCTCTCCATCAACAAAGAGAGACGTATCTGCATTAAAATCCTTGCCAAAAGGCTACAAAAATACAGAAATAAGTCAGAAACAATTCAAAAGCACTTGGAAGCATAAAAGGAAAAAAAGACAACCAACTTACAGCAGGAGGTGGCTTGACAGCAGAATATTCAAAACCAATCATCGGGACCACCACGACACCTTTCAAAATCTTCTTGAGGCGCAGAAGCACCTCGTCATCAGACAACTCGGTAGTGGCTACCATCCGAGATGGATCCTCAGCACCAGAGTACTCAAAGCCAAAATACTCCCTAGCTTTCAAAGGCTGTACTCGGCGATGAAGGTAACTAGCCACTATAGCAAAGCCCGACAAACCGTTCTGCTTTAGATATCTAATCCTATCAAAGAGCGGCTGAAGCAACAACAAGTCGGCAGCGCTAAGCTGCCCCTTTTCCCACCGATCGTTATAAACAAGCGGGACTCTGGAGTAGGTTTCGAGGGCCGAAGCGCCATCACCACCATCTAGATTACCAGCATAAAACCACTCGGAGCGCCAATCTTTCACAGACTCAATAAGATCATACTCAAAAAAGTGGCTCGACTTACGCCCTTGCTGAAATTGAATCCCACACCCACCAAGGGTGTGGAGGGAATCCGAGCGGGGCTACAGCTTAAGACAAAAAAGAAATCGGAAAAGATTCAGAGAGGGGGGAATACCAAGGAACGTTTTACAGAAGTGGATAAAAATAGAAAGATGATGGATCCCATTTGGGGTGAGATCATGAAGAGAGATACAGAAATAGCGGAGAAATCTATGAAGGAAAGAGCACGCCAAGAGACAACGCCCGGCGCGAATAAAAGAGACAAAAAGAACAATCTCCCTAGGACGGGGGACAGGAACACGATGCTCACCAGGCGCGGACCGACCAGCCAACTCCTTGGACTGGATCATCCCCCACTCCTCCAGCTCAACCAGATGCTTCTCCTGGGTAGTCAGAGCCGGGAATGATTTCGCCGTCGCCTTCATAGCAGCAAACTCAGGATTCAACTGTTCGTCGACCTCCTCCTCGAGAACAGGCCTGTCAGCAGCCAGCTCTTGCTTTCTTGAGTCTTCTTCCTCCCCATACAACGGCCAAGACTACAAGAGCTAAAGCAAAAGCAAGAGGCAAGGACGAGCAACGAGATTGGGTTGTTTCAAAAAAATGATAAAAAAATCATCAAGAGCCCAAGGGCTTGGTCATTCATGAACCATCAACACCTCCACCCTACCATCACTCAAGGTATGTGAGAACCAACACCCTCACCGATATGTAAATCGGTATATATCCCATAATTCATTTTTGCATAAGTTTTAATTTTCAATTTTTGCATGTTTAGTTTTTAATAAATTCCTTGCCTTGCATAGCAAT
This sequence comes from Chrysopogon serrulatus, assembly GCA_015844335.1. Classification (NCBI taxonomy): domain Eukaryota; kingdom Viridiplantae; phylum Streptophyta; class Magnoliopsida; order Poales; family Poaceae; genus Chrysopogon; species Chrysopogon serrulatus. The sequence goes on from JADLZL010004335.1 coordinate 269,008, forward strand.
TTAGAACAACCATAACTAGAAATAATAAATTAAAAACTAGCTTGCATTGTTTCTTTGCATAATAGGTTTGCAACCACTCTCCTAATAAGACCTTCCTTAATAATACAAATAAAGCAGTGAGGGAAAGATTATGCTCCTAGGATAAGTCCACTTTGATACCTTGGGTTACTAAGTATTTTAAGATTAAAAGGAAAGAAGGGAGTGCCATGTCCATAACCATGATTCTCGCTCCTTGCCATGTTTTAATCTCTTATCTTGGTTCTCACCTAAAAAAATTATATATATATATAACTTTGTTTATTACTAAACCTTTTAGGTTGAACACAAAAATAATGAAGGATCAAAACATAGTTTTTTATAGAGCTTTTGACAATCTTCTCCTAATCATCCCTTCTGAGTCTCTTCGAGGATCAGAAAAGTACTACTGCTCCAAAGTGTCATGTTGTGATCGTTGTGTTTGACATTTGCTTAGTTAAACCCTTTGGCATGCTCTAGAATAGAACCATAGTAATGGTTGAACCCTCCTGATAATCCCCAACCTAGCGTGTCTACTCTTTTATCCTATCATGGAGTTCTCCTATATGTGTGTTACTTATCTATCAATTCTATCTTTTATCACTTACCCCTTGGTGGTCAATTACCAAGATCTTTAAGTATTTCTTCCCTAATTATAAATATGATACCCCGAATACTCCTAGGTGAAAGCTACAATAGTATTCATGCGCTTATGGAGTTCTCTATTTGTGTTAACAAATACCAACACTTTCTTCTCTTCATTGTTATGTTACAATGGTTTTATACTTAGAATAGTTAAGGTTATCATTATATTCATGTATAGGATCACAAAGTGCTTGACTCATCTCGAGTGGGTTAGATAGTACACATTGTGTAAGCATGGTGCTTAGGCATTGTAGTGCCTGCAAATGCATCCTACATTCCAAAATGCATGGTAGATCAATGTGGATGATACCCTCATTGATCCTCTATATCATTCTTCCTCCCCAAACACTTGATTCACTCCCTCTTGCATGGTTCGATAGGATCAGCCTAGGTTCTATCGACAATTAGGAACAACTCTACGAACAGTTCATTGACAACTTCGTGTGTTATACTAAGCGGCCAGTTGCATGCAATGACTTGTGCTGTTGTAAACAGAAGGAAGGTGAGTCTATGTGAGAATATTACAAGCGATTCATAGAAGTTCGCTTGAATGTGGATGACATCACTGATCAAGAAGTAGTTGATTTTTTCTGTTACGACGTCAAAGAACGATGGATTTTTTAGATGTTTATGGAATAGAAACCACAAACAGCTGCCAATCAAAATCTTCATTAAAATAGAAGAACCCACTCGAGAGAGATTCTCACTGAGGCAAGAAATCTAAAATCCTGATTATCAAAACAATCAGGGCAACCAACAGCATAACAGGAAGCGTGCTCCAAATAACACTATTGCCATAGCAGAGCAGTCCAAAAAAGCTTTCCAACGCCCATGAAGCTTCAATGACCCGCTAACACAACAATGTCCTTTCCATCCAACAGGCAGGCACATGGTGAAGGGACGAGATGGCAGACTAGAAGGGGGTGAATAGTCCTTTCTAAAATCTAATCACAGTGGATGACCCAATTAAATGCGAAATTAAAACTATCGGTCTAACCAAAACTTCACCCCTCTATCTACGTACAAGCACCTTATAAAAGAGTCTTAGGTTGAGCCACTAAGGAGCAAGGCTAGGTAGTGCTCGCCTATCTAATACTAGGTTGCAAGGTCACACAAACCTAAGCAACTAGTACTCAATCAAACCGGAGAGCACCTACACATACCAGTGAGCAAAGCGCATAAAAGCCTAAGCACACTAGTAGTTCCCACTAGCACGGCCATACAAGCCTAACTAGTGAGCTCAATTGCTTAGCTACACAAACTAAGCAAAGTGACTAGCAAGGCTACACAAGCCAACTAGTCACGCAATCGCTACTTCTAAGCTGCACAAGCTAAGAAGGTAACTAGCAAGCTACACAAGCAAACTAGCTACACAAGAGCAACCACTAACCACTAGCACAGGCAATCAACACGTAAGTACGAGCTAGTGAATGGAGACTTTACAAATCGACGAGAAGAGTAGACAAAGTGACACGTCAATTTTTTATCGAGGTTCACTCGGTTGCCACCAAGCTAGTCCTCATTGAGACAAGCTCCAAG